>JAKTUQ010000001.1:1200000-1519758 GCA_030556775.1 Scheffersomyces quercinus | reverse complement strand
CTTCTGTCTCGGAATCTGCTTCTCAGTCTGCTTCTGAGTCTGCTTCTGTCTCGGAATCTGCTTCTCAGTCTGCTTCTGAGTCTGCTTCTGTCTCGGAATCTGCTTCTCAGTCTGCTTCTGAGTCTGCTTCTGTCTCGGAATCTGCTTCTCAGTCTGCTTCTGAATCTGCTTCTGTCTCAGAATCTGCTTCTCAGTCTGCTTCGGATTCTGAGTCTACCTCTGAGTCTGATTCTGAGTCTGCCTCGGATTCTGCTTACCAGTCTGCTTCTGAGTCTGCTTCTGCTTCCTCTACTCCAGCAGCCACTGAATATACTACCACCTTTGTTACTACTAACTCTGATGGTTCTGTTTCGACTGACACTGGAGATGTTCTTATTTCTACAGACTCTGCCGGTAACTGGTTCACCACCACCTCATTGATCACTGGTCCACAACCAACTGAGTACACTACCACCTTTGTTACTACTAACTCTGATGGTTCTGTTTCTACTGACACTGGAGATGTTCTTATTTCTACAGACTCTGCCGGTAACTGGTTCACCACCACCTCATTGATCACTGGTCCACAACCAACTGAATACACTACCACCTTTGTTACTACTAACTCTGATGGTTCTGTTTCTACTGAGACTGGAGATGTTCTTATTTCTACAGACTCTGCCGGTAACTGGTTCACCACCACCTCATTGATCACTGGTCCACAACCAACTGAGTACACTACCACCTTTGTTACTACTAACTCTGATGGTTCTGTTTCTACTGACACTGGAGATGTTCTTATTTCTACAGACTCTGCGGGTAACTGGTTCACCACCACCTCATTGATCACTGGTCCACAAGCAACTGAGTACACTACTACATTTGTTACTACTAACTCTGATGGTTCTGTTTCTACTGACACTGGAGATGTTCTTATTTCTACAGACTCTGCCGGTAACTGGTTCACCACCACTTCTTTGATCACTGGTCCACAACCAACTGAATACACCACCACCTTCACATCCACCAACGCTGACGGTTCTATCGAAACTGACAGTGGAGTAGTTATCATTTCTACCGGTACCGATGGTCAATGGTTCACCACAACTTCATTGTTCCCTGCTGCTTCTACTCCTGTTGCAACGGAACCTACTGAATACACCACCACCTTCACATCTACCAATGATGATGGCTCAGTTTCTACAACTGTTGGCAACGTTGTTTTTACAACCGATTCAGACGGTAGATTGCAAAAGACTACTTCAGTCATTGAAGATCCAAAGACTATTTGTTTCAAGGGTAACTGCATTACTGTGACTCAACAATTTACTACCACTAAAACAGAAACAGTCAAACCAAATTCTACAGAAACATCTGCTCCAGCTACTACTTCTGGTTCTGGTGCTGAATCTGATCCAGTTAATGGTTCTGGTGATGAATCTGCTCCAGCTAATGGTTCTGGTGATGAATCTGATCCAGTTAATGGTTCTGGTTCTGATGCTGAATCTGCTCCAGCTAATGGTTCTGATGCTGAATCTGCTCCAGCTAATGGTTCTGGTGATGAATCTGATCCAGCTAATGGTTCTGGTTCTGATACCGGACTGTCTGGCGACACTTCCTCAACTGTCCAGACTTACGAAGGTTCTGCTGACAGTTTGATGCCAATGGGCCTGTTACGCTTAGCTGTCGTCCTTTATTTCACCTTTATTTTCCTTTGATACTTTTCTACCATTCCTAGATCAAAAGCTCGAACAACAACTTGCAATTCCAAATGATTCGATTAACTTATTTAATTTCTTGTGATACTCTTCCATTTTCGTCATCAATGTTGTCGCAACTGCTACTTCCAATAAAGATTTTTATGACTATTTAATACACGTATAAGAACTTATATCTTCGTAAACTGTTATTGTAGTTTCTCAGGTATTCTTAGGGCAACAACATTGGTTGTTTCAAAAGTAATACTCTTTCTCCGTTTTCGCTGTTGTACAGATAGTGGGAGGGGTATAGATGGCGATTAACAAAGATAAAAATAAACAACAACAATGGAAGAACCAAGATGTTAAACATGATTGTTGCTAAGACGGGCTCGAAAGGAATTGCTTACGCGTCTGTGTCGACTTCATATTCATCAATCGATGTCTTCAGGCAACTGGACTGGGGGCATGGTAATATGATCTGATAGTAAAAGTTGTTTCCATTCAAATAATCAATTCAGCTTCCGATTGTGAATTGACCTCTTCCTTGTCACACTTCGTCAACATGAGGCTGATAGTAACTATCGGTTGTTATACACATATTTCCACTGCGTTTGTTGACTCGCTCATCACGTTAGATATTGCAAATCGTTGTGGAGTCTAAAGTAACAGACAAGAATGGGTTTATACTACGGCTTATACTACGGCGTATACTTTTTTATTATTTTCTGTTTTGACATATCAAATCAGTGGTGTAAAGGAATGGTGGAGACATTATGCTGCGACGGTTTTTGGTTCGTTGGTGATGATTTGATTCAAACTCATTGACAAGATGATCGATTTACTTAGATGGAAGGTGCACTCTTTTTGGCTTCTTTGCTACAATCATAGAGGAAGAAAGACGACCAGAAAGACAAAAGACTTGAACCTTAAAATTGTGTTTCTCAGGGTGGTAAAAGATGTACTCCTTTATTCTTGTACAGCAATCGCATCCCTAAATACTGCTTCCAAAATCACAAGGCGCAATCTACATAGTATTAGTTGACTTTGAATAGGAATTCTATTCTCTATGATTCATAGAATATGATTAAAATTCTTTATGAAGTCTCGCAGTTGTAGGGCTATTACATTATACCTCTAGACATTGTCAATCTATACATATCTTCTTTCAGAAATCACAGCTTAACAATTGAAATTAGATGTGTACCTTTTGTTAAAATTTCAATGCTTATAGAGAATTGAAGTGGACCATTGGACCACCACATCAATATATTTGCCTTAATCATAGTTTCTCAACTCGTATCAACGTCTCAATTTTCAGCGTTCCATTGCTGATCTTCTCATTAAACACTAACAATTACACTATTGCAAGAAAGTATCCTTCACTTTTAAAATACTAAATACATAGAGTATGGACGCCAACGCTAATCCAGTAAGGTCTACTATGCATAACAATTCGCTAGCTTTCTCCATTTGGACACTTCGGCAGCTTAAGACATCTTTGATTTTCTTCGAAACTCCTTCAGCAAATCCTAAAATTGGCTGCAAAGCATTTTTATACAGTTCAACAATAATCACATTTCTTTCGACACCGTTTTCACAGCGTATAGTGTGGAAGGTTACTACGTACTACACAACTGTAGAAATAATGATTGGAAAGAAATAATTATATCTTGTAGATCCCTATTTTATTTTTTTAAATAAAAAGAAAAAGTCAATATTATATATTTTAGATAAAAAGATGTGAAAAATGTCAAAACGTTATAAATCAAATTTTTCCAAGCCATCGCACAAGAGAAATGTGTATGCTTAGATTGACGATACAATGTACACTATTGGCTACTAATCAATATAGAGTACTACCTACATCAAGCATAATAGGCCCTTAATATCGTTTCAAAGAGATTTATGGCTGCAACATCCTTCCCCAGCTTCTTGAACTATAGACCCATGCCGCAATACACTCGCATTCCTGCATAGAATCCAAATCGACGCCAGTCGTCAACAAAAATGGTCACTTGGAACACAACAGCGGGCGGTTGGTGTAGTGGTTAACATATTTGCCTTCCAAGCAGGTGACACGGGTTCGATTCCCGTACCGCTCATATTTTTGTAAATTGGACAAACCTATTTCTATGACCTGGTCTCTCACCGTGGCCCGTCTTCTGTCGCTGTCACTTGAGCTGTGAAAAATCTCACCTAACAAAAGTTCGATCTCAAAAATTTGTTAGGCGAATTTTTCGTTCTACAAATCGAGAAAGTATTTAGTCACAGTGAAGAGACTATCAGATTCATATAGATGAGCCGTAGTATATCATTCTCTTGATCATATGTTGAAGACGGTGAATAGGGCATTGAAAAAAATTAATATAAAATCTAATTTGAGACAGCCAATTGCATTTACCAGGAATATAAATAGCCTTTGTAGAAGTTCGATTGATAATAAAATCAATACCAGTGAGTGTTCTACATCCAGACCAACAATTAATTGCACTAGTAAAGGCAGCAAAAGGTTCCTATTCACAACTAGCCAGATACCGCTAATGAAAAGAGAAGTGAATACCTCCATAAGTCTCACGGAGTTGGAGTCGCAGATCCAGAAGGTTCTAGTAGAATACTGTGATTTCTACAATTCCCAGGATGGAGTCAATGAAGACCAGTTCTTGGAGTTACGAATCACCGGAGGATGGGTTAGAGACAAGCTTTTGGGAATAGAAAGTAACGATATAGACATAGCAATAAACCACCTTACGGGAGAAGATTTTGCGAGCAATTTGCATGACTACTTAAAAGAACATAACCCAGAACTCCACCTTAAGGCGATTCACACTATCAAGAAGAACCCCGAAAAATCGAAGCATTTAGAGACATGCACCACCAAGCTCTTTGGAATAGACATAGACTTCGTCAACTTGAGATCAGAAGAATATACAGACACCAGCAGGGTTCCTATAATTAAGTTTGGTTCACCTTTGGACGATGCCCTTCGAAGAGATGCCACTTTGAACTCATTGTTTTTCAATTTAAACAAAAATACCATCGAGGACTTCACGGGCAAAGGTATGGACGATTTGAAGAATGGTGTCTTGAGAACACCATTGGAACCACTCCAGACTTTCTTGGATGATCCATTGAGAGTTCTTCGTTTAATTAGATTTGCCAGCAGATTCGATTTCTTTGTGGAAAACGATACACTTACGGCGATGAAAAACCCCGAGTTGAAGAAGGCATTGACCTCAAAAATCAGTAGAGAAAGAGTCGACATAGAACTCCAGAAAATTTTCACTAGCAATAACCCTAGCTATGGATTGCAGCTCATGAACTACGCAGAGTTATTTCCAAGTATTTTTGACACGAGAGAGCTTTTGAAGGAGGGAATAAATGGATTGGAAGACAAAGTTGATTTGGCCACAAGCAAGATCGGAAAGCAAGTTTCGGTGGCCACTACAATCTTCCCAATTTTCCGTGATGTCGTAGCGAATGAATTGGACGGCGATAGCAAGTTCAGTCAGTTATTGTCTAGTGTTGGTCAGAGCCACGATTTCCTTAACACTTTCTGGCTCTCCATTATATTGTTCCCCTTCAGAGGATTGAATGAAAGTCGTGGGCAGAAGTTACCAGTAGTTAAACAGTTAATGAGATTTGGCTTAAAGTCAAAAAAGTCCGATACAGATATTGTTGGAGCACTTGCTTCAGAGTATGTAACATCTAGAGAAACATTGGAGAAGTTACTCATTGACCCCAGTTCGGTCAAAAGATCTGATTTGGGGTTGTACTTGAGAAAATTCCCTGGCTTCTCTAGCGTGAACCTTTTATTCAACTGCATTATAGATATCATGAGACCTTACTATGACCTGGGTCTCCCAGTCTTGCACCCAAATCCCCTTATACCCAACGCGCTTCTTCAAGACGATTCTATACGCCAATTAGTGAAGACCACCATTGGAAAGTACGAATCGCTTTTGAATACCGTAGAGGAGCAAGGATTGAATGAAGCACATAAAATCAGGCCTGTTGTTGATGGAACTACATTGAGCAAGACCTTTCACAGAAAGCCAGGTCCCTGGATCAAATTGGTGACCGATGAAATTATAGTCTGGCAGCTAGATAACCCTACAAAGGGGAAAGATGAATGTCTTGCGTTTGTGACGGAGATTCTTCCTAAGTATGTGAAGTAAGGTGCTGAGTTTAGAGCAGTAGATAAGGAGAATTTATAGAGAGTCTAACTACTTGGGAGACTTTATCCGAAATACATACTTTATTAATTACAGACTTTTTTAAAATCCAGCGAGCGACATTGACTACGTGAGCCATCCATTATAGTAGATGTGAAGAGAATCTCAATGTAGACTACAAGTATCATGGTGTATCTTCATTACACACCGGCGCTACCCATCAGTGAGACTCTCGCTAATCACTATGACTATACGGCGGAAGCAAATAGCGACAGGAAAGATTTCTTGTGCACGAGAAGCATTATGAGACATATCGACCCACCATTATAAGCGTTCTATACATGATGAATTATGCGCTCACTAATATTTATTAGGATAGTCACTGAGGAATGATAGTATGTAGTCAAACACTGGAGCTGATAAGAAGTTACTCAAAATATAAATCTATGTATATACATATGTTCCATATACCACATAAATCAGAACAAAATACCATCTCTACTCAACAACTCTTCTTCTGGAAGAACTTCTCGAAGAATGATGTTCATGGATAACTAACTCTATGGTCAATTAATAATTTCTTCCTTTTACAGAATAGGTATTTCCAGATTGACAACCTAATGCTTTATTATTTTGAACTGGGCGCAAACGACAACCACTTCTGTAGTCATGGTATGGGCACCCTCCAAATTTGGCTCTAGATCCAGTATAATTAACTCCAGTTAGCCTTTCTGGGCCTTGGTACTTACTGTCAAGCAGCCTGAAGGCCAGTACCTGTTGTATAAACATTGTTTCGTTACAATTTGATGTACTAAAGACATCAAACATGATCCCGGAGCAACATGATCTATTCAGCAAGCCCTGATCTTGAACTACAGTGTGTCGATAACCACTCCAGTTGATTCTGTCTGCCCTATTGGCATGAGGTAGTAAGGCTAACTCAACTACATGTACCATCCTAACAGATACTAAGTCACCAATATCTTGTTCATCTAAACACTCAAGCCAAGCATCGTTCTATTTAACACTGGTGTTACTACTAATGCATTTCCCTCATCAATCCATAGATTGATGTAATCCATTGATGTATTGGTACATTGGGCTAAATTTCACAAGTCAAGGGTGAAGTTAGTGTTCACTTAAGTTCTTCCTATAGGAGATATCGCGTACTCATTAAAACCGCTTTTCTCTACACAGTAATTTAGCCTATGCCTATACCTCTACCTCCAACTATATCCAATATCCAGGTTCTTTTTCGTAGTGATCTCTCTCTCGATCTCTCTATCACACACTATACCAAAAAATATACCTCACGCTGCTAACATTACCTCAAATTACCTCACATTCAACACCTCACGCTTCTCCCAATACCGTACCACCTCACACCATCACACATCACACACCACACACCTCATACCTCCCATCACCAGCTCATCTCCCCAGCTCTCACCGCTAACGGAGCATACCCACCGGATCTGAAAAATAGACCGCACGTGACGATGACTGATTCTCAGACAGTTCATTTTTTTTAACCGCCAGACGGTTACGTCGAAGAATGAACCATTTTGCACCATCTAAGTTATAGGTGTAGTTGCACTCCGTAGGCTCGTAGTGTCTTCAATTGCGTGCTAAACACTTCCTCACAATGTCTATTCACAAGGTCTCCATCCTCGGAGCTGAGACCATCCATGTGGGCTATGGCATCCAGGACCACATCGTGGAAACCGTGCTAACACAGAAAGCGCTGTCAACCTATGTCATTATCACCGACACTAACATGGCCAGAACTGCTCCTTTTGCCAAGTTGCATGCCAAATTCGACTCGAGAATTAAAGAACTTCGTCCAGAGTCCAGATTGCTATTCTACTCGGTATCGCCAGGAGAAAACAATAAGAACAGAGAAACCAAGGCCGCTGTAGAAGATTACTTGTTGCAACAAGGTTGTACGAGAGATACCGTCATCTTGGCAGTGGGAGGTGGTGTTATTGGTGATATGATCGGTTTTGTCGCAGCCACTTTCATGAGAGGTGTTCGTTTCGTTCAAATCCCTACGACTTTGCTTGCCATGGTCGATTCCTCCGTAGGAGGAAAGACCGCCATTGATACTCCGCTCGGAAAGAACTTCATTGGTGCTTTCCACCAGCCAGAATTCGTATTTGCTGATGTCTCGTTCTTGGAAACTTTGCCTACTAGACAGTTCATCAATGGTATGGCTGAAGTTGTGAAAACTGCCGCTATCTGGAACGAAGAAGAATTTACTCGTTTGGAGAACTTCGCTAAGACGTTCTTGGATGTGGTTTCTGCCAAAGAAAACCCAGATTTGCGTTCAATTGAGCCAGAATTAGTCAAGACAGTCCTTGAGTCAATTAAAGTGAAGGCTTTTGTTGTTTCCTCTGACGAGAAGGAAGCTGGTTTGAGAAACTTGCTTAACTTCGGTCACACCATCGGTCACGCAATCGAAGCAGTGTTGACACCACAAGCTCTTCACGGTGAGTGTGTCTCCATTGGTATGATCAAGGAAGCTGAATTAGCTAGATATTTGGGAGTATTACCCCCTGTTGCTGTTGCAAGATTATCAAAGTGCTTATTGGCTTACGGACTTCCAGTCACCATAGATGACAAGGATTTCTTGAAGAAAGTCGGAAACAAGCGTCACTACGTCGAAATTGAAACTTTATTGAAGAAGATGGCTATTGATAAGAAGAACGACGGAAGCAAGATCAGATGCGTTATCTTGGAATCTATTGGAAAGTGCTACCAATTAAAGGCTCACCAGGTTTCCAAGCAGGATTTAAGTTTTGTGTTGACTGATGAAGTCCTTGTACACCCATTCAGCAAAGATGATACCCCAGCAACCAATGTGATCATACCACCAGGATCTAAATCTATATCCAACAGAGCCCTTATATTGGCTGCATTGGGATCTGGCACTGTAAGAATTAAGAATTTGTTACATTCTGATGACACCAAACATATGTTGGCCGCTGTTGCATCATTGAAAGGTGCTGAAATCTCCACCGAGAACAATGGTGAGACAATAGTAGTCTCTGGTCGCGGTGGTGATTTGGTAACTTGCGATGAGCAATTGTACTTAGGAAACGCGGGTACTGCTTCCAGATTTTTAACAACCGTCGCCTCTTTGGTGGGTGTCAACCCTAAATCATCAGAGCATGTCGTATTGACCGGTAACGCCAGAATGCAAGAGAGACCTATTGGTCCATTAGTGGATGCTCTCAGAGCTAACGGTTCCGAAATAGAATACCTTAATAGAGAGGGATCGTTACCATTAAAAGTCAGAGCAGGAAAGGGTTTGAAGGGTGGAAGAATTGAATTGGCTGCTACAATTTCTTCTCAGTATGTTTCATCTATTTTAATGGGTGCTCCATACGCCAAGGAGCCTGTTACTTTGTCTCTTGTGGGTGGAAAACCAATTTCACAGTTGTATATCGACATGACTATAGAAATGATGAAATCTTTTGGTATTAACGTTACCAAATCCACAACGGAAGATTACACATATCACATTCCTAAGGGAGCTTATGTCAACCCTAAGGAATATGTTATTGAGTCAGATGCTTCTTCGGCTACTTACCCATTAGCTTTTGCTGCTATAACTGGTACCTCTTGTACTGTTCCAAATATTGGATCTTCTTCATTGCAAGGTGACGCCAGGTTTGCAGTTGATGTCTTGAAACCCATGGGATGTAAGGTGGAGCAAAGTGCAACATCAACCACTGTCACTGGTCCACCAAGAGGTCAATTGAAACCATTGCCTCATGTGGACATGGAACCAATGACCGATGCATTCCTCACTGCTTCTGTAGTAGCTGCAGTGGCTAAAGACAAGGATCAATCTACTTCTATTACTGGAATTGCTAACCAAAGAGTTAAGGAATGTAACAGAATTGCAGCTATGGTTTCAGAATTGTCCAAGTTTGGTGTCAAGGCAAATGAATTGCCTGATGGTATCGAAATCCATGGTGTCAACATAGACGATTTGCTTGCACCTTCTACTGAGAAGCGTGGTGTGAAGACTTATGATGACCACAGAGTTGCCATGTCTTTCTCCTTACTCGCAGGTTTATGCAAGCTGCCTGTACTCATCCAAGAGAGATCGTGTACAGGTAAAACTTGGCCAGGATGGTGGGACACTTTGCACTCGAAGTTCAAAGCCACTATTGATGGGTATGAACTTCCATTCAATGTCGAGGATGTTACTTCTTTAGTAGAACAACATGCTAACGGAAATAAAAGTATAATTGTAATTGGAATGAGAGCTGCCGGAAAGTCCACTTTATCGAGGTGGATGTCTTCTTTCCTCGGTTTCAAGCTTTTGGATTTGGATGAGGCTCTTGAGGAAAAGGTGGGAAATGATATCAGATCTTACATCAAGGAACATGGATGGGAAGAATTCCGTAAGCAGGAAGCTATCTTAGCCAAGGAGTCGTTTTCTAAGTACTCGGAGGGCTATGTCTTATCTACTGGTGGAGGAATAGTCGAAGGTGAAGACGCCAGGGAGTCCTTAAAAAACTACATCAAGTCCGGAGGAATAGTCTTACACTTACACCGTGACTTGGACGAAACTGTCGAATTCCTCTCGGCTGATACTACCAGACCAGCATACGTTGACGAGATTAAAGAGGTGTGGACTCGTAGAGAACAATGGTATCATGAGTGCTCTAACTATCACTTCTATTCCTCCCACTGTGCCAGTGACCTTGAATTCAAGCACTTGAGAGAATCTTTTGTCAGATACTTGAAGACGATTACAGGATTGCAAATTACGGAGGTTCCAAAGAAAAGATCTGTCTACTGTACGTTGCCTTTCGAGGACTTAACTGAGGTAGCAGGCTCTTTGGAAGACATTACAAACGGTGCTGCTGCAGTCGAGTTGAGAGTAGACCTTTTGAAGGACTACTCTAAGACTTTTGTTGCCGACCAAACTGCCATTCTTAGGAAGAGTATTAATCTCCCAATCATCTACAGTGTAAAAACTCAATCTCAAGGTGGAAAGTTCCCAGATGAAGATATAGAATCTCTCCAGGGATTGTTACAGTTGGGTATCAAGTTGGGTGTTCAGTACTTGGAAGTTCAATTGAATTTCCCTAACGAGTTACTCGAAAAGGTCTTTGAAACCAAAAAGTTCACCAGAATTATTACCTCATATGTCGATACGACTGGATCCTTGAAATGGAATAACGTTGAATGGAAGAATAGATACAACCAAGGTGTCTCTCTTAATGCTGACGTCATCAAATTGGTTGGAAATGCTAGTACCTTCCAGGACAACTTAGACTTGGAAACTTTCAAGGCTACATGTACTTTGAAACCATTGATTGCTTATAACGGTGGTGAACAAGGAAAGTTGTCTAGAGTGTTAAACCCAATTCTCACCCCAGTGACTCACAGTTTGATACCTACTGAAGCAAAAGAAGAAGGTATTCTCACCGCTGCTGAGATCAATAAGGCTTATGCCGATATTGGTGGTTTGCCTGAGAAGCATTTCTGGATCATTGGGCATCCTGTTGGCCACTCTCGTTCCCCTCCATTACACAATGCAGCTTACAAGACCTTAAACTTGCCATATGTATTTGACAGGTTTGACACTGCAGATGCAGAGGAAGCATACAACAAGTTGATCAAAGAAGACAAGAACTTTGGTGGATTAGCTGTGACTATGCCTTTGAAGGTTGATATTATGAAGTACACTGACGAGTTATCCGATTCAGCAAAGATAATTGGTGCTGTCAACACTGTCATTCCATTGGAAGGGCAACCAGGCAAATACCTCGGTGATAATACTGATTGGGTTGGAATTACCAACTCGTTTATCAGAAACAATGTCCCAAGTCTTGAAAACAGCGAAGTAAACGGTTTGGTTATTGGTGGCGGAGGTACCTCTAGAGCTGCTGTTTACGCCTTAAATCAATTGGGTTGCAAGAAGATCTATATGATCAATAGAACTGTCTCTAAGGTGCTCGAAATCAAGAACTCTTTCCCCGCTGAGTTCGGCATTGAGGTGTTGGAAACTGAGGAGGATGTCAAGGCTGCTGAGTTTGTTTCTTTGGTTGTGTCGTGCATACCAGCTGACAAGCCTATTGACGAGAAATTACTCACAAACATCAAGAGCTTATTATCCAGAGGCAGAGAAGCTAAACAAGGCGGTTTCACTCCTTATTTGTTAGATGCTTCCTACAAGCCAAGAGAGACACCACTCATGAAGATCGCACTGGAAAAGTACCACTGGAACGTCGTACCAGGTGTTGAGATGTTAATCAACCAGGGAGAGAAACAGTTCCAGCTACACACCGGTTTCACTGCGCCATACAAGATCATATATGATGCTGTTGTAAATGAGTAATAGCTGCAAAAACAAAAAAACCACCTACATATACATATACACTCTAAATTCTAATTTAAAATTTTTTAATAATAAAAATGTCTATAATGAATAACTTCTCACTAGTAGACGTCACCCTACCAGGTACAACCTAGTCTCTTTCCTTCAGTTTTATAGAGTATTCATCATTTTGTGACTGACAATGCGTACGGACTTATCGCATTTCTAACATTTTGCACCTATTTTTGTCACACGATTGAATTACCCCTGGAACCCCTCCTTTTTACCACTGAAAAGCTAGCTCCCACTGAAAATATACTTCACCATCTCACGTAGACTCTATTACCCATAACCCACCACGGGATTTGGGCCATTGGCTGAAACCCAACCTAACAACAGTCGTAATATTGGGCCTGATCCCGAATCACGGGTAAGCCAATGTCCGCCTATTCCTCCCCGCAGTAATCCAGACGCGGCACTGGCCATTCTGGAACCAACCAGCTAACCATTCCACATGACAACACAGTCCCAGCCAAACAGAGGAGAAACCCAAGTTTTTCACTTTTTCCCCGAGAACAACCCACTCCCAACACCAGGTGTTGTCATCAGTCTTTTCTGTCCCGCTCGCGATAGCCAAGTCCTAAAGTTCTTACCGCCTTAGCCATCTCCCACCCTCTCCAGTATGGCCCCATCACATATTTTCTCCAACTACTTAATTCGTGCTCACGTGATTTTGCAGCCGCTCGAAACTCCGAACGGGTTCCTGTACCTACCCCTCTTCTGCCTAAAAAGAAATTCGAGAAGACCATTTTTTTGCTTTTTATAAAGGAACGACTTTGTAGTAATAAATAATGCTAGGCGAAAGTGACTCTTTCACAGTAGTAGGTACTGTTAGGGATAGTTGGGTAGAATATTCCGTAGAGATTCAGGTTAGGACGAATCAAGAGTAGTTGACACAGTACATTTATCACTTTCAATCGTTAGCGCTTTGAACTCTAACTGTAAAAAAAATACAGAGAAACCTACAGATCAGTCATGTTAAGAACCACTAGAGTGGTTCCACAGTTAGCACAAGTGGTGGCAACCAGATCTTTCAACACCACGCCTCTCTTTCAAGGAGCCAGAAACTACTTCCGCTCGTTTGCTGAAGACGTACCAGAGGCCACCGATGACGTCAACCCGTTTATTCAGTATCCATTGGTTACCAGAGAGCAGATGAAAAAGATTTCGAACGACAAGTTCAAGTTCGAATTCGCATACACGTCCTTTGCATTCCACAGTTCTAGCAGTGTTCCGTTGATCCACTCGTTGTCCGACTTGACCGACCCTACCCTGTTAAACTCGTTGTTGCCTAAAAGAAGACCACAGGGTCTGCCTGCCGACACATTGTCAATTAGAGCGGGAGACGACACCATGCTCGTATCTCCTTCAGTTTTGGCAGTGGCAGATGGTATTTCGAGCTGGGAAGGAAACAAGGACGGTGACGCCGGAATCTGGTCCAGATCCATGGTGGAGACCTTCAGTCGACTCATGACTGAGTACAAGCTCAGTCACACACCACATCACTTGAACAATAGAGACATCTCTGAGATTTTAGACGATTCGTTTTTGCACACTTCACATTTGATGGATTTACAAAAATTAGAGGGATCCTCAACTTTAATCCTTGGAATGCTTTCGGGAGACGAGTTGAAGATGGTAAGCATCGGAGATTCTAAGATTTATGTTATCAGAGATGGTAAGGTCATCAAGGAGAACGAGGAACAAATGGTATCAGACTTGTGTCCTCAGCAAATAGGAACACAAACATTGACGCAGTTACCTTCCGAGATTGCCTGGGTGGATTCCATCACATTAAAAGAAAATGACCTTATTGTCGTTTGTTCTGACGGAATTTCAGACAATCTTTACGAGTGGGAAATTGTGGACTATCTAGACGAATTCCTTAACAAAAAGAATGATAGCTTGAAAAGGGCTGTAAACAAATTGCTCTTGAAGGCCAAGGAGGTAAGCTTCGACGATTACGCGTATACTCCATACAACGAGAAGGTGAATGCATTGCCAGAGAAGAAATTTGGAAAAAAAAATAGTACCGGTGGGAAACTTGACGATATGTCAATTTGTATCGGACGGGTTGTCCTCAACAAGAAGAAATAGAATAAGCAAAAAAATAGCATTGGGTACAAATCACTGAGATGATTTGTTTTGGCACTTATAGACTTTAATGGGAATAATAAAATTGGAGAACTTGTACAATAGCTACCACAGCATGTCGCCACGGCGCAAAATACTTCTTAGAAGTAGTAATAGTAATTCTAATAGTAATATAACAAACACATTTGTGAAAAACATCCAGGTAGAGTATGTAATATAATAGATAGGCTACAAATCTTAATGGTGATAATATAATGATATAGTTGTATTAACTATAAGTGTAATATGTACAATGCAATTTTCTAATATACAATTTTTAAGGTTTGTGCCTAAATGGAAGCAACTTCTGTGAAGTACTGTCTTAAGATTAAGGCAAGCATCTCAGGAAGCTCGTTAATATTCCTGACAACAACGTAGAATTCGAAGGGGAAAGAATCCAAATATTTGACCACTTTTAGGCTTGTGTTTCCAGTTTTAGTGTCAGTTTCATAACTCACTTGACTCATATCCAAAATGGACTCGTTGGAATTGATACCATCAATGACAACAAATACAAGCATGATCTTCTCTTCCCTGGCTCTTCTAACCAATCTCTCAATTGTGTCATGGTCTTCACATACACCATCAGAGATTATGATCTGTAATTGCCACAAGTCTGCATTAGATGTAGACCTAGCATCTTCGAATATCTTCAATGATTTGTTACACAACTGCTTGATATCAGTCTTAGTCTGTTGGAAATCAAACCACTGGAAGATTCTAGCACCACTCTCCTGACTGTTGAATGGCTTATCGAATGGATGAACCACCTTGATATCTTCACCAAATCTCACAATAGACAAACCACCACTCTCCAATTGGGTCAAGGCCTTGGCAACTAAAGCAATACTGTTGAATGCCAACTCAGTGGACTTACTTTCGCTCATTGATTTAGAGTCATCAACAGCAATCATGATTTGGTATTGTCTCTTCGATGGCTTAGTTCTCCTTAACCAGATTTTATCCTTACGGAATTCAGAGGCAATATACGGAATGATTCTCTTCATGTTTAATCTCTTACCTGTTTTGAAATCACCTCTTAACTTCGTGGCTAATGTAGGCTCCAAAATTAACCTCAACTGCTCGCACAATCCTGAGGCTAGTTCTTGAGTAGCTAATTCACTGTTTCTCCACATGTCACGAGCATCGTCAAGCTCTAATGGAGGAATCTCTTCTTCAAAGTCACCATTGAGATGACCATTTTCGATGGCATCATCCTCAACATCTTCATCTTCTTCTCCGTCAAGTTCAATGCCATGCTTGATATTCATTTCATCACTATCAATGTTTCTGTCACGGTCGCCAATGAAGGCTCCCTTTGTTTTTCCTTCGTTGTCAGCATCAGCCTGGTTCTCTATCTCTTCTAACTCCTCATCAACATCCATGTCATCAACGCCAACATCTTCAGGCTCTTGCTTAGTTTCAATTGAAGTTTCCTTGTTTTCCTCAATATCATCATCAATGGCCATATCGTCGTCTAATGATTGGACCTGGTCTTTATCAGCAGCTCCAAGAGCCTGTGTGTCGAAGTTAGCGTTCTCGCCATCAACATGTTGAAACTCGTCCGGTCTTTCATTTGCCTTCTCTTCAGTCTGTTCCTTTTCTTCCTTCACGGCTTCTTGGATTTCTTGACGACGACGATGGAACTCCTTCAATGTATCACCCAATTGTTTTAAAGACTCCCTGGCCATCTCGCGAGCATCATCTTGAGCCGATGTGTCCTCCTTGTCTTCTTTGTCTTGTTGATTAGGATCTGTCGAGGCATTTCCAGTAGCTCCAATATCTTCGTTATCATCTGCTACCTGGTTATCGGCACCTTCGCCTTTATCTCCGGATTCCTGTTTAACAGCAGATTCCGCATCAATGTCTTCGTTAGCAGCATCTTCATTCGACCCATCAACGCCTTCAGCATCCTGGTCCATAGCATCATCATTACCACCTTCTTCATCCTTCTCATCGTCTTTGTTTGCAAGAGTTTCTTCATCAGACTCAATTTCTTCCTCGGCACCTTCGCCAATATCTTGGGCGGCGGCATCGCCATCTTCTGGCTCTGGCTCTTCATCGTCGTCATTTTCGGCTTCAGCGTCTTCATCAACTTCGTTAGTTTCTTGGTCATCTTCAGCATCGCCATCATCATCTTGCTCTTTGTCATTAGTCTTGGATTCATCTTCGTCGACATCCATTTTATCATCAAACTCGTCGTCCTCTTCTTCTGCATTGTCTTTCTCATCCTCATCACCATCGAGATTCATGTCATCTGGGAGGTCTAGAGCTTCCGTTTCAGGAACGTGCTCATCTAATTGATCGTTTTCTTGTTGGTTAACTTCATCCTCTTGTTCGCCGACATCATTTTCTTCACCATTTTCATCATCACTTCCATCCTTTTCATCATTTTCTTCTTCCTTGTGGTCCTCTTGAGAGGGTTCCGACTTCTTGTTGTCCTTATTTGACTCTTCTTCATCTTCGTTTGCCTCCATATTGTCATCATCATTTGTGGCATTCTCAGGAACGTTTTCACTATCCTTTTCTTTCTTGTCTTCCTTGACTTCTTCATCCCACATCTTCTCATCGATAGCGTTCGGGTCAAGATCATCAATATCATCGATTTCTTCATCTAAATCTTCATTCTCCTCATTATCTTCACCATCCTCATCTTCTTGATCAGAGGCGTCTTCCAAGTTTCCTGCCATATCACCTTCAATGTCGACAGCATCGTCATTTTCGTCGTCGTTATTATTCTCGTCCTTCTCCTCATTTGGTTGTTGAGCCTGTTCAGATAAGTCTTCATCATCTTCAACATCGTTGGAATTGTTGGTAGCACCTTCGCCTTCTCCCAAACCAGTTCCATCATGTAAGTTATTGTCCTCCTTTTGTTCAGATGGAGGTTCCGGGGAGCAGAATCCCTTCAGAGCCAAGGTATATAATGAAACACTCAACATGAAGGAAGAGCGAGAGGTGTTGTAGTAATTGTTTCTCACACTATCAAAGATATTCAAACTCAACCTGTAGTAATGGTTAACTAAAGGTAAAGTAAACGACACCAAAGCAGAAGTAATTCTAGACGAATCATGATTATGCTGAACACATGAAATGATGTCAAGACATTTGTTAAGCTTATGAAGGATACTCTTAGAGTGCAAAGACTTAATGTACTTCATCATACGCTGTTGTGTCTGAATAAACCAATTATCGTTCTCTTCTGAGATCTCACCTTCTTGACACTCGATGACTCTTTGAACTGTCACCATGATAGAGCTAGAAAGGTCTCTGAGAGAACGCTCAATGTCTTCTAACGAGTTCAAAAACGTCAAAGAGGTCGTTGAGTGAATATCACCAGCATATTGCGCATTCGACATCCAAGATAAGATAACATCAGCAACGAATGCAACTCTTACATTATTCAACTTCCAGTCTATCAAATTCAATTTGAAATTTGAGTAGAAACGTCCGAATCTTTCAATAAAATTCTTAGTTTCAGAAGTGTAAATGGAAGTGTCAAACTTTTTGTACTCTTCTTCCAAAGTTGCCAATTGTAATTTACAATCGTAGAAAACACTAGAAGAGGCTTTTTGAGCAAATATTTCAGTGGATTCCATGACTCTGGTAGCAAATTCAATCAACTTTGGAAGCCAGAAAATGATTGATTTGATTTCGCTCAAGTTGAAGTCAATAGAATCGTTGTCTGTAACCGGAGCAAGGTCGATTGTCTCATTTCTAGAATTTGCAATAGAATCCAAAGTATTGTAGATCGCTCTTAATTCCGGCAATGTCTCTGCAAAGTTTCTCAAAGGCTCTCTCGTAGCGACAAGTGTGTGAATAAGGTTTTCAGCAACAGCCAAACCCTTGTCAGCATCAACTTGTGGTACATCCTCGGCAACATTAGCAACGGCCGCTCTCAATCTTGGAAGTAAATCCAAAATCCTAAAGAAATAAGCATCGGTATATTCCAACTCAGTTCCTTCAAAACTGGAACTGTTTGCAACGATCATATTGACACCACCTTGAGATTTCATGATGTCAGTCCTTAATGTTGTCTTTAATCCCATTCTTCTAAGTTCTTTCAAAGTATCGCTCAATAGTTTCTTCTTCTGTGTCTTTAAAGCAGCAATCACCTTCTTGTTACCCTCCTTCAAGTCTTTAGGAGTTTCATTTCTAAGACGTTCCATCTCTTCGAATAGTTCCTTTGCAAAATCCATAAGGTTTGGAAGATCCTCAGAAGCAATCCGACCGACATAGATTTCCATATTTTTATTGATAACAGACAAATTCTGGAGACGTCCCGGTCTCTCGTACCATGAAACCACCGAGGAACAGAGGGTAATATCGTTATTCTCGACAATGGCACCCACTCTATTGATGGCTTTCAATGTGACTTCTGATTTTGTTTCAATAGCGATTCCCAGTTCAATTAATGGTGAAACCTGAGTGGCGAGTAAGGAACGGTACTTTCTAACAATCTTGTAGAGACTGTTATGAGACTTTCTAGCACTCTGTTTGAGGGCATCAATATTTACATCCTTCCAGCTGGCTAATAAGATGACTTCAGACATATCCTTTTCCAATTTAGTCTTTGTGGCAGCAATTGATTCAGTGATTAAAGGAATGAATTGTTCATAGAAAGAAATGAAATTTGAAAGTGTATTGAAAAGAACCTTCTCGCTAGTCAACTGAGAAACATGGTTCTTGAAAGCTTTCAATAAATTCAACCTAGGAATAAATTCACCATATGTTGTCTTACTCATGAAGTAGTTCAATGCTGTTAACAAGGTTGATGGTGAGAAATCTTCTGATTCAGAAATCACTGGAACCAAAATCGACTCGAAAAGATGAAACCACCATTTGCCGATGCTCTTCTCAAGTGTTGCTTCTTCGTACAAGAAAATTGATTTCCAAGTAGATAACTCCAACCGTCTCCAAGAGACAATCAAAGTTGTCAACTCATCGTAGAGATCTTGTAAAGAAACCTGACTCGAGGCATACTTCTGCCACTCTGCAATTAAAGTAAATATTTGCTCTACCTTTTGTAATAACCTTGATACTGGAGTGTCCAAAGGGAATAGCAAGAATTCGTCAGAAGCCGTAGCTACATTTTGCAAAGTAGCATGTTCTGGCCACTGTTCCAATAACTTCGAAACTGAAGTCTGGATTTTAGAAATAATGGAGATTGCCTTCTTCGATTCAATTGGAGAACTGTCATGATAAAAGTCAAATGCTGCACCAATGTGGTTAAACTTTCTGTATGTTTCACCCAACTTAATCACCATGGAAGATAACACAGATGGATTAATATCTGCTTGGGTAATATCTTTTCTGTACTCGCTCAACAAATGGGACAAATCAGTTCCTTCATTCACCAATGAGACCAAATCAATTTCCTTTTTGTGGTGGTAGTGGTCGGTATAGCCTTTGGCAATTGAAAAGTATAAAGATTCAAAGCTTTCATTGTTCTTATTCGCATGTAAATCCGTATCAATAACTTCATCATAATCTGGGAATAACGATCTAAAGTCACCCTCAATATCCACATCTGGATCAGTGTACTTGTACAAGCTTCCCTTTTGGACGTTTTCCTCCTCTTCCTTAATACGACGCAATGACCATCTGTAGTATACTGACTGGAATGTTTGAGGAAGAACTTCTGAGAAATCAGAATTCAACTTACGAGGGTTGAAGGCGAAGCAAGCTTTCATAAAAAATATCATCAATTGTTCGGATGCCAAAGAATCAATACTAATTTTCTTGTTGAACACCTTAACATGTTCAAACATTGTCAAGATATTTTCTTCAGAAGCAAGAACAGAGGGGTTGACTGACCAAAGATCGTCAAATGTGAATGCTGCCATTCTTTGTTTCCCATCAAGGGTCAACAAGTTGAACCCTAACTTAAGACCATACACATACCCACGCAAAATATCATTAAGATCCGAGTAGTGCAAGAAATTCTGCTTCAAACGGTACAAAAACTTCGACGAATTCTTTTGGAACATTTCCACCATCTTCTCGCTGGACTTCGCAAGTGACTCAGCGCTTTGCAACAACTGGCTAACAGGAGCGACGTCGATAGTGGAATCCATGAATGCCTTCCATTCCTCAAACAAACCATTGATCGAAGCTTCTTTTCTATATACTTTAGGTTTATTTGGAATATCTTCATTCAGAATGGATGGCAAACATTCTTCAATATGAATCTTTTCGTCGCCACTGTACACCTTTCTGACTGAACTCCAGGAAGACACAAGTCTTTCTGAAGCTTCTTTCTGTTCCTCAAACTTCTCGTAGATAATGTACTCTCTAATAGCTGGATCATATGGAGAGCTTGGAACAAAAAGCTGAATAGCACCACATGAAAAGAGCACCCACGCCTTTCCTAGGCTTCCTATGGTTGGACGTTGGTTCAACAATATCACAGTTGGGATGAAAAATTCACTTGCAATTCTAACAAAGTGGGGATCATTTGACTTCTCTATACAGTGGATTAGGTTCTCCACAATCACAGCGTTTTCGCTTTCCAATTTTTGTAAACAAGAGAAGAAGTCTTCGGCATCATCTTCTTGGAATGTTTCGGCGTGAGGTTCTAATATTTTAACCAACCACGCCAATAACATCTTCCTGGATATTTCTTTTTGGTCAGTCAATATTTCTCCCGAATGTTTAACTATCACATTACCCATCAAACGGAAATCTTCCAAATTCTGCTGTAAATACTTACCAGATGTTGAACCGAATATAACAGACTTATCTAACAATTTTCTGACGATATCACTCGAGAACAAACCATCTGTCAATGATACGGTCTTTCCATTCTTTTCAATCCAAAGGTCATCCAAGATAGAAGGATACGGGTTGAATGTTTTAGAAGACTTACTTCTTAAGCAAGGAACCGTCTTTTTGTTGGCAAGTGTAGCGAGATAAGCAAGATCACGTTCATTTCTGTTGGAGTCTTGAGTAGAGGCGCTTGCAAAGTTGGAAACCAAAGCAAATTCTAACTCCAATGAGTTCAGCCTCTTGTATACGAAACTGGCAGAGGCGTCACTTAACTTGTTGATGCCCTCTTGTAAAGTGGTCAAAATCTGAACATACTCTGTAGTATCGAAACCACCAGTCAAAAGCGAATGATATAACTCGTCGAAAAGAAGCCTCATTTGAACAATGTACTCTCCAACATCAACAAATTGCTCTCTAGCAACGTTATCAAAGTTGTCGGCCAATTCGATAAGAAGCTCTGCACTCCTCCAGGATTCCTCACTTTGTGGATAATTACACCTGAAGTGTTCCCAAATTCTATCCATCGAGAACCCAGTTGTTAACGTTAAGCTATCACCAAAGGCGTTTAAAGAAGATTTCAACTTAGAAATATCATAAGCGACAAACTCATTCTCTCCATAACTATCAATCCACTTACTTATCAACTCCTGATAGATTCTCAACTTTGATTCATTCTGAGACTCTGCTGTTCTTACCATTCCATTGAACAATTTTTGTAATTCATAAAGTGATTTGTAGATTGAACCACTTGAGAACATATTATTGTCCACACTTACTTCAAATGTTGAGTAAATAAACTCAAGAAGTTCAGTAGCAAACTTGAAGATTTTCAACTTAGGAGGAGACTTGATATCTCTCCCTAATTCATATGCAGCAGATTTTTCAATGTAATTCAAAGTGCTTACTCGGCGATTCAAGGCTCTCCCTTCAATAGAGCTCCTAACTTGCTGGGCATCGATGATACCAGAAACTACCTCAAAAAATAAAGTAGGTTCCGATGAATCAATTCCAGTAGCTGTTTTAGCTAAAGAGGCAAGAAGGTAGTTGTTGAATTGGGGGTGCAACGATTGTATACCCGAGAAATCTGTCTTTGAACCAACAATAGAGTCAGCAAAAGCACCAATTGGTTGGAAAAGACTTGCCAATTTGCTTAGAATTCCATCATTGTTAAGGAAATCAACTTTTGTAAGAACAGCTGCAACAGCCTGTTTATTTTTCAGGTCAAAGTCACTAGAGCGTGAAACCAAATCAGACCATCCAGCAACGGTATTGGCATACATAATAGGTAACAAGCTCAAAGACGAGTTGATTATTTCAGAAGAAGTTATATCCTCGAAATTCAACACATCGTCAATGAGAGCAAAAGGCCTAATGGAAGATTCACCGGCTTGCAAAAATCCTACAGTGGGCTTGCTATTGCAGTCCGAAACCGTTAATTCTTCAAGTCTTTTTCTCAACTCAACGTCTGAGCGACTCTTTGGGTATCCAAGGATCCTCGAATCGAATTCCGTGGCTCTGTCAGACAAGCTTTCCAAATGGATTTCTATACCTCTATTTCTCATTGCTCTAGAGAGTTCACCATATTTTGGATTCATAGTCAAAAATAATCTGAAATCAGGGTGTGGTTCAAGAGTCCTTGGTTGTCCATCTTCATTGCTGCACTCGTTAATAATCAAACTACCATTGGTTTCCAACAACGAGTTCAATCTGTCAAGAACTGAAGGGCTACATAAGTTTGCATTGTCCAAAACTAACCAGTGACCCTTTTCTACTGCCTTGACTAAAAGACCATCAAACCATTCAAACTTCACACTCTTCTCCTCTTTGATTCTCTTTTCAAGCTTTGTGGATTCTTCAACCATTGCGAGAAGACTGGCATTCGAATAAAACGATAAGAAGGACTTGATAAAGGAATGGAATTCAGAATAATTGGATGTAGTGATCTCCTCGGATGTAATATACTTGATCAAAGCCAATGACTGGGATAAGGTCGTAACGTCGGATGAAGAGGCACTCAAATTTGCCACTACCAAATCTATCAAATATTCTCTTACCCTGCTGATTAAATCTCCAATTGCTCTGGTCAAATCAACTTGCTCGTAGCCACCAAGAATATCCATAGAATCAACATCACTGTTCATTGCAAATTCATCGATCTGTGCACCAACTGCACTTGCTACGAATCTTATCAATTCAGTCTTTCCAGCATTTGAAGGACCGGTCAAGATTAAAGGAGTATTTTTGTTGATACATCTAAGACATGTTTCGATGATAGCAAAGTTGGACTGTAATGGGACCGAACTGGTGCCTGAATTATGCTGAATAACCTTGTTTTTCTTTATGAGAGCTCCGCCAGCTTGCAAGAACGTTTCTGAAGCAGTGTAGTAGTTATCTCGTTTCTGTTTAGGCCCAAAAATGGACTCAAACAATGCAACAGCGTTAGATCTATCAGAATCGGATCTAAATCTTTGCAAAACAATCATATCAAGGAAGTCTGCAGGGCTAACGTCATCTGTAATGGACTGACCATTCAACAACTCTAACCATCTCAAGGTATCACGCAAGTTGAACTCCCATGGACCACCAGAAGAGCCCCATCTTTTATTGATGACAACATCATCCTCCAATCTCGACATGAATGCAATGATTTTAGAGCAAACATCTTGTTCAATCTGCGGATACAAATGCTGAGAAATCATATTCAAATCCTGAGATTTTAATGTGTCGACGTAGACGACAGAGAAACGGTTAACAAAAGACTTTGGCAAACCCTTTCTTCCGCCACCTTGGTATTGTGGATTCTGAGCTGCGAATACTTTGAAGTTTGGATGACAAGAAAAGGATTTATCCAACTCAGGGATGTAAGCTTCTCCACGATGATCCAAACATGCATTCAAACCTTCTAATACTGATTGAGATGCCAAGTTCATTTCGTCTAATAAAACCCATTCACCTCTTTGCATTGCTCTTAAGAAAGGGGCATCACGCCAAACGAACTCTCCCGTCTTGCCTCCTTCAGCTGGAGCATCTGAACCAAACAAATCAACCAAGTCGGTTTGCTCAGATAAATTAATACGGACCAAGTAGTTTCCTGTAGCTTTCGATATAGCGGAGACCAAACTGGTTTTACCAACACCTGGACTACCTTCTAACAAGATCGGCTTATGAACTTGCATTGCTCTAATAACACGCATGGCATTGGCTGACGTTGTTGGTGCATGCAAATTAAATGAATCACTGGATGAAGAACCTTGCACTCTAGGAATTGAAAAGGAACCGGCATTAAGTTTGTTATCATCTAATGAAATGTCGAAACTACTCGAATAGAATTGCAAAAGATCTATTTCCGCAAACTCAGACAACTGCTTAACGCATTCGACTTTTTGTTCTCTCAATCTGATCTCATTCTCTGCCAAATAAGCAGTATTGTTTGTTCCTAACGCATCTATGAAAACCATGGAAGCTCCATGCAATAAGGCTTCATCAGTTTCGACTCTGCCGTCACAGGAATTAATAAACTGAACCCATGCGAGAATATCTCTGAGAGAAATTACACCACTATCTGCATGGCCCCCTCCAAATTTCTTCCCATACCATTCGGAAAACTTTACAATTGTATCAACGTGCTTCTTGTTTACCAATCCGTCATAGACTATCTCCTTGACATCATTGAAATCTTCCATTGATGGAACCCAGATTTCAGTAAAACGATTTCTCAAAGCAGGCGAGAGCTCTTTCTTTCCGTAATCTCCACCAGGATTCATGGTAGCCAAGAATTCAAAGCCAGTATCAGCAGTTACGAATACGTCATCAGATCCCTTTTCTGCAAGTAACAAGCTTCTCTCGGGCTCCAAAACAGAGTTCAATCTCTCTAAGACTGAGTCATCGGCCAAAGAAATCTCATCTAGTAAGAAAAAGCTGCCTTCCTTCATGGCACGAACTAAGGGCCCGTCATTCCATTCAAAAAGGACTGCTGCATTTCTTCTACACTCGCGTATCTTCTCAACTGTCTCGGGATCAATCTCTGACTTCAGAATTGAGTCATATTTCAGTAAGAGACGTTCCATCGTCATATCTTCCGCGGTAATTTCGATGTCAAGCGTCGCAAATAAGGAAACTAAATTGGTAATCAAAGTCTTTTGACTTTCAAACCTGTTACGAACAGGTCTCTGAGCACCGAGAATATCACCTGTCTCGGTATTCTGATGAGCATTAACTGTCACAAGCTCTCTTCCAAGGTAGTGGGCAATAATCTGACAGACAGTAGTCTTACCGCAACCAGTTTCACCAACTAACAAAAGTGGTTCCTTATATTTCATGGAAGTAAACACCAAAACAGCTAATCTTCTCATGGCCTTCGTCCAAACAATGTTCGAACTACTCTTCATCATGGCTTCATCTTCAAGGGACTTGTAGTAAGCATCCATGTCAAGTTTCACTCTCATGACCTTCTCAATGGTTTCTTTGACTGCTTCTTTCTCGTCTTCCTTTCTGACTCTTTCAGCCAATAACATATACCCATTGGCAGCAAGCTCCTCGTACCCAACAGCCTCTCTAAGAGCCCATCTGAACAAATCTCTCAAAGTAGCAAATGAGTTCTTCTGTTCAAATAATCTGGAGGACTGACGTTGGATAGACAAGTTTCTATAAACTTCAACAATCTTCTTACAATAAGAAGGAGCTATCTGACACCTTTCTTTTAAGATGATCTCCAATTCATCCTGTGGAATGTCGTCAAAATGAAGCTCGAGAAATCTATTTCTAAAAGCTCTGGACAATACCTTTCTACCACCATATATTCCTGGAGGGTTTTGAGTAGCGAAAAGCATAAAGTCCGGATGTGGGTGTACAACCTCTTGGGTCTCTGGAATGAATAATTCTCTGTTATCATCAAGCAAACGGTTCAATGCTTCAAGGACATCAGTAGGAGCAAGGTTCAACTCATCTAATACTATCCAGTGTCCTTTTCTCAAGGCTTCCACCAAGATACCTTCCTTGAATGATAACTTACCAGTAGAGTCAGAGACATACGTTCCCAAGTACTCCTGAAGATCGGTATGTTCATGATTATTGATACGCACAAATTTGTGACCAGTAATGTTGGCAAGGTAGTTGATCATAGAAGTCTTACCAGCAGAAGTGGGACCTTGGACCAAAACTGGGAATCTTCTTCCAGCAGTAGCACGAACTAAATTAAGCATATTTTTCTCCACGAAAGGAGTAATAATGTAATGTGGTTGAGGTACTATCTCTTCTGGACCATGCTTCATCCAGTAGTGTCTGAATTGAACATATTCCTCAGAATTGGATGAAGGAGCTGGTGGACATTGACTCATGACCGACTTAGCGTTCTTAAGTCTGCCAATGGTATGTTGGACAATCACAGGACGCAATAACTCTTCCGATTTTGAATCTAACAAAGTCAAGAATGCCATACAGAAACCTTCATAGAGCGACCGACGTAATCCGTAGATAGATACGATGTCGCAAACATAGATAAGAGTTCTTGTCAAAGTACGAATACTGAAGTGAGGACGTTGATTGGCACCATCTACAATCTGATTGGATTCGGAAAGCTTCTTAGCGGATAAATACAACTCAGCAATGTCGTTACCTGCCCATTCATCACCAATGGCGTATCTACCGATATATTTGTCAATAATGGACAAGAGATCATTGATGTCTCTATCTGGGGAATGAACATAGATCTCACTGAATCTCGAACGAATACTCAACGGTAAATCCCTTTTACCAACGTCGGTAGAAGGATTCATACAACCAAATATCCTAAATTGAGGGTGTGCTTTAATAGACTCTACGTCACCCTTTTCAGTTAAAAGAACAGATCTCTGGTTGATAGACTCGGACAACAAATCAGCTATACTCTCCAAAGTATCGGCAGAGGCCAAGTTAATTTCATCAAGCAATAACCACTCACCATCTCTGACAGCCTTGACTAAAGAACCTTCTACAAAGTTGAAAACAAATGAATTTTCTAGTGAGCTGGATTGAAGTTCAAATTCAGCAATCTTCTGCTCAAACTCAACCCATCGGTCAAGAAGAATATTCTTCTCGTGAGACTTCAACTTTCTCTTTTTCTTTGCAGCTCCATCCTCATCTGAGTCGTCGGCTTGAGCCAAGATATCTTTTGACATTCTAAGTGCCTCTCTCCATAACTTTATCACATTCTTCCATTGGTTCTTGTTGAAGCATTTGGACAATACTCTCGAGAACTTTTCATTCTTTTTCTCTGAGAAAGTTGCTATGAAAAGGTTTTCAAATACTTCCTGAAGAGGGACTGCGACAGTTTTGGTGTTCACTGGCTTGTATCCACCCAATAAATCTCCTGCCTCAGTTTGTTGAGATACATTGATTACTGTCAATTTTTTGTTCATCTGTTTGGCAATCTGTTGCACTACAGTTGTCTTACCGGTACCGGTTTCACCGACTAAAAGAACTGGCTCAGCCATCTCTATCGAGACACCGATCTGCTCCATAAGCCTTAAAGAATGATTGGTCCTTGCGAAAGAGGTATTATTTCCGGTCTTTTTATTAATGTAGAGGGCTTTGTCAACTTCTGATTTGTACAAAGTAGCTCTTCCAATTTTGATTTTGTCATCATCATTAATAAAGTTGGGTATATGCTTTGTCAAAAATAAGTTAATTCTGGAGCTGGGGACTTCCAATGTTTCACCAATAGCGTTGACTAAAGGTGCCAAAGCTGACTGTTCGGTAATAGCACTTCCGAAGCAATCTACAGCCTCAGCAAATATGTTATCGTAGACAGTAGACTCAAGCAATTGACTGGATGAGGTGATGCCTTCGTTACTCATCATGGCATTGCATCGAGAACAGAACTTCATCAAATCTCTGAAAGAGATAACTCTTGGATGTGAACCCTTGTTCAACGAGATGAAGGAGCTGAGCGAATAGATTCTGGTAATCTCGTTGTAACACTTGATAAATGGAATAATGAGGTTCAGGAGCAATGGGAATTTGGTAAGAAGAATGTTTTTTAAGTCTACTTCATTGGGTACCTGAACCTTAATAAGTTCCCAAAGTCTTAAACCAATAAGATCTGGTAAAGTGAACCTGGAATCATCATTTATTCTAACAGTTGAGATTAACTGAAACCCATTCTTGGCTTTTATTACTTCTCCCCTAGATGGAATGGTTAACTCCCTTTTCTCCAATAACGTTAAGAGAATTGACAAGACTTCAGTAGGTGCTTTATCTATATCCTCAATTAAGACCCACTTACCCTCTCTCACTGCGGTTGTCAATACACCAGATCTCCATTGAAATGTTCCTGGTTTCTCTCCAGAAGAGTACGTTCCTAGCAAGAGCTTTGCATCTGTCTGTTCACCTAAATGAATCTTGACAATGGAGTTCTCATATGACATGTAGTTGGCAAGTTGGTTAATTAAGAAGGACTTACCAGAACCAGCCTTACCATAGAGCATTACGGGCCTGTTATTTTGAATATTGTGAGCTAATTCTCTCAAAACTTGTACAGAACCTTCAGTGGCGACGAAGCTAGAGGCTTCAACAGCGTCGCCTGAGTTTTCGGATGAAATTGCAGGCCTCGTTACAATATTAGGAACTAATACTCCACAGATTGATGTGACAAGCGTACTTAAATCTGAGGGAGAAACGACTACATTTTGTCCTACTTTCGTGTTATCAGTGACTGTGGTTGCAGTTGGCAATTTGGTGTAATTGGATAATCTCTTTGCTTCCAAAAGTGGAAGAAACTTATAGTCTAAATCTTCATCAGTTTCGTACTTGGACTTGAGTTCTACATCACCGATATGAGTTTGGATCATCTTGGTCTGTGCTTCCTCTGAGGCACTCAAGTATATGGATAAGATCTTTATGGCCAAGTATTTGGCAACATTGTAGTTGCTTTCTGACCTTATTATGCTGTATAAAACGTCTGGGATAACGATGTTCCTGAATCTATGGCTGTCATATGAAATAAGTCTATAGAAAGAAAGAAGGATTGCTTCTAACTCTCTGGGTGCAATAGGAGCATTACTCAGTTTCACTCTTGAAGATAAAATGGAAAAGACTTCGGATTTCGAAACAAATAACTCAACCAAGTTCAACGACTCGTTTGAGATGCGGATCAATCTAGATAATGCACTGAGTATGAGCGAACCTTTCACGGTGTTGCTCTGCTCGGAGACGACTTCTTGGTAGTACTGATTCTCAAACTGTTCGGGGAATGATACCCAACGCGAGACCAAGTCAAGAAATATCTCTTTAAATGAATAAAAAACGGGCACGGTGGTGGATCCATGCAATGCAAATAAGGCCAAGCTGTTCAAGTTTTCATCGATGGACTTGGCTGTATCAAATTGGTATAATGGTAGAAGCTTCTTGAGAGGGAAGGCAGTCTCATACGCAGAGTACAATGCCTTCGAATTCTCTAAGTTGATAACAATGTTGTTATTCATGGCTGTATGACTTTTCCTAGAGTTCTGCCGGTATTACAACGCTTCTATACCACTTCTCCTATGCTTTTAACTAAGTATTAAAATAGGATCTTCAACTATACTTCACACCATATATTTGGAAAATTATATTTTCAAGATGAGATGGCTGGCACTGTATATAGTCAATTGATGCAAAATACGTTAACTATGAGATGAGAAGAGGTAGAGAAGAGGTAGAGAATAGATAGTCTTAGTAGTTGTTACTATGGGAGGTGGAAATGGTGTAGTTGGGGCTGGATTGTTGTGATATGGGATCGTTGGTCATTGTTATTACTTTTCATTTTTTAAAAAAAATTTGGTGGAAGAGTTCTACAGTAATCAGTGTACTTGCTTAGCTTAGCATAGTGTAGAGAGAGATCAAATACAATACAGTGCACTATAGAGGAAGTGAAAAGTATGAAGAATATATTTTAGGGGCGATTTCATTGATACACTTCGGTTCAGTAGGTGCTTGTAAAGTCCTTATAATAGTCGATGCAAATCGCAAAAAAAGGGTATTAATGTATACCAAATGTGTTTCGTCTGTTTTACGTTCATATACATATCATAGAGAATGAACACCTTACTCTTAGTAGAGAAAAAGAGAGCGACTGAACTTCCTTACAAGCAGTGATGGGTTAGAATTGAAACTTTTATTCAAGTATAGTATAACTAATAAGAGAAAGTACAAAACGAGATATTCCGTGAATGCGTTCGAGGAGATGCAATCCGAAATCAACTTCTTTCCCAGCTTACTTTGCTTCGCTCAAGACTGTAAGACCCTTTTGAACCTCGGGAATAGCCCTGATGTTTTCAAGCCACTTGCTGAACAAGCTGAACTCGTTTACATCAATGTTAACACGAGATAAGTTGTTGGCCCACCCAAGAACAGAAATGTCCACAATTGAGAGGTGGGGTCCAACTAAGTATAAACCCTCCTTATTACGAGATAAGATGAGCTCGAAAACGCCTAATATTCTCTTGACATCAGTAGCGTAACGATTGATGGCATAAGGGATCTTCTCCGGAGCAGCAAAGGAGAAATGACCCAATTGACCAGTAATTGGACCTTGCTCTGCGACTGAAAATACCAAGTACTCCAATTGCTTGTAGTACTCCTTTGTGCCAAACTTATACGAGAACTTGTGATCCTTGTCGTAAGTGTCAGCTAAGTATTGCAAAATGGCACCAGTCTGGCCGATAGTGACACCTGTCGAGTTGTCGACTAAAGTTGGAATTCTTCCGTTAGGGTTAAGCTTAAGGTACCAGTCCTCCTTCTGTTCGTTGGTGCTGAAGTTAATCTTTTGGTAATCATACTTCAAGCCTAACAACTCCAACAAGATTGGGATCTTGTTTCCGTTTGGTGTAGCAGCAGCGTACAATTTAATAGCATTGGCTATTGTGGTTTGTTAGTATTGGTTCCTATTTTGAAGCCCTATTCCAATTGAGTCGTGAGAATTGGTTGTAGGAGGTACTATATACGAAAATACCAAGACAATTGTGAGATCAACTCACCAGAATTATCTTGTGGCCTATTGCTCACTGTACTCCGACTCGATGGATCTCCAATCTCGTATTTCTCACATACCAGCACTCATTATGTCAATTCGATGGTTCGTGTTTCTTGTTTATAGTCCGTTTGGTGGAGAATGTTGAATTAACACTAATACAACCGCTCACAGATATCAATTCCTATTTATACCCTGATCACGTATACTGCCCCCAAATTATTCACCGACTTTATCTCGCCACAGAACACTCCCTGAGTCCCCATATGGTCTACATCTACAGTACTGCGGGTAAACTCCATCTCCTGTCTCACCGAATGGAGTTAGCTAAATGGAGATGCTCGGAGATATTCATGAGGCTGACTAAACTTAGTAATTTGAATAGTGTAATGAAATTCTTGCGTCTCCTATTTGTACGAGATTCAGAACGCCAGAAACTCCAAATTATTAATCTGTTTGGATAACTTCTGGGTGATAAATGGGATATTTCCAGCACGGATAAACGTCGTTAGTATAGTATTATTGCTAGCAATTGGACGAAAATGGAAATTTTTTGGAATTTTTTGGATATTCAAAATTCTGCCTAAATCAACCCCCAATATCTGAAATATTCATTAGGATTAGTATCGTTAGCTTTCAATTACCTGGTATAGTAGTTCTTGTCTCTTTAAGATGATTTGACAAGCTCCTGAATGGTTTACACAGATTTTTGTTTTAATACTGCGGCGTGAATTTTTCAAAAATTTTCAAAATTTTCAAACCTAAAACCGGAAGAACGACATGCAACATTTTTTCATCAAATGGCAACTTGTCCGAGTGGTTAAGGAGAAAGATTAGAAATCTTTTGGGCTTCGCCCGCGCAGGTTCGAATCCTGCAGTTGTCGTTATTTTTTTTCAATATCGTGTATTCATTATGGTATTCCACCAGGATAGCTTTTTACTGGGATGACAGTCCTTGTCTATTTAATGGCAATATAGTCATTCTCCCTATAGTAGTGTTGTAGTATATTGATTGGAGTGATATTCACTTATATCGGTTGATAATAATTCAATTGGGTTGAATTTTGAAATATTTGATAAAAGATCTATTATTGGGAAACGAATCCTACTAGATAACTGCCCATGCCGACTCTCTTCGGCTATCCCAATCGTCTCAAGCCCTGGATCCTTGATTCATAGGAAGTACTCTACTTGAGCTATAACAACAGAACTCATGGCTTGCTGAATTAACTCGCGACTACAAAGTAAGACTGATTTCCCATAAAGGGCACCATTTGTATGGTTAGCCTTTCATTTCCTATCACTTATTCGATGATAATACTTTTTACTTATATTCAACATTAATCTTGTTTCAATATGAAATTTGTAATTAGATTCTTAAACATATCTTCAACACATATAGATATATATTTCTCCCTTCTTTGCCCCCTTCCCCTTAAGCTATCCACGCCATAAGTGACCAATTTTGCACCCTCTCAAACTGCACTATCTCCGAGCTCCACTAAATCGCGGGAACCACAGTTTTTATTGCCGGTAAGGCTACAGAAATGGTCCACAATAATAGCACCAATTGATGTCATGAACACAGACAGGGCAAACGATATACTGTGTTTTGATTATCTAGAAATTGAAGTATAACGTGAACGAACTAATCGGAAAGCCATGACTTCTACAATTGAACCGCTCTTTTACTTCCAACTGAAGTTGGTTCTGGTATCCAAATCAGAGAAAGCTTACGAATTGAAGGTCTCCGATGAAGCTTCTGCTCCTGAAGAAGTACCGCAATTGACTAAAGAAACCATCCCTAGCTACTTGACTGAAGTTAAGGTTTACGTGTTGGATTCAATTAATTCAGGAAAGGGCCGCTCAAAAAAGAAGGACTTGTACCATACGCTTCTTAAACCAATCTTCAAATTGCTTGAAGTAGACCATGAATACATAGCCACAACATCAGCCAGCACAATTCCGGAGTTTGCCAAGTCATTGGAAGGCTCCAATAATTCGACCGTGATTTTCATCAGTGGGGACACTTCTGTGAATGAGTTTGTAAACAACTTATCAGAGAAGCCATCTGCTGATCTCAGTCTATTTGCCTTTCCGCTGGGCACAGGTAACAGTTTGGCGTTATCAGTAGGTCTCACTGATGAAATTGTAGCATTGAAGAAGTTGCTAGCTTCTCTGTCGCAGGTGGCTCCATTGAACTTATACGAAGTGGTCTTTCCTAAGGGCTCTTACTTTTTAGTTCACGATGAAAAGACCACTGAAATAGAGAGTCCTTTGAAGTTCCTTGTAGTCTTCTCGTGGGGATTTCACGCTTCTTTGGTCGCTGACAGCGACACTCCTGAGTTGAGGAAATATGGAATTGAGCGATTTCAAATGGCTGCTTTTTCCAATTTGGGAGAGGAGCAGAAATACGAGGGCCAGCTTAAGATTGGTGAACAGGTTGTGGAAGGGCCCTTTGCCTATTGGCTTTTAACACCGGCCAAGAGATTCGAACCAACTTTCGAAATCCTGCCGAAAGGAGACATATTGGATCAGAGCGTATACTTAGTTTCATTCAAGACCGATGATAGTCCAACTTACATAATCGACATAATGACAGAAGTCTACAACAAAGGAAGTCATATTGATAATCATAAGGTTACATATAAGAAATTAACTAAGAATGATAAAATTTTGCTATCTACAAAGAATTCGAAGGACATTAGGAAGAGACGATTCTGTCTCGACGGTAGTATCATCGCATTGCCCGAAGCTGACGAACACGAGATTTCCTTCAATATCTCAGAAGAGGCGAACAGACAATTCAATTGGAAACTTTTCATAATTGTCTGAACCTATAAAAACGAATCATTAATTTACATTAAGATTATATAAATTTAATGGTATATATGATGGTTACCTTCTGTAGCCGTTTCTACCATTCAGATTTCCTCTGTTAGAAGGCGGTGGTATGTAACCAGATCTATTGGATGAGGAAGTATTGTTCTGACGGCGACGATCGTTGTACAGATTACTTTGTTGGTTGTATTGGTTGCCATATTGGTTGTTACCATAATGGCTGCTTTCGTGGTTATTGTTCCCGTATTGGTTATTCCCGTACTGTCCCTGGTTCCCATATTGGTTCTGGTTTCCGTACTGGTTGTTCCCATACTGGTTGTTCCCGTATTGGGTACCATATTGGTTACCTCCGTATTGATTGTTGTATTGGTTATTGTACTGATTATTATACTGGCCATTGTTAAATGAGCCTTGCTGATTACCAGAACTGTTTCTGTTGTTAAACCTGCCACTATTATTATAGGTGTTACTATAATTATTATTGTTATAGCCCGGTCTGTAATTGGAATTGTAGGAGCTTTGTGCGCGCTGTTGTGTCTCATGTGCTTCGTTTCCACCCTTAGAGAACTCTAAAAACGATCTGTATCCCCCTCTTCTCAACGAGTACATATTGTAAGGTTCCTTTGCTCTTGGTCCTCTGTTGATATATTCACTATTGTCAGGAAGTGCATTAAACCTGCCACGTTGATTCCCTTGGTATCCATACATGATGGTGTTCTTGTCTTCCTCCGTGAGGGCACTGACATGTTCGATATACCCATTTAAGAGCATCGACTTGCTTAGCTTTTTAGCCGGTAAATTGTAAAAAACCTGGAAGAAATCGTGGTTCGAGATGTTGGGCATATCGCCTTCAAGGAGAGGGAACCTTGTCTTTCCTTCTACTTCAAATGCATTGTTTTTGAAAGCAGTTCCGGCTAAACTACTCCTTGCAAATCTGAAATTGAGCTTATCTACTGAGTTCTTATATAACTCATCGTAGAACCGTTGAAAATTTTTATTCTGAGTTGAGATGAATAGTACCTCAGTTTTGTTGGTATTCCTGTCAACCTCCTGTTCAGTTAATAATGGATACTTCGACTGTACTGCGGTCAAAAGACGCTTCTCATCAATGAATGGTAATAAAGCGATACCTTGCCAACTCATTTTTGCACCATTCATATCAATCTTGAAGTCTTCAGGATAGAAATCAATGATTTCACTGTCAGAATTCGACATCAAACCTCTGAAAACCTCCGGTAAAGTATGTCCGGAAGCAGCTGGCAAGACGGACATCAATTGCTCGTAGGGTCTGAATGGCTCTCCTAACGTAAACTTGAATCCTTCTTCACCAACAATATCAGCCACATCAGTGAAATCAGCAGCAAAAGGAGCATAATGATATGGGAAGTACCACTGCCATGAGGGACATCCCTGGAAATAGTATAGTAAGGCCCATGAAACACCTTCTAAGTAAGAACGAACAACATCACGACGGATTTGATCGATTTCTTCATCAGTTTGAGCTCCAAATTTTGTCTCATAATAACGTTTTCTGTATCCAGCTTCATATAACTTGACGTCACCATTAAGGTCCTCCTCCTCTTCTTCTTCATCATCATTTGATGGTGTTGACTCCTTTTCCATCTGAGAAGCTGTACGTTTCTTCTCACTTCCACTGTCACCAGAAACTCCCTCTGTAGCATTGTCTGTAGCAGCAGCGTCATTGGCCTGTTTCACTGCTTCAACAGCACTTACACTATTATTGGCAGCTTTTTTGGAGTCTAAAAGCTTCTTCAAAGCTGCTGCTGCATCTGCGTTAGACATATTAGCCTTTGTAATAATATCTCTATTATTCACGATGTCCTTGTTAGACAATTTGGCGTATCCTTCAACAGTTTCACCACTGGTAGTCATAAGAGGCATATTAACATCTGCTACTATTGGTGCCTTGTCGTGTCCCTTAGTAACCTGGTTCATGTAAACATCTTTCAATGCTTTTTCTTCTTCTTGAGCAGTTCTTCTTCTCTTCTGGTTCCTCTCTCTTCTCACCTCCATCTCACGCCTTCTTCTAAAAATATCGTCCTCTTTGTATGCTAATGAACCCATGAGCTTCTCGACACCTTCGAGGTTAAGGTTACCATCACAAGTCAAAAAATCCTTCAACTTAGGCAAAAGACGTTTCCAGCAGCTAACAAGGGTGTCAATACCATTGTCTCTGACGTCCAAACTAGGCAAATGCGGCAAGAAATCGTTACCAACGAAGAAACAAATGAACACCCAATCATCTATGGCCCTTTCGAAGTCGTATGGGAATGGTAGATGAGGGTTATACAACTCTACAGTTAAGTATTCTCTTAATACATTGACATGTAACCATAAGAATGGTTTCTTTTTGTCTCTTTCTGCAATTGCAGCTTGTTGTTCCTGCGTTAACAGTAATTGGTCAGAAACTTTCATTTGACGTTCTTGGTTGGCAAAAACATCTTCTCTAAGTACTCTGAAGTGTGGTTCGTGGGTTGCTAAACCCAAAAAGATCAAGTCCGCATCCAAACCGTAGATACAGTGTCTAGTATTTGGGTTGTATTGTGGATCCAGACGCTGAGATCTGATGAAAGACATTAACTTATGTTCTCCTTCACCCGGAACAGTGGCGTCACTGATAATAACTTGCAAATCAGCCCAACCCGGGTCACTCGAAAGCTTGTAAGCGACCCAATATCTCAATGCTTCTGCCAATCTGTTCATGAACGGCGTACCTGGGGTAATAGCATTAGAATCCCATGCTTTTTTCTGTTTAATCGCCTTGTCTATCATCTCTCCTCTTAATTCTCTATCTCTGAGATCTCTATCCATTTCTTCCTGCTTTATCTTGGCCTCCTGTACCGCTCTGAAACGTCTTGCACGCTGCTGATTCATTTTGGCTCTTGGTGCTACACCATCTACTCCGATCATAAGCACTTTTCTCGGCCTGGCCATCATCAAAACACGGTCTGTATAAGCAAAGATATCCAAAAACATCTCGTCTTCGGTGCTCGGTGCCGGTTTGTGCTCTGGATGAGAACACGGATGGACTATACCGTTCATATCGAGATAGAGGTTATCCACTTCTCCATTTGGATTAGGATCACTATACTTTGGACCGCCCAATTCTTCATTGCCTTCTTCATCAATCACTGGCAAGATGATCTTGGGGTATTTACGCGAAAGCCATCTGAAAAGAGCAGGGACACCCATGGTTAATGCTCCAGCTCTGGTGATACAACTAGAACTGATGGTCTTTGGTTGTAAAACTGTTGTATATCCGAAAATGTTTTTTAGATGAGAAGATTGGGGTTGTGCATACTGAAGTGAAGAACAATGTCAGAAAGTGTTAGTGATGGAGGTAGATGGTAGAGATGTAGATAGTAATGTCGAAGAGAGATTCTTGAAGTGAGATTTGGAGGTGATGGTGGAACGAAGTTACAGGACACAAATGTAAGGTTAAATATATAAAAGTGTTGTCGAATTGTTACTTGTTTTCAATAGTCATTGTCTTCAGTGAGCATATCGATTCTTCATTCCATCTCATTATTTCGCAGTATATTAATTCTACATAGTTAAGCACTGAAATAGTTAGCACTGAAAAACAGTAGGATTTTGTTCTCAAGTTTGTCGCAAAAAGTTCTATAAAAAAAGAATTTGCGACAGATGGAGATCAGTTGCAGCAATTGCTGCTAACGATTAAAATATGAAAACGAGAATAGTGGTTCTCCCTTTTTTTTTACATTCAAGAAATAGGTAAGGCTTTTAATGAGAATATGTAGAACGCCAAGAAGGGAATCTACAGCGAGCTGAATATCAACTTTGTGAAAGAAATGGTAAATAGCTATAAAGGAAGCTGTTGTAGTGTAATAAGATATAAAAGTAGCGTAAGTGGACGCTGGATATATTTCCATATCTCGAAGGAAGAAAACTACCCCTTCTCTTTAGAATTTCCTTCTTTCTCGCTTGAAGCTGTGCACTTCCTCGTCGAGCAATGTTCTCAACTCCAAGGCGGTTGTAGCTCTGTTCTCAAAGCTGAAATCAAAAATGGGGCACTCTGGCTCACAGCTAAGGTCCCTAACCCCTTTCAAATACTCATGAGAAAGAATCTGGGATACATCGGGTCTTTCTGAGGGGTCCCATTGCATTAAGCTATCTATGGAACTAATGGCATCCGTAGATGCAAAGGGATATAAGTCTCCCCAATCAGTGGAAACGTACTGAGCTCTGGGTGGTAGTTGAAATTTCCAGTTATTCTTTCTAATCACATTAGGAGGTGGAGTTCCTAAGACTTTGACTATTGAATGGATCTGGTCCATCTGATTTTTACCAGGGAAGAGCGGTTTTCGTCCATATAGCTCAGCTAGAATACAACCCATTGCCCAAAGATCCACAGCTTTGGTATAATTTCTATCAGACAACATTAACTCAGGTGCGCGATACCACCTTGTGGCAACATAGTTCGTGATGGGGGCTGAACGGTGTTTGAAGTAACGTGGATTCACACCTCTTGCAAGTCCAAAATCACAGATTTTGAGCGTGCCCTGAGTTGTTACCAAGATGTTACCTGGTTTTAAGTCTCGATGAATTACATCGGCTGAGTGGATATATTTGAGACCACATAAAATCTGATAGAAAAAGCTTTGGATGTGAAATTCGGAGAACTGGACGTTAGAGTAAACGACTCTTGCCAAATCTAAATCTGCTAATTCCTGGTAGCAGTACAAACCTTCAAATGGCTTTACATAGACAATATCTAAATCAATCAAATTGACAATCTATTGGCTTGTTAGTAAGAAGAACATGCTACTAATTGAAAGGTACTAATTACATTTCTGTGGCCCTTGAAGTGCCTCATGAATTTCAATTCTCTGACAGCCCGCTTTAACAAGATATCCTTGTTAAAGATATTTGACACCTTCTTGATGGCGATCCTGGCGTATTCAGCATCTGGGTGAACTTTTTTGGTGTCGATGGCAGAGCAGACCGTTCCATACGATCCCTTTCCTAGGACTTTCTCGATCTCATATCTTGAATCAATAGAGAAACTACATCCGTTCTCAGTGAATGTTGTGTAAGTTGGTCTATAGTCTTGGTAGGCCAAAGGTTCTGTTTGGTTTTCAAACAGCTTGCCAAAACGAACCGCCGTACTCATTTTTCACCGCCAACTGGCCAATTAATATAATCGCTGCAAGCTTCAATAAGGACAATGAGATACCAATTGCAAATCACAAACTATTTGCTTATTCGAAACAATGACTATTTCCATATACTATATCCCCAACTACTTATTTAACTATCACTACTCAGAAACAATCCAAATCTAGCCGCTACTACACTCTTCTTTTTTCTTCCATTACATTTTTTTTGCAGCTTTAAATATACCCGCTCAATTTAATGCGTACTACCATTATAATCTACTACGCCTAAGCTTTACTCCAACTCTCCAGTCTTTCTATTGTGTTCTCGCACTACTTTAAACTATGGCTGCAACAACCTCCACTGTGCGAAAATCTACGGTTGTACGAAAAAACTGTGAAACCAGAGAATCAGTAAAATCTGGGAACTTTTCGTTAAATGGTACCGATTAAGTAATCTTACCGACAAACCTTACATAACCAACATAAAATTTTTTTAGTGAAAAATGAAGACTTGGAATCAGTCTTTCAGTCATCAAAGTGGTGATACAAGTTTACAGTAAAATCCAGTGGAATTAGTCCTTTTTAAGTTAAATAACTACAAAACAGACAGTACATCATGAGTTCATCGCAGTGTAGATTCTACGAAAACAGGTATCCCGAGGTGGATGAGGTCGTCATGGTTAACGTCCAGGAAATCGCCGAAATGGGTGCCTACGTCAAGTTGTTAGAATACGACAACATCGAAGGTATGGTTTTATTGTCCGAATTGTCCAGAAGACGTATTCGTTCCATCCAGAAGCTTATCCGTGTGGGTAAGAACGAGGTTGCCGTCGTCTTGAGAGTCGACAAAGAAAAGGGTTACATTGATTTATCCAAGAGAAGAGTGTCAGCAGAAGATATTGTCAAGTGTGACGAAAGATATAACAAGTCGAAGGCTGTGCACTCGATCTTGAGACACTGTGCTGAAAAATTCACCATCCCATTAGAAACCTTATACCAAACCATCGGCTGGCCCTTGAGCAGAAAGTACGGACATGCTTACGACGCCTTCAAGTTATCCATTACCGATTCTACCATTTTCGACGCCGTTGAGGCTCCCTCCCCAGATGTTTTGGAGGAGTTGAAATTGTACATTTCCAGAAGATTGACTCCTCAAGCCATCAAAATAAGAGCCGATGTTGAGGTGTCTTGTTTCAGTTACGAAGGTATCGATGCTATCAAGGCTGCCTTAGTCGCCGCTGAAGATGTCTCCACCGAACAAATGCAAGTGAAAGCCAAGTTGGTTGCCGCTCCATTATACGTTATTTCTGTTCAAGCATTAGACAAAAACCAAGGTATTGCTTTGTTGGATAAAGCCATCGAAGAAATAACCAACACCATTCAATCTAAGGGCGGTGTCTGTAAAGTCACCATGGCTCCAAAGGCTGTCACTGCTACCGAAGATGCTGAATTACAAGCATTGTTGGAAAGAAAGGAAGCTGAAGACAAGGACTCTTCTGACGAGGAGGACGAGGAGTAATTTCAGCAAAACTGTTGTAAACATTAGTCAATACTCCACTCTCTGTATCTATATAGCCAATCATTACGCATTATTTATATTGGATCATCAACGTTGGAAACATAGGTACGAGATTTACTTATAAATAGTTATAGATATTATTCTTAAGCAATTAGCAAATTTAATGTATTAGTACATAAGTGATTTTATATTACAGTCTATGGTGCCTCGGAGAAGGAGATGCTCTTTTTAATGAGCAACTGCTTCTTGTTGGCTCTTTCAATGATGTATGCTGGCAAGTTAGGGACCAACTCTGGTGGAACTCTCAATTCCGAAAGGGATTCCGGAAGAATTAAGTTGTCGATGCTTGTTAACTCATGATTACCACTCAAATCTAAAAGCTTGAGATTGTTTCCAAATCTCACTCCACGGATGAGTTTAAGGTCGTTGTATGACAACCCTAAAGAAGTCAAACTATATGGGAAGTCTACTGCTTCTATGATTTTGATGCCGTGGTATCCCAATTTTAGCACCTTTAAGTTGGGTGGAAATACCACATCTTTCAAAGAAGTTATGAACTTATCGTGTTCTTCAGTATCTGGGTCGTTTTCAAAGTCAAGAACTTCCAAAGTGGGTGGTAAAGTAACATTTTTGAGTGTCGTTATCATGTTATCACCAAGATACAACTCTCGCAAAGCAGTTGGAAATTGTACTTTGTTAAGTGTTTTTATGTTATTGTCATTCAAGTAAAGGATCTCTACTGAATTAGGTAACTTCAAAGGGTTAATGCTGTTTACTCCGTTGCCAGCCAAGATCAATGTCTTGACATAAGGAGGCAATTTCAAACCTCTTGTGGTTGTCATGGAGGATTGGAGATTTAAAACGTCCAAATGGTCAGGAAATTTCACCCCGGTCATAGATTCATTTGGAATATTTGATACCTCAAGGTATTGCAACGATTCCGGGAATTTCACTGATTTGATCGAATCTATAGGGTTGAATCCCAAATTCAAGGAAATCAATCCCTTTGGAAAATTCACACCTCTCAAGGATTCTATGCGATTCTGGGATACATCTAGATGCTTCAAAGTCTCGGGAAACTCTACGTAGTTCAAGAAGTAGATCTTGTTATCCTCTAGTCCTAGACTTTCCAAGTTAGATGGGAAAACAATATTATCAATAGAATGAACTGCTCCTTGGCCTGCCAATAAGGTTCTCAATTTTGGTGGCATTTTAAAGCCAGTCAAAGTTTCTAAAGCATAGCCTCCTCCTATGTTCAATACCTCAAGGCTATCTGGAAGTTTCACGCCTGGTAAGAATCTGATGCTACTTTCCCCGTAGTCTAGAACCTTCAAATTCTTCCAATTCTCAATATCTTCTTGGATTTCTTGACCAAGTTTGGCCAACTCGTTTCTCTCCGTGATATATACAGTGTCCATGTCATACTTGTTTATCACAGAGCAATGAACTACCTTGTCGCCAGCAACCTTATGCAATATGTCCAAGAATCTGATGTACTCCTTGACCTCATAATCTTTGTAGTCTTTCCACTTCTTACCAGGCGCAAAGTGGATGTGATATCCGATATCTCCAACTTCTTGGATCTTTTCAGGGTACTTCTCAAAGAATTCAATAAAGCGCTTCAAGTTATGTTCGAACTCATCGTTGTATTCAATGCAAATATTCAAATGGTCAAATTTAATGGTCGATAACAATTTGTCATTCAAAATGGAATCAATGTCCGATAATTCTACTACCGTCACTAAGTTATCTGGCATTTCTCGAAGCTCCTTAAGTTGCATTATTATGTGGTAATATCGCGGTTTATCATAAAGTAATACTAGACGTCTTTCTTTTGGGAACGTTTGTTGTGGTACAACACTTCTAGGAGGAAGCGCATTTGTTACAGTCGGAGCGGGCACATTAGTAATTGCAGGTACGTTGGTCACTTTTCCCACATCTGCTGCGCTGAAAGAAGTTTGGGGCACATAAGGATCTTGTATATGTGAGGTGAATTGCTCATCTTTTATTGAAGACACGAGCTCTGTCTTCAAAGAAGCTTCACTATCAGCTGTACTCAAGCTATTCTCCACATGAGTAGTAATTGCTGTCTCTACTGCATTATTTTCCTCGATGACTTCATTTTTACCAAGATTTAATTCAGTTCGATTCCCACTGTTAGAATCATCCACTCGATGTGCTGAAGAAGGATCGCTCCCTATGTTAGTAACTTGACCTGTATGTGTTGATTCGGTGAAGCCGTTACTGCTTGTCTCGTCTTTCAATGTGCTTTCGAAGTCATGGCTGTGTCGTATTTCCTGGACTACAGCGTGGTTTTCAATGGGATGCTCTTCCTCAAGTTTGATCTTTTTCAATGGTGATTCCTCTCCGCCGCGAGAGTCCTCATGCGTGGAATTTATAATGCTGCTCTTATTATTATTGGTGATGTGGTTGTTGCTGATACTGTCATTGCCAATGTATGCTACCGAACTCTCGTCTTCTTGTTTTGAGAAGATCATCTCTTCCGAAACTACACCATTGTCTACATCATCGGCTCCACCATTCTCCTCTATTTTGTTGAATGACGAAGCTGCAATCGAGTCCAAGAAGTCTGACGCACTCTTAGGCGTCTCCTCACTGGAACCGGACATCATACCTTCCATACTACTGTTCTAATGCTATCTTTATCACTGTGACATAATCATTTACAACTTAAAGGCTAGTATTTATTTTTATCAAATTTGAGCTGGAGTTGTGTGCAGGTGGTGATATAAACAGAGTGCTTATGTATGGAGTGGAGGTAGGATAGGAAGAGTAAGTGTAATACTAATTGGAAGAGTGTTGTTATTAGTAGAGGGATGAAATGTGGTTATTTTATGGTACATAGTGGATATGGAGAAAAGTAGATAGTTTTAGACAAAAAAAGGAGGAATATATGATGGAATGATCTGATTTGATTTCAACTCTGTCTATGTATTTCATATCTATTGCAGCATATATATTAGTAGATTGAAACAATATATTATGAAACTGTTGAAACGAAGTATTGGCTTTTTCAGCATTTGGGCTTATTAGTGTAATTGTTACACTCGGTTCAGCATGCTTATAAGACTATGCTAATAATTCACTCCTCCATTCTCTACTAACAAGCACTTGGACCTTCGATTTGTGCGGAACTAAGCGATGATTGTTGGGTGCAAATCATCAATGAAGTAGCGATACAACAACAAAACCTTCTCTCACGAGTAGATAAGGATATCACTCATAGTCAGCATTAATTGGTATTAAAGCCTTTGCAAAGTGTACATGGTGTTTAACACGAAGAAAATAGATCTGTTACACTATGAGCAACCCCTTAAGAAATTCTACTACGAACTCTCATTTAATGTATAATGAAATTAAGTGAAGCAACAATATGATAATAACTCTGGAGTGACGATGAAAACCAAGGTTATTACACTTTGTTTGCCAGATTGCATTATTATAGCCTATGGGAGCAAAAACAAAAAAGAACAGATCACTGGGGCAAGCTGGGAATTGAACCCAGGACCTCCCGCATTTTAGTGTTGAGATGACATCTCTTCCCTAAGCGAGAATCATACCACTAGACCACATGCCCTAAGAATTTCCTTTTCACGGGCCTAATTGCAACATACGCAATATTAAAATTGGTAGCGCCGTTTGGCCAAAAAGTCCGAAAATCAGTTAAAATGAGCTTATTTTGCTTTCTCTACAGCAGAGAATGATCTTCAAATGACTTTTAAAGGGAATAAGAGGGATTGGGCTTGCTAGAAGGTTGCCTGGACTCAGTATTTATAAATACATTGAATTGTCAGTTTTTAGCAAGAAATTAAAAAAATGTTTGGATACAATATTTTCAAAATATATCTCCTCTAATTTTCTTTATAATTAATCATGGATAGATAGCCCAGAATAGAATCTTTTATATCTTCTTAATGAGTAGTACCATAATGGTCACTTAATTGTGCTTCATAAATGTATTTCGTAATTATTGGGTGCGAATTTGTCTACCTTACTATCTACTCATCTATTGCAACTGCTCAAACTTCTACAAAATCTACAGAGACATGGAAAAAACTCCTAGAAAGTCTCCTTGTATCTCTGAACAATCTCTTTTGTCTAATTTTGTTGATATATACTCTTCCTTACCTTTTCCAAGTAGTAATAGCCTCCTCATATTGCTCCCATATCTATTCTCTAGAATGGTTCCAAAATTTCGGTAGACATGCAGGAGCTGAAAAATTAGTTATTATGCTGCCATTATGGTTAAAGAGAAGGTTCTACATCAGACTGAAGGAACAGACAGTAGAGGCAAAGCACCGTGGATAGTATCATGTTACTCATACGCCCGTTGTGGAAGTCTAACCGAGTATTATGGTCAGCTTTTGATGGTGGTGTACTTGCCAGAAACCGGAGTCTTCATGGTTCTGCTATTCGAAAGCTGGAACTGAAGCTTAATGATGTGCCCATCAGTCGTACCAGGAATATAGGCATTATTGCACACATTGATGCTGGCAAAACAACCACAACAGAAAGAATGCTATACTACAGTGGAAAGACAAAGCGAATTGGAAATGTTGACGAGGGAGATACAGTCACTGATTATCTTCCTTCGGAAAGAGAGAGAGGAATCACAATTCAATCAGCAGCTATAACGATTCCGTGGAATATGCATAAAATTAATATAATAGACACCCCAGGACATGCTGATTTTACATTTGAGGTAACTAGATCATTGAGAGTTCTCGATGGTGCTGTCACAATCTTGGATGGTGTTGCCGGAGTTGAAGCACAGACCGAGAAAGTATGGAAACAAGCAGATTCCATTAATATACCCAAGATTGCATATGTGAACAAGATGGACAGACCAGGAGCAGGTTTCAGCAGAACCGTGAAGGAGATTATTCAAAAATTGCAAACTCGTGTTGTGCTATGCAATGTGCCCTACTTCGAAATGTCTCCAGAAAACGATCCATTATTTCGTGGAGTGATTGATATTCTTCACAAAAAGCTCTTGAAGTGGAATCCAGAAGTAGACCCACATGGGAAGAACATTACAATAATAGATGTAGAATCTGAAAAAGAGAACTATCCAGATGTCTTTGAGGTAGTTACAAAGAGCAGGGAGTCTATGATTGAGACTTTGGGTGAATTTGATGAAGCAATCATCGATTCATTCCTTGAAAACGAGGAGGATTATACAAAGATTCCAGTGAGTGTATTAATGGAAGCAATTAGAAAAGCAACAATTGCAAATTACTTAACTCCGGTTTACTGTGGTTCGTCATTCAGAAATATCGGAGTCCAGCCTTTGATGGATGCTGTTATATCTTTCTTGCCATCTCCTTTGCAAATTCACATCCCGGAGATAACTTCATCAAGCATGAAGTCTTCAAAGATCAAGCATCTGAAGAAGAAACAGTCTATAAAACATGAAATTGAAGTTCCTGCCGTTATCGACAGTAGAATTGGCTTAGTAGTGAACAACAATCCAACTCTTACACTTGCATTAGCATTCAAAGTCATGACACATGCAACTAGAGGTGTGATGACCTTTTTCAGAGTATACAGTGGAAAATTAGCCTCCAATTCAATGGTCATTAATACAAGGAGTGGAAAGAAATTGCATATAAAGAGATTGTTATTAATGCATGGCGATGAGCCGGAAGAGGTCAAACAAATAAGTTCTGGTAATATTGGTGTGATAACAGGGCACGAGGATGATATCCAAACTGGAGATACTCTAATTTCTCATAGTCACCTCAAGAAAGGATTTAGCGAACTAGAATCAAACTTAAAGCTTTTGCCTATTGAGATTCCACCTCCTCTCTTTAACTCTGCTATCGAACCATTAACTGCTGGTGATGAAGCATATATGAATGAGTGTATTAAAATCTTAACTAGAGAGGACCCTTCTTTGAAGGTTTCTGTTGATCAAGAAATGGGTCAAACAATAGTAAGTGGAATGGGAGAATTACATCTTGATATAGTGAGAGAGAGATTGGTCAAGGACATGAAGGCAAAAGCAAGACTCAGAGAAGTAGCTGTCTCATATAAAGAAACCCTACTTTCTCCTGGTCGCACTAGCCATTACGAAAATGGTGCTGGTACTGTTGCTATTGATATGGAGATGGATTGTTTTGAAGGACCAGCATCAGAATCTACATTCTACGAGGAGGAAGGAGCTATGATCATAGAAGAAGACAACAACATAATCATTTTGGAGCCTCTGGCAACTCCGGAGTACATGCAAATAGCTGTCCAAGAGAGACGTTGGAAGTCTAGTCACAGCTTAGAAGATCTTCAGGAGACGATTGTTCAGGGATGTTTAACTGCATTGCAAATTGGAGGGCCAATCTTTGGATTATCGTTGCATTCTACAGTGATCAGAGTAAAGAATTGGGACTTCCCAGTCTCTGAAAACACAGAAACATCTTCCACTTTGTTAGATGTAACTAGAAGTGCTGTGTCAACATATATTTCCAATAATAAGGATTCCTTTGGAATTTTGGAACCAATTATGGAAGCCAAGCTTTATGTGGAGTCCGATATAATGGGCGAGGTGTCGCACGATTTGACTCAGAGGTGCCAAGCTGTAATTAAGTCAATCGAAGATGAATCATCCCAAAACCTTGATGCCTTATCATGGGCCAACGACGAGGCAGAAAAGATTTATCTTCCTGCTGATTACACATTAAAGGCGGGTCAATCCTCAATTTCTTTTACTAATAAAAAGATAATTATTGCCGAGACTCCGTTACGAGAGATGATTGGCTACTTATCGCGTCTTAGGTCAATAACCCAAGGTAGAGGTACTTTTGACATGTCCTACATTGGAATGAGGCGTGCAGTAAAGACCCGATTCGATGCGATATCGAAGGAATTCAACTTCATGTAATTGTAAATATTACCATGTACATAAAATAACACATATATACATTCTTTCCCCGATCGACACTACTTATCTGAAGTATTATTACGAGTAGCTCACTTAATAAACCAGTCCGCCATCTTTCATCCTAATCTTCAATAGTGGTTCTACTATAAAAATTATATATTAATATATAACCCTCTCTCCATTTTGCACCCATAACAGAGTTCCTGCACTAAACACCCACATATTCACTTACAACTCATGTGACCACGAAAACTCAGAATCTCAAACAACGAAATTTCCCTAAGAATACGAAGAAAGGAAGTATCTAGGCGGGTATCATAGTAGTGTGAACAATAGAATTACCAGCAAGCAATACAGTGGCATCATGAGTTCCATGAATGAGAGCGCCAACGTCGCACCTCTCGGACTTGATAGAGAGAGGGTGACCTGTCTTCTCCTCATAAATACCCATCTCATGAAGAAAGCTATCAACATATATCATACCGTGTTGTGCAACCCACAAGCCCAGCAGCAAATGCCTCCACAGGCCAGGCAAAGCGCCATAGAATCATACCAGAACTGCACCAGGCGGTTGCACTGCAACTTGTCGGTGTTGAACTATATCCACGAGAAGTACCACAGCGACCCTTCCCAAGAACCTACCCAGAACAAGGCATCGTTCCCCATTATGCTTTCACCACCACAAGAAATGCCCGAGTTAATCCAGTTATACACCAAATTGCAGGAATTATACCCCGAAGCATTACAGTTCTTGAAGACAAAGCTTCAGCAGATGAGAAAGCAACAACAATTCCAACAACTGGGCCAGGCACCTCCTCAGAACCAGCCTCCTCAACAACAACAGCAGCAGCAACCACCACCACAGCATTCGTCAATGATGCAAGGGCAACGGATAATACCTCCCCGTCAACAGCAAATTCCTCAGCGGCAAATGAACTTGCAGCAGAATCAAATAATGGCCAACAACTCACCTATGCTCAATAATGCCAACCCCAACTCCATGAATGCCCCTTCGGGTTCTGGCAACCAGCAGGATTACTTACAGCAACAATTTCAAGGTGGGTTCAATGGCCAAGGCCAAAAGTTTAATGGGAATATGAACTCAGTACAGCAACAGCAGCAACAACCCCTGGCCCTTTCTCCCCAACAAATCTTACAACAGGTAGGAACTCCTAGTAACATCAACGCCAATTTGGGCAGTGGAAATAACAATGGTAGCGGAATGATGGACTTCTTTTAGTATGAATTTCAAAAATCACAATGTAACATTAACCTTCGATGTATTATACTCTTTGTACTCTTAATAAGAAATTATTTAACTCGTCTCAATATAATGTATCGGTATAGTATTTATTATATGAATAAATTTCCACAAGTATTCTTTTCTCCATTGCAGCAGATAAAATTGCTGTCTTCTTAGGTATACTTGGGACAGAAACGGTTGGAGTTGGCGATATCAATAGTAGAGTAGTTGCTCTAACTGATTTGTATATTCAGTTCTAACCTAGTAGTCTGTGTCATATTCTATAAATTCCCATAAACACATAGATTTACATGTCCATTGCATATTAACATAACTAGTCGGTATTAGTACAATTACAAAGCATAAAGCTGAATAAATTATTAAGTACATGGAGGCCAGTTTATGACTGATCCATGATGTCCTGAAATTCCAGGTTGATGATATCACTGTATCCACCAGTCGACATTGTATTAGCATAAATTGGATGAGCATAGATATCACCATGGTTTTCTGTGAACCCACCATATTGTGGTATATGATCGGGATGAGGAGTTTGGGCTTCAGAACCGGGAACAGAAGAAGCGGGCGGTCTATTGAAGAACTCGCCCAGATTTATATTAGTATTGGGCGGTTGGTTTGGGTTGCCTCCAGAAACATTCAACCACACGGCATCATTAGTAATCTCATTCCATAACTTCTGCTCCTCATCTAAGTATGTCAACCCCTCAATTCCTGCTAAATCCGAATTGGTGTACACATCTCCTGTATTTGTATTAACAGAAGGAGTAGGTACAGTAAAGTTAAATGACTCATTCATGTTTGAAGTGCTTGGATATGAAATTGAGTGTATTTGGTGAACGCGATCAGGAATGGGAGCTATAGGAACTTCCGCAACTGGCTTTAGATCAATAGGAGGAGCATGAATGCTCTCACTTAATTCTGTGTCTAGTTGATTTAAATGATCATTATTAATCTTAGAATTCGAAATTTTATTGACCTCAACGATGTGATTATCGATGCTTTCTTTGGACAAGTTCTCACTGGATATGTTTAGGTCTTTCAAGTCATCGTCATGCTTGACCAATAGATCGTTCATAACTCCATTGAAATCTAATACTTTAATCAACTTCAACAACTGAGCTCTTCTTAAAGCTGCCGGGTAATTTCCTAATTTCTTCATCTTCGTGAATATCACTAAGGCGTGGTCCAAGTGGTCTTTTGTGGCTTCATGAACTCCAAATGAAGCATTAAATAAGATTAAAGTGGAAGCTGAAGTGAATAAGTACTCTCTGTCCATCCAGCCAAAAAGAGCAACCATATTTTCCGGTAAAAGTGCCCATATGGATTTGATAGTATTGATCGATGCCTGGAATGACGCATTAAGTAAGAAGAGAACATTCTTCGAAAACTTTGAGAGGTCCACATACTTGTTGACAGTATTCTTTGTTTGTAGCTCCTTCAATTTTTTGGTCGCAAAATGAAACAATAGTGGACGGACAGCTAAATTCATACCTTGAAAGTATTCTGTCATTAAATTAACAATAAGCCTTGTAATTCTTAGGTTCTCAGTAGAGAAATCAATGCGGAGGAAATCAGGTAATGAGTTTTTCCACGTCATTAATTTGTGAACCAAATCAGAAACAACGGGTAAGATATTAACAGTTGGCTGCTTAGTATACAACGATGACAAAATAATAGCATTAATTTGGGTAATTGTCACGCAGCTATTAATGTAATCTGCTGGCGGAAAAATATAATAACCCCTGACGTCATCTCCATCCTTTCTGAAATCACTCGGATCGATATTGAAGTCAACTGGCAATTCCGTCGATACACTATCGTCGGCAAAACTTAACGGTAAGCCTGCCTTTGACGACAACATTCTTTCGTACATGTATACTGTCCACCATATCCGTCTTCTGTGTTCAAGTTCAAAACGGTTCAAGTTTTCCTTGTCCGCATCAACGTGCCACCCCAAAATCAAAGTTGATCTAAGAGCCAAACCAAAATAGAAATACGACGCAATTGTGCAATCAGCAACTTGCAAATAGAAAGCATACAAGAGCATAACTTCTATACCTCCATCTTTTGTGATATTATCGATAGCACCAGAGGCAAATAATCCAGTGAACAATTCTGATGCTTCATAGAAGAATCCAGATCCTGGCAAAGTATCCTTTTCTTTTCTTTCTTTGGATTTAGGCTTAACTCTTTTCGCAAACTCTCCCATTTCCTTCAGCTTTATTATGTGTGAATTAGATTCTGTTCCAAGGTACATCTCACCGATAGCAAAGATGAGAAGGATTTTACAGAACCATATTGTTTCGAGGATAGTGTCATCATCGGTATCCTTTTTAATAGCATTTTCATCTTCATCAGGTCCACCTTTGCTCTCTGAAATGTTACGGCGTAGTATCTTCTTATTCTCTGCAGCTTTTCCAGAATAGAGATTCATGAGAAACTTTTTAACCAAGCCCTCATTGAAAAAGTAGAAACAACCGTCATTATAGTTAATGAAAGTGTCTACAAGTAACATTGCGTAGGAATAAGAGGGCAATGCGAAGTTGATAGACAAACCGGGTCTGGTATTCGTCTTTGCAAGGGTGATTTTATAAGCATTTCCTTCTTTCTCGAGGATTTCTGTTTCTCTCTTATTTCTATGGCTCCTTGAACCGTGGGCCTCTGAATGGTATGATTTTGGGGTTCCAGCCAAACTGCTTGGTGAAAGTGAGGGAGATGTATCGGTGGATTCGGGAAACAATGAAGATGATACAAATGATGGTACCATATTCTGGATCTCGAGGCCAAAGAGAGTCATCGATGATGACCCCACATACACTTTCTCCCCCGTTCTTGACTGGATGAGGCGTCCATGTTTATCCAACGAAGGTTGTATCACCTCGGTACCATTGAAATTAGTGCTACTGATAGACGTACTCAGCTGGGAGCCGAGTTGCAGAGATGAGGGTAGTGAATATTTGATGTTGTTTACAAAGTTGTTTTGTTGTAATAATGGTGGTTGATGAGTCAGACTCACAGCTGGGGGTGGAGCACCAGCCGGTTGAGGCACCAGAGCAGCTACCACAGGGTTCGTTGCTCTTTTTTCCTCTTCCTTCAAGTTGTTTCGTAGTATGGCATTGTCCTTCTTGAGTCTCGCTATGTCGTCGTGCAATTTAGAAAGATACTTCATCGACACCACTATTTTCTTGTCTGCTTCTACGTACTCGCATTTGGTCTTAGCCAATTGACACTTCTTACACGGATCTCCACCGGGACAACGAATATGACGAGCACGACAACGAATACACGCTAGCGACGTCCGTTTCTGCTTGGAATTGCTAGCAGCAAGCGCTGGGTTTGGTTTTCTTGATGCTGCTGAGCCCGCCTCGAGGTCAGACAACCTGTTAACTGAGGATGGTACCTCTATGGGGACTGCTGTAAGGAGCGAATCCGCGACATCTTCGTCCTTGATCAAGGTGGCCAGAAGATCCTCCTTCACTGCAGGGGGCCGTATGCCGCTCATGACGCTTGATTTAGGTTCGATGCTGCTTGATTCAGGGGGAATTGGTGGCAGCTGTTGTAGACTATCGTCCCATTGTTTTAGCCGCTGTGACAGTTGGAACATAAAATTGATGGTGAAGATGAGAAGAGGGCACCTGCAGATAACACATGGAATTGGGATATCTTTTTTCGCGCGCACACAAGCTGGTATGAAGAACGAACTTAGTATTAGTAGTAGAATATAAGAAGTATGAGTAGTAGTATATAGTTAGTATTATTAGTAGAATATATTTAGTATTAGTAGTAGAATGTAAGTAGTATGAGTAGTAGTATATAGTTAGTATTATTAGTAGAATATATTTAGTATTAGTATTTATTAGTATGAGTAGTAGTATTAGTAGTAGAATATAAGTAGTATGAGTAGTAGTATATAGTTAGTATTAGTAGTAGAATTATTTATTAGGATTAGTATTAGTAGGAGTAGTATATAAGTAGTATGAGTAGAAGTATATAGTTAGTAGAATATACTTAGTATTAGTAGTAGAATATTATTATTATAATATACTAATATTAGTATTGGTATTTGTATTGTATTAGTATTGGTGTTAGTATTAGTATTAGTTTTTGTTGTTTTAGTATTAGTATTATTATTAGTATTAGTATATAAGTAGTATGTGTATTAGATTATAATTAATGTAGTATTAGTATATATTTAGAGTAGTAGTATATAAGTGGTATGAGTAGTAGAATATATTCAGTTTTAGTAGTATTAGAAGTAGTAGTAGTAGTAAGCAGTGGCAGTAGTAGTAGTAGTAAGCAGTGGCAGTAGTAGTAGAAAGTAAGTTCTAATACTATTGTGGTCGCAGTGGTCGCAGTGGTCGCAGACTTATAGAGTAGTAGTAATAATTACTGCTGCTACCAGTGAGACTAATAATATATGTAATATATGTAATATATGGATAATATTAATATTATAAGCTTGTTATATTAATATTAATATTATTGCTAATATTGTTATTATTGTTATTATAGTCGCTACTCAGTAGATTGTGTTATTATTATTCGTAGTGGTGCTAATATTACCTCTACTACATTTATTATTCCCACTGTTAGTAGTAACATTACAGAGAGGACTGAAAAGTTATAGTTGACGCAGGTACGGGCGATTGATTAGTCAGTGTGATTTCAACCAGAGTTAATTGCTAGTGTTAACAGAGTGATATAGGACTATGGATCGAAATGAGTTCGGATATGGACGTTGACTACAACGTCAATGCAGAGATTGGCGATCCCAATGGGTACAAATCAAGCTCAATGTCTTCTGAAGACCCCACCTCTGGTATTCGTATGCTACCCCCAGAATTGTTAAGTCGTATATTCTCTTATATCAATTCAGACACCATCTACCAGAAGTTCATTGAACCCTATGGCTGGACAGACTTATCATACATCCAAGATATCGCATATAGCGCCCTCTTCACACGGAAGTTAATCGTACGACTGTTCCCTACCCGGAAAAGGGGCTACGACTCGTCCAGAGTTTTCTACTCAGCCAAAGACTTGGCTTCGTCCTTCGTTATCGTAGGATTCCAGAAAGGCTACAATGTGTTGCGGAACTTGATCTACTTCAACCTAGACAATCAAAGAAACATAATTCCCCCCGAAATAGGGTTCTTGTTCAGCTTCAAGAACGAAATCGATAATGACTCTGACTTACCATCGCCAAAGTTGTATAAAGAAGTCGAGTATTTCACTAAATTGATAGAGATCTTGTCATTTGATAACTACTATAGACAGTCAGTCCCTTCCATCTGCATTCAATTGTCGTATAATGTGATAATAACACCGGAGATGGTGTTGCGTAGTAACAAGATAATGCAGAAAATCGAAGCTTTGGAGAAAAAGACAACGAAGATCATGATCCAGAGTAGTTTTACTTCAAGAAACTCTATCCAAAATATTCGGCCGTTACATCCAGCTCCGCTAGATAATCTTGAAGAGTTATATCTTCTAAGATGTAGTATTTCCAATTATCACCTTAAACATTACTTGAAAAATCCGTTTCCTTCCTTAAAAGTCTTGGATCTAACGGCTAACGAAATCACATCACTCAAAAATTTTGTGATTCCTACTTCATTAGAGAGATTGAACCTTGGAGCAAACAACTTGACCAGTTTAGAAGGTCCCAACTATTGTGAAGCTATTCATTTACACACACTTGACGCCTCTATAAATGGCATAGACTCTTTGGAATACAATATGAAATTACCGCCCGCGTTGAGAAGTCTTAAGATTACCTACAACTCAATACCAAAGATACATCAAGCACAAATTCTGGAAACTCTAGAGATTGTGGGGCTTTCAAAGAATGCTTTGACTTCTTTGGAAGACATCGTCTTACCAGAATCCCTTAAGGAACTCCATTTAAATGGAAACTCAATCAAGACCTTCCCTGAGCAATTCTTCAACTCAACTCCAAATTTGATCATTTTGGATGTTTCGGAAAATAAAATAGACGATTTGGATGATCTTGGCGAATTACCTGATAGTTTAAGTGAGTTGATGCTAGACAATAACGAGATAGACTACAGTGACTTAAATAACATCTTGACAAGCTGCTTAACCAAGCTATCTATGAGATCTACTGGATTAATTACATTCAGCAACGTTGAACTACCAAAGCACTTGAAGGAACTTGATTTGTCTAAGAATGAAATAGGTTTAATCGAACTAGTGAACTTTGGCGATGAACTCGTGAAGTTGAATTTGAGTAATAATTCCTTAACAACGTTTAATTTGGACTCACGTTTTGTACAAATTCCACCTACTTTACGGACACTCGATATCAGCAACAACCAATTTGAGAACGGCTTGAAAAGCATAGGAATTCCACCATATTTAACACTGCTAAAACTAAACGATGTTGGCATTGGAATCCTCTCGAATGATTTGATTAGCCAACTTCCGAGAACAATAAGCTCTTTGCATTTAGACCACACTTGTTGGATAGCAACTGCAGGTTCACAATTAATCAAGTATAAATCGATTGAGCCAGTAGTAAACTTCGAAAAGTTCATTCCAAACTTGAAGACCCTTACATTGGAAAGGAACAGTATCGGTCTGATCGATAATATATCTTATCCTTGTCTGTTGGAGTCACTTTCGTACGAATACAATGACTTGAACTACATCAACTTTAAAAACATCCCAACAAACATTCATTACTTACAATTCAACAATAACAAAATAGATGAAGCCAACATTTGGAACTCGATTGGAAGTGTACCGTATTTTCCCGATATTGAGTACTTCGGGATATGTGGAGATCAAACAAAATTGATGAAACTGGGATTATACTTTGGCTCTGTTCCAACAAGCACGGACCTGGCGGTCAAGAGCTGAGGTGATCTATCCACGGCTACCAAATTATTTTATATTTATTAGAATACACGAATTCACGAATGTAAGTAACTCGCGGCTGACAAATATTGTCCATTTTGCAGCAATTGATGATGTACACTGGTACGGCTCAGCTAAGTTGCAATAAAATAACATATTAATAATCTACTATGAACAATAGAAAGTAGCCACTGATACGCTCAATCCATACATGGGTATCGGTTATTTTTTTATAATCCCTCCCGTATACCTCTGTAACAGTAGATAGTGCATGGCGCTACCACGTACATTAATATGTCATCATGCCAATACAAAGCCTATGCTTACGAAATGATAAGCCTTTCCGTTTCTGACAAATAGCGGATAACAAGCGCCATTTGAACAAAAGAAACATAATATTATACCATCTACCCTATCTAACAGTACGCACAGTCCGAATCCAATCATTCGTAATTCGTTGTGGATCTGATGGAGTGTCAAAATAACGCGGAAACTGTGGAGCGTTTTAAAGTTGACATATTATCACCTGGTAGCTCCGAGGGCTTGAATATTATTAGTGGTTTTGCTCCGGAATTCAATTATTATAAAGAAAGTCCATTTGGCAATTGAATTAAGTGATATAGTTTTTCACTAACACCAAGTATTGAATATCGTATATACTACACAAATCAAAATGTCTATCAAAGCAAGCGCTGTAACCTACACCAAGCATGGAAGAGACTTCCAAAATGTTCTTGAATTGACAGAATTCACTGTGGACCCCACACAATTGAAGTCGAACCAGATCCTTCTTAAGACCCTTGCAACTCCAATTAACCCAGCAGATCTTGGTCAAATTGTAGGTGGTTACAATGATCCCAAGCCTCACTACTTGAACCCCGGCGAACCCCTCAATATTGGCGGAAACGAGGGTGTCTACAAGGTTATTCACCTTGGATCCGATGTGAAGAATTACAATGTGGGAGACTGGGTCATTCCCAAGCTTCCTAGTTTCGGTACTTGGAGGAATTATGCCGTCGTTACTGTCGAGAAAGAGAACACAACCCCATTGATCGTAGTATCTAACGATGAGGATTCTCTCACGCTAGAGCAAGCTGCTACTATCTCCATTAATCCTTCAACGGCTTATCAGATCCTTAACCAGTTCATTAAAGATTGGAGTGAGGATGGTAACGATTGGATCATTCAAAACTCCGGAAACTCCCAGGTCAGCAAATATGTTTCTCAATTGGCCAAGTTGAAGAACGTCAAGACGATTTCTGTTGTAAGAGATGGTAAATCGGATGAAGAAATCAAAGAATTGTATGATATTGGAGCTACCAAGGTGATCTCTGAATCCCAATTATCAGCGGATGATTTCAGTACGACGACTTTACCTGAGATCATCGGTGAGAAGGGCCGTGTCAGGTTGGCATTGAATGGTGTAAGTGGACCAACGGTTCCTCATTTATTCAAGTCGTTATCTGAAAATGGAATCTTGGTCACATACGGTATCATTTCCGGGAGTACCATCACCTACGATGCTCGTCTTCAATTTAGTAAAAACTTGACGACTGCCGGCTATTGGCTTACCAAGAATACTTTGAGATCCCCTCAGTTCAAGATTGACACTGTTCATGAATTGCTCAAGCTCTACAAGGAGGGAAAAATTAAGGACCCATGCTTCAATAAGGTTCCCTTCAAGGAGGGTGATAACTTGCTTCAAACCTTCTTAAAGAGTATTGGAGCTTCTCAAGGTGGAAAACAGGTTGTCGTATATGAATGAAGGAAACATCCTCATAACAATAGAGCAAGATAATATCATCTTGCTATCGACAAGTCTCCCATCCACTACAGAATATTCTTTTTCAATTTTATATACATTAATATGCTGTTTTATAAGTTTGATTAGAAGTCGTACCTACTGCAAGTATTAACTTTATTAAATGAACGTTTTTTTGTTTGTTAGATATAGAAGGGAGCTAGAAACAGGGAATGATTTACCGAACGAGTATGAAATGAAAGACAATGAACTAAATGAATGAATGTAACTTCTTTATCTAACCAAACAATTTTTGAAGAATTTTCTTTAACCTAAATGAACCGTGTAACGAATGAATGAAACCAATAACATACTGGGGTCGGGGAAATCATTTGATTAATCATGGAGACAAGTTAGCCTTACCCTCACCAATGTAGTTTCCTGGAGGGTTGTAAGAACAGATAACGTACTTACCCCAGTTCTCGGCAGAACAGTCCTTGTAAGCACAACCGACTTCAGTGGTACCCTTCCAGATGACTTGAGTGAAATGATCTAAGACGTTAGCGTTGGAGTAGTCGTAGCTGTTACCTTCCTCGTACCAAGCGTCGAAAGCACTGACACCGTCTTGGTAACCGACGGCCAAGTTCTCACCGTATGGACCACCAGAGTGAACCAAGTTACCGGAACAGTCGTACTTGTTAGCGTAAGCTTGAGCATACTCGAAAAGATCGTTGCTCCAGGATAAAGCACCAGCTCCGTGTTGGGCTCTCTTTTGGTTGTGAATGCTTAAGAGTGGTTGAGCAAAGGAAGAGTCAGCAGAACCGAAGTTGGTACCAGCTTCGGCGGTAGCGGTAGTTTTAGCAGGAGCTGGAGCAGTAGTAGGAGCAGCCTTTGTGACAAGAGTGGTTGGGACAGGAGCAACGACAGGAGCAACAGGAGTGTTTGGAGCTGCAACGGTAGTAGCAGCAGCGGCAACAGGAGTGTCAATTGGGGCACCTGCGGTTACGGTGACAACCTTGACGTTAGCTGGAGGAGGAGGAGGGGCTTGGCCGGCAACAACAGTGACAACATGGAATTGAGTGACAATGACGGTATCAACGGCCGCAGAAGCAGCAGCCAAGATGGACAAGGCGGTGGTTAAGGTTAAGAACTTCATGATAATAGTAAAGTGGGCAATTTGCAATAATGAGCGTACAGGAAACAGTTAAAGAACCAAGGATGAATTCTACTACACTGACACTAGAAAGGAAGGAACAACAGTCTATTTAAGGGAGTGTTGACTGGATGGTGGTTGCAAGATAGCTTAGACGAACGCCGCACAAGAGTAGTCACAGAGAGAACAACAAAGGAGTGGAGGTTGATATCGAAAATTAATACGATGTGTGTCATCTAGTTATTTGGGAATTGCAAACTATATATACTCAAGCTGCCACTGTAAATATGGAACAATACCGTCAACTTCTTCCATTCCCAATAGGGCGACGAGATGAAGGCCTTCATACTGCTGCAATAAATGTTCCAAGATTTAAAGGCTGCATGCAGCAGTTTGAGGTGGAATTGTCAATAGGGCGAGAAAATAAAAATATTGTTGAAAATAAACAGTATTATTTGGGAAGTGCGGAAATTGCGTGTTCGAGGTAACATTCGAGGGTGGATAGTTGGTGAGTGAGGGGGTCGGAAGAGAGATTGGCGGTGGGAGATGTTCTCCGCCAGTGGTTGTTAGGAGATCTTACAATAATTTGCTAGGACAAATGACCAAATGATACGACATGGAATTGGGAGCGGAGATGGAAGAGACTACGACAGAGATCAGACTTGGGGACTAGATGACTACAAATGCCGTATCTACTGGCATTTGTGGGCATGTGCTGTTTCTGGGCAAAAGACACCTAGGAGAATAACACATGGTGAAGAACAGTCGTTATTGGCTGCTATCTCATGCTAATCCACGCTACACGATATCTCCATTCACGTGATTATGCAACCTCGGAAATAGCTTAGGCCCTTAAACCTTGCGTGTCCTCCCTACGCGTATTTAGTGAAATTCACAGGAGTTATTCTGTTGTTTTGTACAGTTTCCATCCGAATTCGGTCTCAATGAGGATATTACGCGCAGAAAGACACTTTTTAGTAGGGGAACTAGAGCATTCAGTGCTGCAAGGTTTGTTGTTCTTTAACTAAAGCTTATTATCGATACCGTACATGCTGGTGTTGAAGGCAGCCTAATTACTGGTATTGGCTCCGAGAGGTTCAGCAGGTGCGACGGCGGCCTTAGTAGCCTACGTCCACTCGGCATCGAGGTCTTTTGCTCGGTGAAACTCCTCCAAACTGAATCCAGATTTCTGTTTCTTCATATACCGTCTAATAATATGGCCAATCCAACGGGTAGGATATTTTCCCGGTCGTACCATGTAACATAATCTACCCATACTTCGTAAAGTAGTTTCGACGTTGTATGAGCGTGGAGTGTTTCCGTGCCATAATGCTCCACACAGGCCGTGGCTTTTATGCTCTAACTTTAGCTAGCTCTAGGATCGTAAAAGGAGGTCTCTCCACTACGAAAGCCTTCTGAACGCCCAAGGGCGACTCTAAACCCAGTTAAACGCTTCGTCAAGGAGCCATCTTACTTTGCTTCCTTGTTGTCTTTGTTTACATGTGTTTAGTTCCTACAAGTCGGTGCCATGTTTACGTTTCCCCCTCACCTAAACTGACTGTCGGACTTTCCCTAACCATCCATTATCACAATCTTGACAATTAACATGAAACGAACCGATCAATTTCACGACAAGCGAACTTATTCCAAGACCTGTATACGATGTATACTCTCGTTCCTTTATCCGGTGCGATCTGAGGGCTCTAGAACACATCTCTTTAGGCAATAGAAAAATAACTACGAACTATGACATCGGTGTCGCGGTAGTTCCCGATAAGGAATGCACCATTCCTCTCTGGGTTCAGTGACAATGGGTGGCTGCGGTCACAATCTCCATTGTATGTTTCGAGTATACCATCTCGAGCGAACAAAACGAGTCGAAACGTTATATATCTACAATTAACCCCCCGTTAGGAAATGTTATAACATACCGTGGACTCCTTACACTAATTTTGTGGAAGTCAGAGAACATTACTGCATAACCTTAAAAATTTTTCATTTTATGATATTTTCTACGTCACTAATAGTCTCCAAGATCCGGATACACTATCTCGAATTCGTTGATATCCTGGCCAGAACCATTTTCAACAAACTCAGACCAATCAGAGAGGAAACGCACACCACAGGTGCTCATCAAATCCAAATCTCCGACTATACAAAGCTGTCTTTTGGGGCGTGTCATGGCAACATTTAATCTTCGTTTATCCTTCAAGAACCCAATTTCACGACTATTATTTGATCTGACAAGTGAAATAATAATCACTTCCTTCTCTCGACCTTGGAAGCCATCAACGGTTGACACTTCCACTTTATTATATTCTCGTAAACCTTGATCTAGTTCTTTTTGTAGGCTTCTTTTGAGTAAACTTACTTGAGCGTTGTAGGGTGAGATTATTCCCACATGCTCCGGAAGTACTCCACTGTCTAGGAGTTTATCTAAATGTTGGATCACCACCAATGCCTCCATTTCATTGTACTTTGATCCGGTAGAATCTCCGAGTGCCTTCTCATCGTCATCGCTAGATTTTTCCGGAAAATCACCTCCTTGTGTATCATACCAAATACAGGTGGGCCGTGTTTCATCGTTGTCTGGAACCCCCTTAAGATCCAACAAAGTTATCTCCTTCACTGACGCATGCGCCTTTAGCTTCGTATCATATAGTTCATATGATGGAAATCTCATTATACTTTCGTTCATTCTGTACTGCGTATCTAGCAATTTCTTATATTTTTCACCCTCATGGTCCTGGACCAATCTATCGAACAATGTGACCTCAAGATCTGCAACTTTAGATTCTGCTAGTGATAAGTCGTGGATCAACCTCTCGATTTCGTCTTTAGACTTCACTGTAGGTGGTAGTTGCATATTATCTCCTGCGATGACCAATCTTTTGAATCCTAAGTGATTCACCAATGGTATCCAACATTGAGGTTCCATTGATTGCGAAACTTCATCTATAATGATGGTGTCGAAAAGTGGCTCTTCGTCGTTGAAATGGAGCGATTCTTGCTTGTATAGAGATGTTAAATCATAAGCCCCAGCCCCATGCAAAGTGCTCAATACGACGTTTGCATTCACCAATAGATCTTGCACTATCTTCTTTTCTCTGATTCTTAAGTCCTTTTTAAACTCCTTTAAATCAGCCCAAAGCAGACGTCTCTCTGCATATCTTTTGCATTTTTTAATTTTGCCCAACGTCTCTCCAATATCCTTCTCGATGTCCCTCAAGATTTCTTTGTCATTGCTCAAATCATTTGAACCTGGATAGTTGGTTTTGGAAAGAATATCCAAGGAATGCTGCAAGTTATTTGCTAATAATCGGGCAGGGTGACCAATTCTAATCAACTTTTCAGGTGATTTACTATGTGCAATTGATCCATTTTTCTTAGATACTCTCTTAGAGGATGTTTTATCGTCGACTACCTGTCCCCGAAAGACAGGAGATAACCTCTCTAATATTGTGTCAACCGAGATATTGGAAGGCCCACAAACTAACACTCGTTCTCCCTTATTGAAGGTCAATTGCTTTATCAATTCAATCAAGGTATAGGTCTTTCCAGTTCCAGGTGGGCCGTGTATAATCGTTATAGGTGATTCGTTTATAGCAAAATTGATTGCTTCCTTTTGGGATTCATTCAACTGGGGATTAAAAAAATCTTTGTCTTTTAAGCGGGCTGATGACTTAGTGGGAGATACATAGTTCGCTTCTCCAAGAAGTAATTGAATCGTGTAGTTCTTGTCTGAATCTTTCAATTCTCCTAATTTGTTCATTGCCGAGATCATTCTTTTATACGTGATTGAGTTTGACAACTTCACAATCCACATACGAATCGAATCATTAGAGGTATTATTATACAAGTTAAGCACCTTGTCTTCTTTGGCATCTTCTTCAACAGATATAGTAATTGATCGAGCGTTCATCTTAATAACCACTGCGTCCAACGATTCATCGGAGGACTCAGAGTTGTCCTTCTCTCTCTCTTTCTTCTTACTTGACGAATTGGCTGCTGCTTTCCTCGTATGGATGGCATCTGCTGAATTTGCATTACTCATTTTGTCCAACTTCACAATATCTCCAACTCTCAATGTCCCCACTTGTATTTCATCATCTGCGTCTTTCTTGAGTGCTGGATCGACAACCAACTCTATCAAAGTCTTGCCTCCAAGTCCTGTTCTGACATTACTGACAATCAAATTAATGACTGCTAACCCTAGCTGGGCAAGTTTCCTTGCCGAATAGGTGGTCAAATATGAATTGGTGAGCAAAACATCGGATTTCTGCTCGACGTTAATGGCATTCTTAAACGATTCTACCAATTGAGACTGCAACGATGATTGGCTCATACTTACACAATCAATATGCTCAATTTATACCGTCCTTACTAGGTTTCAGTATTTCTTCTGGTGTCAATTGTTAGTAATCCCAGTTATACAGTTGTTTTGTTGTATGTGTCCGTTTTTCAAAACTCAATGTAGATAGTTAGCATTGACTTTATGCATCTTGACACATGACATGTTTGTCTTCAACTTGATTTTCGATTGGTCAGCTCAAACAAGCACTATTGAGGAAAGTGCAATTTGGGCTGAGGATCGCAATTGACGTACCAGTTTCTCACTGTTGATCCCTTCAACTGTTTGCTTGTTCTTTCATCTACAGTGATGTTTATATTGTTCAATTTCTCACTCCTAAAATTACAGCCTACACAATGAAAATAATATGGAATATATTAGGATAACAAGCACTACAAATTATACATAATACATGTAAAATACACAGATAACACCTCGTACGAGCTCGAACAGAGCTGGTTAGATGTGAAGAATTGAAACCAAATATTCAATTAGCAGAATCTGTGAACTTGATAGATGGAGGAAACTAGTAACAAATCCCTTGTTTTGCCGAAAAGTACACTTTCCCAAACTCCACTTTCTAGGTAATTTATTGCTTCTTTTGAATCTCATCAATGTCTCTACCGGTCTGGTCTTTCAAAATCTTACCGGCTTCCCTCAGAACGTAGTCGTAAACCAAGTTTCTTTGGGTGAAGTAGCCAGTTAGTTTCAAAAACGAAACTGTGGAGTCGTAACATCTTTCACCGAAGGCGAGGTACTTTCCAAACCACTTACGCACGTCAACTGACGAGAAGTGAGAGGTGTCGAATACCAATCCTGTGTTACGGTGGATACCGGCAAGGATGATAGAAATTAGAACCAAGTCAAACGAATAGTGTGCTATTTTACCAATCTACATTAACTAGTTAGTATTGTGCGATGAGTACGAGAATATCGCATCTTTCGTCTCATATCTTGTTCATCTAAACTTAAACATACACTCATTATGTCAATCAGTACCTTGTCTAACGAAGATGTTTCAGAAAACACTATTTCAATCACTTATCTGTTATCAAGTTGCCATCGGTTCGTATTGTCTGATTCAGTAAAGGGGATCCATATAATGCGGTATGGATGCAAAATGTGCAACTTCAAATTCGGCTAAAAACTTCGGTGCGGCTAAGCTTAACTATGGGGAACTTTCGTATGATACTATGTTTGTATTGTCTATTAATGCTATAGTTAAAGTGTAAGTTTGTGTGTAACTAGTGTCCCTTGGTCAGCTGTCGCAACCAATGAACCTAAGTATGAATTCTCTTAGTATAGGATGGTAAATCGTCTGCAGTCCATTGTCTAATTCTCTTGCTTGAACCGACGGATATTCCAAATCTCAACACGAGCTGCTCTAAGTTTAACTTCAACTGCTCGTCAAGTAATTTAGCGTTCTTCTCTCCAGTTGTCTTAGACAATTGCTGCGAAAACTGCTCTAAACTGGTCAAGATACCAAACCTGGTAATAAGCATATCGGAGCCTTGATCTATACCTTGTAAAACGGCTAAGAATTTAAAGATAGAGGTCTTGATCTTCATAGTCAAGTATGGAGAATTGGTCAAATTCATGATCCATTCAACCACTCCTCTGAACTTGATCAAATCCAAGTCATCCTTAGAATTAGTTCCTTCAATGAATCTCTCAATCATCCATAAAACCTGTTTGTAATAAGATTCATCATTTTCTGCTTCTGAGTCGTCAGTTTTGGACAAAATAATACCTGAATAAAGTGGAATATCCCCCCTTTTGAGACTAGGATTAGCCAACACGTAACGGAATGCCTTTTCGTACAAGGAATGACCAGGATTAGACAAGATAGGAATGAACGATGAGTAGACATACCAGATCAAAGGAGGGATGTTACTCTCTGTCGATGCTCTTAAAGTGTTCAAGATATTGGAAATGTATACCTTGTAGATGCTCTTGTCTTTGAAGTTTTCAGTTTCTTCAAGCGACTTCAATATACCTAACAACAAGATCTGAGAAGTATTCTTCACAAGTGAGTTACCCAATTGAACCACAATATATTGCAAAATATAGGAATCGATCAATTTCTTAATATCGAATTTTGCTCCCGTGCTCTCTTCGTCTCCCTCGGTCTTTTGGAACTTGACCAATTCCTCGTTATTGATAATAAGCATCATCAAAAACTCAGCATCATAGACTGTAGCCAGATAAACAGGATCCACTGTAACTTCGATTCTATTGAAAAAGTCCCATTTCTTTGAAACGGTAAGTTTAGATACGTCAGGAACCAAATTGACAGGAATTTGGTTCTGAATTGAATTCTTAATAAAATTCTTGCTTAAAGACACCACGAAGTCAGATTTATTCCTGATAATCAATCTGTCCTCGCCAACCAAATCAATTTCACTGTTCGTCAACTCTTCTGTAAACTCCCAGTTAGAGACCTTAACCATCCAAGACTTCGAGATATGTGATTCAATCTTAATTAAAATTGCTTTGAGAAGCAAGTCTTCTGCTCTAGTAGATCCCAAGTACAACAAGACAATTTTCTCAAGTAATGAGAATGTGGAATTCTTCAAGGTATCGACGTAAAACAAATTGTAAAGTACAAGAGCAGACAAATATCTGCATTTGGAATTACTAGAACTTGGCAAAGAATTCAAAGTAGACGACTCATTATTCATGAAGATTTGAAGCAATTTTTCAAAATCAATGATGTTCTTCAGAGCCGTTAAGACGACAACATTTGCATATGTTAAGTATTGCTCACCCAGAATCCAACGAGGATGTCTCAATAATACTTCTAACTGAGTATTCATTATAGCGATTGGTACCACCTTCCATATGGAAAGTGATTTTTCTGGTAATCTTTGCACTATCTTCTGGATTTCTTGTAAGAATGCATCAAATTTGAATGATAACTCTGCGGATTCTGCAAATTTCTTCGTAATGTACAACATGGACTTATGAATCCATTCTTTGATATTTACGCTAATATCGTCAGCGTCATTGATTAATGCAAGGATTAAAGAGGCGAATTCCAGTATAAAGCTGTTCTTATATCCCTTTAATTCAATGTAGTTGAAAACAGTAGCCAATAACTTGGATCTTGCATCAGGCGTGATAAATTGTACACCTTTGGCAAAAATAGCCAATAATTGATTCCATTCAGTCTTTTCTTCGAAGTCACCATCTTCCAATAATTGGATCGCAATAGAAGTTGCTTGTTTAAAAAAGCTATCAATGCTTGGATCAGCTTGTGATGACAACGAAACAGAATAAGCAATGAAGCACAAAAGTGAATCATCCTTAATTTGTGCTTGATTGATTAGGTACTTTGTAATAGATTCGGCTCTGGAATCCTTGGAGTTGATGAAACTCTTCAACAAGTAATGATCCGATTCGGAAGCAAGAATAGAATCGATCTCTTCGTACAATTCTGAGTCTTCAAATTCGACAAGGCTCAATTGAACAAGACTTTGCAAAATGGCAGTTTTCTCATGCAATGTAAGATTCCGCAAACGGGTAAAGTACTTCAGGCTGATATGTATAGACCGCTCGATACATTTTTGAGCTAATGCAAGAATTAATGATTCGTTAGGGCCAACCTCCACGAGCAACGTTTCGATTTGTGCGTCACTTAGTATCCAAGTAAATCTAGACAAATAGGTCTGGCTCTCATTTGGTAGAGTACGTGATTCCAAAAAATGCTTTAAAATAAATTCATTCAATTCATGATTGTGACCATCTGCACTCGGAATTTGTTGTAAAATTTCACTGAACAAGCCCCCAAATAAGGATTTTGTATCCAGTAATTCCTCATCAATAGTTTGTAACAACAATGGTTTCCAGAATCGTTTGGATTCCACATAGTGAATGAGATGATTGTTGTTGGTGGAGAGTAAGTAATTTCCAATTTTCGAAACTAATTCAATAATCAAATTGCTATAGTTCTTTCCACTAGTATTAGAAACGGTCAATCCCAATCTGGTAACCATTGCAGCAAAGTCGAGATTTGAGGTGGGGATCATTTTTTCAAAGCTATTATTGTTTGATTGTAAGTCATCTGATGAATTATTAATAACATATGCAAAGAACGTGGATTTATCCTCATTGTTAGAATTAAATTCCAAGACATCCATCAAGTGCTCCCGATTCACCAATTCAGCAAATGAGGATTCCACAAGTAGATAGTCTTGCAATAACTGCGTCAAGCATTCTTTCGACTCACCTACTACGATGAGATATTTCAATATGTTAAAGAACCAATGAGCGTTCTGGAGGAGATTTGGTTGCTTAAGCACAAACTTGAATTGCTCAAATAATGCAACGACAAACAAACTTGTGTCCTCGTATTTCTCATGAGACAAATCAAGGTACTTATAAGGTGTACGAACTGTTCTAGAAACAACTTCATCTAGCAAGTTCCATATAGCATCATCAACCGCAACATCGCTGCTGAAAGATTGAATGAGTGCCAACAATGGAGACACTATAAGGCCAGAATTGAAAAGCAATTTGTCTGATGTCAATTTCTCCAATAAGTTAAAAGTCTTTCCACTTGATTGGGCAACACCACTACTAGACAATTTGATGAGAGATGTAAATAATGAGTTGGAATCTTTGGATTTATTCCACCACTTAAGCTCTTGTTCTTGCTGTTGATTTGATTGAATAGAGAGATATAAATCCAATAAAGTAAGGTCGTATCCTGAGCAAGTAGTGAGATCTTGGTTGATTATAGTGTTAATACCTACGCTGGCAATTTTGGTAGAACCAGCATTAATTTGACGTGGATACAAAGACTCGTACTTGTTAATAATCATAGTCAGAGCAAGTTTGATCAATTTTGTATCCTTTTCAAATTTATTGTTGACCTGGACAATAACGGGAAGGTCTGGTAAACTTGCAAATACTAGCTCAATCAATTCTTGGTTACTATTCTCTAAAAGGGCGAGAAACGACTCGAGTCGTTGTATGGTATACATAACCAACTGCAATGCAAATTGTACAATGAGAGGCCTGGTTGATGATTCCAAACACTTTTGAAGCGCACTCTTACTTAAAGGGGCCAAGGCGATGTTTTCCAGGACCAAACGAATGTTAACTTTAGATGAATCATGGGCGGAGAACTGATCGTGTGGTAAAGGTAATTGAAGGATATTGGTGTAAAGTAATGTATGTGCAACCCACCACGAGGTCAAAGAGGGATCGTGATAACCTCCACCATGTTGAATCATCCAGTTCATGTAAGGAGCGACCAATTCTTGGTTAACCTCAAGAATTTTTACAACATAGGACAATTCTGGATGTGATTCTGCTGGTTTGAGAGTGGTCAATAAGGTGTAGATCACTTTATTATTAATCTTGAACGTCTTGTTGTTAATATGCACAGGGACACCAGTGTTGCTACCAGTGAATAATGAATCATGCGGGTATGTAAGTCCGGATTTAGAATCCGTAGCCAATTTCTCCATGAACTCCATAAACCAAGATTCCAGTTCAAATGTAGAGAACACTGTTTGAATCTTGTACATGAAGTTTTCATTAAGGATTTTACACTTCATTGCTCTCTTGAAATTCACTTCTTGTAAAATTCGTGTGTCGAGAAATTCAATAATGAATTTAATTGTTGAAGCAGAATCAATGTAGATGAACTTCCAGAGATTATTTACAATCTTGTGATTGTTTGTCATTAAATCACTGCGGTGATAGTGAGGAATTGAAGATGCCAATGTCAACCAGAAACGAATAAAGTTATATCTTATGGACAAGTGCTCTTTTGTGATTTTGTTCTCTAATTCAGTTTTGGTTGGGACAAGCAAGTTCGGCAAGATTGACAAAGTTAAATCGAAAGCGTTCAAGAATTCATGAGAAACAGACCCATCATACTTAACAATATTTGAAAGAACACGCAAATTAGGATTTGTTAAGGATGGCTTATTATTGTTCAATGCACGGTACAAGACTTTAACATGCTTTTGGAGGATTTCCTTGTAGAATTCTATGATTTGAGGTCTCAAAAGAGCAAAGCTATCCTGCTGAAACAAGTGTGTTATCTTCGACAACTTTACAGAAGTGTCTGTAAACTGGCTGTGGTCGTTTATGGAAGCAAAGTACGACCAGTTCGAGAGTAACTTACTGAGAGATCCAGATTCGAGAAGAGACATGAGCTGAGGGATGTCATTTTTCTCCAAAATGGAACTCACCGATGCAAGAAACGTCGAGTCTACATTTGAAGAGGCGCCCGACAAAAACGCCGAGCCGTGACCCTTCTTGTTATCCTTCATCTTGGTGGTGTCGTTCTAAGTAGAGTTCTCTATTCTTTTAGCAGCATGAATATTTCACTACCAAAATATTTGTATGCGATGCCTGAAAAAAAGAGCGTGTGCGATCCAAATTGCAAAATAGGATTGTATGAAGCAGGAGGCCCCAAGAGGACTTCAGTGGATTCTGGGGGAGGACGTAGATAAGATTATCATATTGATGACTATGGGCGTTGCAGGATATTTTGACAACCGAAATGAGTTTTAGCCGTTCGTTGATAGTGGGGTTGCGATATAAATCAGGTCATAGGAGTGGTAAATGTTAACCATACAGGTAAGGGTCTCTTCTCCCCTCTTTATTAGATACGATTCCAATAGGGAGCAGATTCAGTCCAAGAGGAAAGGAGCTTGCCCGAAGTGCTCTTGGTCAATTATTTACAATAAAATGCTCAGGAATCGAAGGTCATTTAGATCTAGTGAATTGTCAAGGGGTCCAAATCGCTATCCCCACTAGTTATTTTCTCTCAAATACCAGAACTTGTTGAGATATACGGCAGAAGATTCTAATTCTTGCGAAATTCGATCGAGCCCCACTTTTTAGTGGCATATAGTCGTGAAACCTCCGAATTTCTAACCTTTACATCAACTAGATTCAATAATATTGGTTTTCTCGCTATGGTGTTATTTGGCACGTGCCGCATCACGAGATTCTCAATCAAGCCATCCTCATGAATAAGCTTTTCACAATGGGGACAAGATTCTAAGCTTCCTTGGTTACCCAATTATAAAAGGTACGGGCTTGCAATCATCGACAGACAACGAGCTCACTTCAATGATTACAATGCTGTGGCATTTCCTTCCTAGCCATCCGATTTCCAGAACTAGTAGTCTATGGTGACTTGTAGGTGCCCCCATTTCATCCTACCACAACTAATTCACTGCACCATGTAGATAAGCTCCCTAGTCATATTTCATAATATTATTTACGGGTCACATATTTTTCCGATTCTGTGGAGAAGTACTATCGCCCATCGCAGGGGCAGAGGTAATGCCAGCGAGGCCGATGGGAGCCATCGGATCAGGATCAGCATCAGTACCACTCTATGTGCTGCAAGATAATATTGCTGCGGCCAGCTCTGGTTCGGTTTCGCTGTGGTCGTGGCTCGATTTCGGATAGACGATAATACGTGAAATCGGGCATTTGTCGTTTGTTGTTTGGGCGTTTGGAAATTGAGGAGATAATCTAAGCTTCGCAGTGCCGTAGTGTACAGTGAGGAAGCGAGGCATAGCGATGGTGTGCACGTCTTGATCGCAACAGTAGAGAATGCCACGATGCGGACCCATTGTTCGGTGACATTGTTCGAGATCTATTGTGATTTGTGCCACCAGAACGTCACATGGAACAAGCCAGGATAGAAATAGTCGTTTGATCTCCAACTTAGGGTCTAAACAAGATATCATCTCCTGCAGTGTGCCGAAGCAAGTAACCATCGCAACTGACCATCACAGAACTCCCACATCAACAGCGTCCAGGGCCCTGAACCGACACCTCATTGGATAGCTAAGCTGCTCCGCAATGTTAGATAATCGCCAATGTCTCCACCACTGTACAACCTTAAACCACCCTAAATCCTGCACCCCGACTCCGGCTATATGACATCATACTTACCAGTACTTCGTTACTCCCCAAAACGGAATGTCAATACAATAGTCTCTGAAAATAGAGAGGGGAAATTATATTTGGATACAAATTTCCTGCACAACGCAGAGAGTATAATTACTATACAAATATATAACCTGTACACACACTATTAGCTGTTCCATAAATATTTATCAATATATATATATAGACTTAGCCCACCAACAGGATAGAAGTAAAGAAAACGTCAGTCTGACATCAGAGTTGTTGTAGCAGCGGCATTATTATTATTATTGTTATTTGGTATTGTCTGTGTTTGACAGTAACATCACAACGCCCGGACCGGTACTAGCATCTCGGTGTAATTCCCATGACACTAATACAAGTATGTATAATTAACAATTAAACCCCAGCCCAGTGAATGAAATTTCAGAGAGATCGAGGTAAGAGATTGATTAGAAGCTCCATAGAAGAGAGAAGAGAGGATCCCAGATGAAATGGGCATAACAACGAGTAGAACCAACGAAATCGAAATCGAACTGAATACACTGCTACAGAAGACCACGGAAAACACCCCCCAGAATAATTACGAAACTACGAAGAGAACTTTCACCAAGAATAACAATTAATAATACAGTCCACCTACCGGCAGTTAAATCCAGATATAATACCATCACCATTTCACCAATTTTAAACACTGTCATGATCCCCTATCATCCATTTCATTAATTTATACCCCCAATTACATATCCCATTGCCCCCGTCTTACTGTACTGTACTAATCAGGTTATCTGTTATCTCATTTTTAGTGCTCAGTGTCAGTCTCACACTTCGCTGTTCGCCTAACTCAGACCCGCTCTGTTTTACTCAAACAGCAATGTCTTCCGTTCCTTTGTTCTTTTGTTCTTTTGTTCTCGCTTCATGCCTTCCCTTCTTGGCTTGTTTTTCGCAGTGATTCGTATTTGCAGTGTTAGTTCTTCGCAGTGTTGGTTCTTCTCATCTCGTTTCCTCTGGATCCTTTCTCACTCACCCACACTTGCTCATTCCTCAGTCTCATTCCTCACTCACCCATTTCTCACCCTCACGTCCCCTGATTGCCTGTTTTAGAGGAATATCGATCTCACTAAATCTGGGAAAAAAAAGCACCGTTGATCATCCTACATGCTTTGGTGAGCTCTATTGACTCGTTCTCGGTTGCTTATACGTTCTACAGAAATCGAACAGAAATCGAATTTTCCAGAAACTTCATTGCTGCACATTTTTGTTCCAAACCACTAGCGGCTATTTTCATATATATATATATTGCTATATGCCTCTATATCTATATTCCACAGCATTGGATTTCACACGCTGGTACATTTTTACCCTATTCGTTCCCTACTAACTACCCCGCTATAGAACTTCAAGAAGTTGTTCATAACACCCACAAGCTCGCCTGTACCTATCTCAAGCGACTTGGACCATCAACCCTTGGCTGACATTGAAAAAATCGATATCACCCAGTCTGCATCGTCACACTCACTTCACATCCCAGGATCTACCGCCAAGTCATCTAATGGCATGTTTAGCATCAACCCTGCCTCCATAAGCCCCAAAAACACCGGCTCCAGCGCCTCTGGCTCAAGCCACGGTGCTCCAGGTCATCCAGCATTCACCATCAACGCCCCATTGTCGGACCAATACCCCGACTTGCCAGATAACTACAAGTTACTTTCGGTACTCGGCGAGGGTGCGTTTTCTACCGTGTATAAGGCAATCGACACCAAACAGAACGATTTGACCGTGGCCATAAAAATCATAAATAAGGCCAACTTGTCATCTAAGCAGTTCCACAACATCAAAAATGAGATTCAGATCATGAAGAAGGCTGCTTCCCAGCATCACCCGAACATACTCAAGCTTTTACATTCAATCAATACCGCAGATCATTGCTTCCTCATCTTGGAATACTGCAACGGTGGAGAGATCTTCAACAAGATCATCGAATATACATACTTCTCCGAGAGATTGTCCCGTCATGTTTTCAAGCAATTAGTGTCTGCTATCGACCATTTGCACAAGAATGGCATTGTCCATCGTGATATTAAGCCTGAAAACCTTCTTTTCCTTAAGATTCCATATGTCGCTCGTCCAACCGAGGAATTCAAACTGGTATTGAGGAAATCCGACGACGACTCCAAGGTCGACGAGGGTGAGTTCCAGACCAATGTCGGAGGAGGAACTATCGGTCTTATCAAGCTTGCAGATTTTGGACTCGCCAAGCAGCTTGTCTCCAAGGTGAACTCATCTACCAACTTAAAGACACCTTGCGGAACTGCTGGTTATACTGCACCAGAAGTTATTACATGTAATTCCGAAGACGGTACGAAGAAGAAGCTTTTCGTCAACAACACATCCAAGAAAAATTATTACTCTAAAGCAGTGGATATCTGGTCTCTTGGTTGTTTCCTTTACACCATCCTCTGTGGCTTCCCACCCTTCTACGACGATAACTCCAACGATTTAACCATGAAGATTATCAATGGAGACTTTGTTTTCCTCAAGCCATGGTGGGATGAGATTAGTGGCGAGGCAAAAGACTTGATCACTCGCATGTTAAATACTAATCCAGAAGAGAGAATCACCATTGAGGAGATCTGGCAACACCCATGGGTGAGACAAGGTTCTGGAACTCCATATCCACACCAAGAGCAAGAACAGGAAGAAGAAGTTGTATCGCAGCACTACTTTGAAGTAGTAGAGCAAAAGTATGAAGTCATGCACATTGAGGACACCGGATCCACGGACTCAGTGAATGACTACTTGACTATGGGCTTACCCAACCAGCCGTTGCTCTCTCCTCGTGCACATGCTATTAAGAAGGTATTCGGCAACTATGCGATGATCGATTCCATCGAGGACGAAGCCACAGAGGAGCTGGACGAAAGAAATGTCCAATTTAGTGAGGATGAAGAAGAATTCGATGACTCAGAAGAAATAGCTGCGGAGGACGCTCATCACAGAGTGTACCCGAAGTCACCAAATCCAATTCTGCTTAACTTCAAAGACGTTTTCAAAATCGATAAAAGTGCCCTCTCTTCAAGTGTCATGCCTTACAGTGACGAGGAGGGTACTGACGAGGATGAGGGAAGTAACGACGAAGAATCCGAGCTTGATGATGAAGTTAAAAGCTTAAACACTGCAAAATTTACCGGTATCAAGGGTAAGCCTTCGACGTTGTCATCCCCATTGGAAAAGAACACTCTGAACGAGAAATACCCAACCAAGGTCGTTCACAATGTTGTTGACGAAGAAGACGAAATTTCCAGTGCAAACTCTTCTTCTGAAAACGACCAGGACTACCAAACACGTTCATCTTCAATAATTTCAGGTATGAATGGTGACTTCAAGTTTACTCTTAACTTGAACGAATCCAACTTGTTGTCCCGTAGAAGATCGTCAACTATCTCACGAAGCCTTAAGAAACTGAACTCAAACACACCATCGGGTTCCCCATGCAATCCAGCTGTCATGCCTGTCAGTTAACAGCACCCATTCATTTCAATTCATGCATGTCATTGTGACGGTAACGGTAAGGTTCGTAATTATTTATTCAATTCTCAGCATAACTTTGTATTTATTAGGAAGGCCCCATTCAAATATATGTACTTATACTCAAATAGACTGTAGAAATGTGTTTTACTGTTACCTTTCATCCAGGATGCATTCAGTGAGGAAAGCTCTTCTCCTTATTAGTACGTTTACATTCTCGTTCGATATCGTTTCGCATATTAAAAGGTACATAGAGTTCTACGCCTCCTTAATTCATTTAAATATCTTTGTTACTATATACAATACAAAATACAAACAGACACATAATCTAAGATCTCTCTGTTGGCTTAATGTTGGCAGACTGTGGTTCCTCCTCGTCTTCAGGTATTAAAGCATCGTTGGCCTCTAACAACTCAGCCAATTCTCCGGTCTTTGCCATGCTCATGACGATGTCACATCCGCCAACAAATTCCTTGTTGACATATAACTGTGGGATGGTTGGCCACGAGCTGTACTCCTTTATGCCTTCTCTGAGTTCTGGGTCTTCTAAGACGTTGTAGGCAGCAAACTTGTCGGGATCAACGCCCTGTTGACCCAACATCTGAATAGTAGCTCTGGAGAATCCACACTGGGGGAATTCTGGGGTTCCTTTCATGAACAAAACCACAGGCGAGCTTGAGACGGCCTTGTCCAAGGCATCCTTTATCTCCGTGGAGATGAATCTCACTGGAGTTATTCTCGTGGAGACAGTTTGCTAGACAGTTGCTTGTTAGTACCAGTATTCAAAGTATTAATCAGTCGACTCTGAAGGCCATTGCAAATGCACCTTCTGACCCACTTTTCAAGATATGACTGGCTCACAAGAATGCGGCGCTACTTACAAATCTGGAAGTGTTAGCTAAAGCTCTTCTGAACATATTTGTATACTATCTATCTGGAGAAGAACAGACCCAATGTGACATCTTCTAAGAGCTTACTCATCTTCAATTTGAATCGTTCGGTAGGCTGGTGGTGTGTGCAGGAGACAGACTATTGATAGTGTGCAGTGATGGTAGATTGTAAGTAAAGAATGTGTGTCTGTATGAACAGAGTACTATTATGTATATATGGTTTATGTATAGTACTTGTCATACTATACATAACTTTCAGAGATCTATTGATTTACAAGAATTTTAAACCAAAAAAAAGCAATATCTATAGGTATGCTCAATAGTAGTATATCATGCATCATATATCACTATATAATTTTAGTGAAATATATGTGTTTATGTTAACATCCATAGTTATTCATAAGTTAGAGTAAGGTGATAATAAAAAGCGTAATTACCTAGAAGGTATGTATTGAACAGTAGTAATAGTGCTAATGAATGGACAGTATAAAATCATACACTGTGGCTTCCTCCCTCGTCTAAGTACTCAGATTGCCGCTTGTCGCATTTCTGTTTTTGCAGTCGCTATGTTAACAGAACGTTTTTTGCAATCATTAAATTCGCTAATAGCTGCAAGTCTTCTTCTCTATTACACCTGGAGATTTAACCGCCATACCAAACTATGAACCGTATTGCCTTATTTTCAGTGTTATTCACTTCTGTATTGGTCCATTCGCTCTGGGTTCCTGAATCAGGTGCCGATTGGACCCAGTTGAGACCCCAAGAAGACCCTTTGCCTGGTAGCTTAGGTACCGTTCCCTTCAGCTTTGGAATTGTCGTCAACCCCTACAATAAGAAAGACGATGGCGATTATGAAAAGCCTTCTGTCTCCAGTGTTGTTAGACTGATTACTACTACCGTTACCACCTCCATTATTACTCCCGCCGAAAAGCCAACTAAAGTTGCCGACATCATTCAAATCGAAGACGGTCAGATCCAGAGACACAATGACGCTAATGAAGAGCAAACTGCAGACGCCATAGAGGACGATGCCTGCCAAGAAGAAGAAGGGTTTATTGAAGTCCCAGATGATGTTGTTGAAAAAAGAGAATTCCAAGAAGACTCTGATGACCACAAAGAAGATCACCATGAAGACTACAAAGAAAATGATAAAGAATGCTGTGACGGCGGCGATGAAGAAGAAGAAGAGGAGGCACCAGAGTTTATTTCACCCGTCTATACTGTTGCTTGTGCTACAAATACTACTTTGCAAATGACTCTTGAAGACTCAATCTTGAGAGACTCCAATGGAAGAATTGGCTCTATCGTTTCCGGTCATCAATTTCAATTTGATGGACCTGTTCCTCAATATGGTGCAATTTATGCTGCCGGATGGTATGTTACAGAGAGCGGCCAATTAGCTCTTGGAAACTCAACAGAATTCTACCAATGTGCTTCAGGAGAATTCTACAATCTCTACCACGAACCAATTGGGTTACAATGTAACCCAGTCAGTTTAGATGTGGTCGAATTGATTGAGTGTTAAAGCATCTCGTAGATGTTCTATATAATAATATCTAAATACAAATATAAATAATCTTTAAATGAAGTATTTCACCCTGATGTAAACGGACAAAACACCGATAGCCCTATAAACTACCAAACAAGCTACCAAAGCACCAAAGAACACACTCAAGTTGTGATCAAGTCCGTAATACTCTAATACCGCCTCTCCAGAATCCAAAGTACATTCCTCCAAGCCACAATGGAAAGTCTGATTCTTGAATCCTAACTTGGCGGATATACCCACAGCATAATTCAATGGGTTAATCCAATTAATTGCCTTGAAAAACCCGGGCATTTGCAATGACATAGTTCCGCCCATAAATATGGCGAATAACATAAGCGTCGCCAATACATTTGAAGCAAATCCCAAATGATCAAACATCGAGTTGAAGAGGATACCCAAAGATTCACCAATATTAATTGAAACAAAGCACGCTAAAACCATTGAAAAGTACATCCCTGCGGTTCTAGGTAACCCAATAGCGAATACTATAAGTGCACTGAATATAAATGTTGGTATGATTTCTGTTGGTAGTTCATTTAACAAATAGGAGGTGCTGAATTCACAAACTCCATATACACCGTCTTTATATTCCTGGTAGAAGATATTTCTTTCGATTGGATAAAGTGAAATGTTATTAATCAACCCAACAAAATACAAATTGAGTACTTCTTGGACCAATCCCAATCTGTTGCTTATACCTTCTTCGTTGTTCTTTAACGGAGCAAAGTAAAGTGTATGTACAATGCCCAAAAATATTGTCTGAAACATCCTAGAGAAGAGGATATCAAACGATCTGATTGTATTCAAATACAGTCTTGTTAATATAGCCAGTAATGTTGTTGAGAAAGGCAAAGGCTTCCGGTGGTATATTGAAAGGTCAATTTTTGGCATTACCATCTTTTCCAAAGGTGGATCTGATTTTCTCCTATTCACCCAATGAGCAACAATATGACTTACCCTTGCCTCCGATGTGTCCTCATCTTCATCAATTCCTCTTGAAATCAAGTCCAACATATAATTTGCCATATTGACACCTTCTGGAATTGTATAGTCTATTCCATGGAAGTATTCCTTGATAGCCAAACTTCTACCAGAATAGACAACACGGCCACGCTTTGCCAAAAGTAACACATAATCTAACTTGCTTATCATATCTTCATTTGGTTGATGTATCGTGAGGACTATCGTGGTCTTACTTGACCGAGCAAGATCGGCCAATAGTGTTATAATAGACAAGGCAGTAGATGAGTCGAGACCCGACGTGGGTTCATCTAGAAACAAAATCTTGGGTCTATTTAGCAATTGAATAGCAATTGATACTCTTCTCTTCTCTCCACCAGATATACCTTTAACAAGCTCTGATCCCACCAACGTGTCAGCACAGTCAATTAATCCCGTCTTCCTTATTAATGTGTTAACTATTAACGGGATTCGCGAATGCTCTTCAATTGGTAACCTTATTCTTGCCTGAAAGTACAAGGTTTCTCTTACAGTTAAATTGGGAATTAATGAAGTGTCATGCTGCGAAACATAAGCCGACATGTTTGAGAGTTCTTTAGGTGAAACTACTTTCATATCATTTATCCGTATAACTCCATCTGAGTGGAATGTGGATGACTTAGATAGTCTGTTAGACAAAAAGTTCAATAAAGTAGTTTTACCACTTCCAGAAGGGCCCATTATCGCAGTCATGGAACTGCCCAGGAAATGAGACGTTATGTCGTCTAGTAGTATCTTGTCATGATTTGTCCTCCTCCAGTAAGAATCAGTAATTTTGACTTGTAATTTCACATTCAGTATAGTTACATCAATATTTTCTATTGGGTCTTCCACAATAGATGGTGAATCTGTCAACTGAAAGTCCTCCCCATTCAGTCCAGGAATCGAAGCTTTAAGGCTGTGCACTTCAGAAATGTCTTCATCTTCTTCTTCTTCTTCCTCCTCCTCCTCTCCAATCTTATTTTCCTTGGTCTTTGACATTTCCATGTCATAATTCTTGAAATAAAGACCAACATATGTCAAAATGTAGAACCCAACTAACCATGCAACCAAAATTCCGATTGGTTCTGATATCCAATGAATAGGATACCCCAAAACTTCTAGTTGATGATTACCCGAGTACTGAATACACTCAGAAGGGTCACTACTTGGGCATACTCCCATCCAATCGGAGAATTGATTGGAAGTGAGAGCTCCAAATCCGTACCAAAAGTAGGCAACGTATTTCGTCCAGCGTACGTAGACAGGCATTGTCTTGGCATTAACGAAATAGCCACAGGCACTATTTTGAATTTGATAGAATAGGTTTAGCAATAGTGTCGAAATCGGGAAATCAACACCCCATGCAAAACATAGCATACCAGATGCAACGCCAATAAAGGATATTAAAATAGTGATAGCAAAATAAATAAAAAATCGTTCTACTCCTCCTCTTAAACCCCACATAAAGAAAGTTATTATAGAGAATAATGCAGCTACCGGGAAATCATATAGCAACATCCTTCCTAATCTTCTTGATAATATGAATCCCCAAATACTGACGTAATTCTCCTTGTACTCTCTAAAGAAATTCAATCCATCAGATGACCATAGCCTTTCCAACTCAAGGAAGACTGGAGAAAAACCAATAACTTCCATCATAACATAAAGTGACGATGTGATAGACCTGATACCAGACAAGTTGGGAGTGGGGCGGAGAAACATCCAGCCCGTTACGACGGCAATAAGGGCAGACCCACCATTTAAAGCCAATAGTGATAGCCTATCTCTGTACGAAAGAATGAATGTTCTCTTAGTGAGCACATACAATTCTCGAGCAAAAGATATCTTTTCGTGTTTAGATCTGGAAAATAGTTGAATCACATCCTTAAAACTCTGGTTGACTTCCGTTTCAGTATATGAAACCGGCTCAGTATTTGAGAATTGCTTCCAACTTTCAACCAATCTATCTATTCTCTTTGAGGTTATTTCCTCTAACGTTTTAGTGGTCGAATCCTTCACGGAGAGATCCATGATGTAGTCAATGAAATTAGATGATTCTTTGTTGCTTATGGTGTTGTTATTAATAAAGCTAATTCTGTTGAAGTACGATGAAGAATCCACAAGATTGCCAAAGTAAACTATTCTTCCACCACGGGTAAGCAAGCAAATTTTGTCGAAAAGCTTTGATATTTCGAGTCTTGGCTGATGGATCGATAATATCATAGTAACTCCAAATTGAGGAGACGCCAATTTCTTCAATACTTGTACTAATTTCAAAGAGTTACTAGAATCTAGGCCTGTTGTCGGCTCATCAAGAAACAAAACGGAAGGTTTATTCAACAACTGAATTGCAAGAGATAATCTTCTTTGCTCACCACCAGACAAGTTGATGTTATTAGTAAAAGAGAGAACTGTCTCATTTCGCAAGTGATTCAATTCCAATGTGTCTAGTAAAGACTCTATCAAGTTGATCTTTTCGGATTTCATTACTCTTGGTGGTAACCGCAAGTCTGCCTGAAATTTCAATGTTTCAAATACTGATAAACCAGGCAAAAACACATCACTCTGGAGAAGATAAGAGTTCTTGATTCTCTTCGAATGATTTGGAGTTGAATACTTTATTATACCATCGAATTTCAACTTTTTGTTATCAATATTCAATCTAGATGATAGAGTGTTGAGCAAAGTTGTCTTACCACTTCCCGAACCTCCCATAATTGCCAACATCTGGCCGCTTTCTAAGTCAAAAGAGACATCATCTAGAATCTTCTTACTTTCCAGCGATTCTAAGTCGCCTTTTGTACCTTTAACCGACACTGTCAAGTTACCGACCGTCAACTTTACTCTGTCTTCGGGCGCAATTGCCAAAACGTCTACATTGCCTTCCATGCTGAAAGTGTCTTGTTTTCAGTAGTTAAAGTTCTAAGAATTTGGCTTCCCTTAAGTCTTCGACATCCGAATCATATTCTTGTAACTAGCACTCTTATATATACTAGCCTTTGCGCTGCACTAATAAAACGCCGATGACAAATTAACTATGGAGCATCCTATACTTAAAGCTTAAAAAGTGAATCGAGTCATAAACTTAGGTCATTTCCGCTTCTTCTTTAGGCATGTAATTGCGATTGAATGCGCTTGGCGCTTCTATTTTATTTTGCCTAGAATAAGCCACTATAGCCAGTGAATATTGTTCTACTGTGGATACGGTATTCTGTACAGGCATGTGTACTAGTATTGCTATGACTGTGAAGATTTTGCCGTGGTTCCCACTGAATACTTCTGTCGTATAAGGCCCTCAATAGGGGGTACGATAAAAATAGCACATAGCCCATATCTCATTTACAAGAATGGAGGGAGACTCATTATATCTCGAAAGGACTAACCATCATGCAAGTTGGAATTTCTTGGATGTTAGGCTCGTTTATATGGTCGTTTAGTTGTTTCATTCATATAGATGCAAATGCTCATTGAGGTAAAGAGTTTTGCCTCTTGAAATATTTCTTTGTATCTCTGATATAGTTGTTTTAATATTGCTTCAAAGTTTACCTAATTCGTATCATTATCGAGGTCCTCTTCAGTACTATGATTCATAACTATATGTTGTGCAAAGATTGATTTGATTTAGATGCGCAATATTTTAGCTGCTAGAAATGCAAAGAGAGCAACTCTCAAGGGAAGAATTAAAATGAAAGTGGAACCTCTTCCGACAGTAGCAATGTTGAATAGAAAGTAACTGAGCTCTCCCTCTCTCTCTCTCTCAAAAAAAAAAAAGAATCCAAGTTCTGAAATAAAGTTGCAACGGCCAAAGTGAAAATATTCATTGTTGCAAAATCTCAATTCAAGAAAACATTTAGGAACTTGAGTCAGTGCACATGCTGCTTTTCTAATGGTATCTACATATACTCAGCCCCTTAAGGAGTGGAAAATGAAAGTGTTTATTATATCTATACCTATGTTACAATTTACGAAATACAAGATAGGGGGTCAAATAAGTTTTGCAATCTCGTACCCTTAAATAGCCTCATGCCCATTGTGCTACCGTTTTTAAAGTCGTACTTAAGTCTGGCTTTAATGAATCTAGTATCAATTTCATTCAAGCCATGCTTCCAGTATTTGATAAAAGTCCAAATAACAATGGAATAGAGAAGGCCCATGAAAATATCAAATCTCCAGTGATGTTCTAAGTACATTGCAGCCCACCACTGGCCAAATAGATAGACCATAGCTAAAAATTTGAAGCTTGTCCAACTTGAGTAGTAAGTAACGAAGAAGAACACTAAACTTGCCATTGAGGCATGTAATGATGGAAAGCACGCAAACTTTATCGGAGTGGCGTAGTAAACTGCTTTGTGGATATATTTTCCATATTTCATGTCTTGACGTGTCATTCCATCCGTATATGCCATATCGTACGTCGGTACTTTCGTTTCTCCATAAAGCTTAATGTACAAAGGGGGTGCATTTGGAAAGAGAAAGTGGGTCATAACTATTATAATATTCTGACATCCGATGGTCAATGAGTATAATTTGAGAGCACCGGGGGGATGGAAAAGGAATAGCCAGAGTCCAATGAAGGGTGGAACTGCAAAATGTAAGACGACATAGCAAATCCAAGCTGCTAGGTTTCTGGGATTCGTGATAGGAGTTTTGAAAGAGTATAGGACATTAATAATGATCCAGGACAATGCCAATAAGACAGGTGGAGCCCATCTCCAACAATGACGAGGTTCACAATTACCTTTTGTATTAACATAAGTAGATACCTTTTGGTTCATTAGTATCAGATCTGTGTCGAGCCTCTCAGAAAGAGAAAGTAAGCTTTCATCGAAAATGTTCAATTCAAGAGAGTCCAGGTCCCTTCTCTCTGAAGAGGGAATGTCCGATGAAGGAAAATTTGGCGACAAAGACGAGTGGGATTGTGGTGATGTCGACACCGACGTGGGATTTTCATTCACCGGCTTCAATGGAAAGAAGTTCGAATCACGACGTTGCAAAGATAATGGTTCATACCCCGGTCTCGTGTAGAACTTACGAGCGAGTAGCACATCTCCACATGTTACGCAAACGATGAAAGTTAATGGCCCCACAAACTGGGTATTGTAACTGAATAAGTAGTCATCAAGTCGATATAGCAACTTAGTAAAGATGTGGTCCGGACGACGCAAACGATTGGTCAAAAACGTTAAGAGTAGCCATATGAGGATGGTGGACAAGTTCAAAAGGATTTTTCTCAAATAACCAAGGGTTGACCGTCCGTTCAAGATGGAGTCTTTGCATTGGACCAATGCTTTCTTCAGGAAGTCAATCCCTCGCACGCCAAGGACGTATATGAACCTTGGTGAAATCAACGTGCCAGGGTAGTAGTCGGGGATACTTTTGCAGGGTTCTGGTTCATTCAGGATTCTGAGCACAGAAAGATGGACCTAAAATACTGTTTCCAAAGGTTTTGAAGTGAAAAGCGAAAGAGTCAAACAAAGATAGCTGGTGGTTTCTATGTGAGCGTTGGGAGCAAATTTCAATTTTTGACGACGATAAGCACTATTCTCCGAGGTCTTCTGATATGAATTTTCTTACTACTTACGAGGCTACACCAATCTTCGAGTGATAGTATAGTTATGAAGGTACAAAGTCACAAAGACACAGAGTCACAAAGACATAAAACTAGTAAAAACACCAATAAATAGATCGTGAAAAAAAATACGTGAACTATATTTATCGAGGCTTGTCCGCCAGATTTTTTGGAGCAAAGATCTTCTCGCACAGCCATGAAGAGCAACTCCATTAGAATTAGAGAGCTGAGATCGTTAGGCACGTCAGAAAATACGTCATCGCCGAAAGAACATGCGACGCGACTAAGTGATCCTCAGGGCGAGAGAAGGGTAGGAGTGACACTTAGATTTCACTATGGAGGGTCATGGATGGGATGAAGCGGACCAAGTAGTATGGACTGTCACGTATATACGTAGAAATGTGGTCACAGATGTAGACGAAGAAGATGTCTATTTTAACAGAGACGCCGAATTGACGTAGATGGTGAGACATAAGGTTCAGTTTAGTTGCTTTGCCTAATGCTTATTTGTGCCTGGAACCAAAACGGTTTTAGTGCGAGAGAAGATCGCGGAGTTAGCGGGGGGCCCGTTCCAGAGAATATTTTCGCACCACGGATAAGATAACAGATTGCGGCTCCGAACGAAGCGGAAGATCTGACTTAGAGATGCCACAGAAGAGGTTGTTGGAGAGGGAGAAATAGGAAGTATAAGGTGTGAAGTAATGGATTATAAAGAGGTAAACAAATTATGGTTAAAACCGAAGAATCTAAAAAAAGAATTTGATACCCCAGGACGAAGGTTAAATAAGTTAACTTGCATCGGAGGTCAATCTCGGTGTTAGCTATGCAAAAATTCCGCTCCGAGCCAGTATTTAGAATTACCCAACACTATAGTATGCCCATGTTAGAATAGAGGCATTCTTTTCATTCCCCCGTACTCCACTAGCATTCTTGGTGCCCAATTCTTCTCTCTCGTTAATTTTCGTCGGCTCAGCTCGGCACGGGAGCCCCAAAATTTCTCTATCACTCGAACCGAGCTCCCACCACACAATACAATGAAGAGTACGATAAAGCCACCCATAGTTAATAATGAGCGCCGATAGCGCAAGAAGCCACACAATCGGCAAAATCCTAAGCTTGAATCGTATTTACATTCAAAGACAACTCGTAGCCCATTAGGAACCCTTTACGTGCCTCTATTAATGCCGACCTAATACACTGGCCTTACGCAATATTGATAATAGCTGTACATTTCTTGCTAACTATGCAAACCACCAACTACCAACTACTAATAAGACTACGGCACACCCAACCCTCAATATTTCACCCAGACCCCTATTTTCCAAAAAGTCCTATTTCCATGTCATTATCTCTCGTATTCTAGGACCCTATCCTATCCACCCACCTCTTTCACCCAAAACCTTAACCCAATCAATTTCCCTATATGGTCTCCAATCAACCTCCCTGCTTGTCGCAAATACGAAATCTCCTTTTCTGGCCCTCTCCGAGGCGTCGTTGTGTCGCAAATGAGGTGAGTTCACTGTCGCAAAAGAGTATGAAATTGTAGCCCTGACACTGCATAGCTCTAGTAAACAATAATATTCACACTAATAGTAATAATAATGCAATATTATTAACACTTTTCTTATTAGTAGTGCCAGTAATCTATAGTATATAGTACTTAGAAGCCGTTGTCACTCGAGTGAAAAGGGCGAGATATGACCAGTAGCACTCGCTAGAAAAGCTGGCACTGTTCTCGCGAGTAGTACTAGTACAGCCAATGAAATCAAAACCGCTCTTGGACATGGTACTGTTACCCGTACAAAACGTCGCTTTCCAGGTTCTGCTGGCATCGTCGTTCGAGATGAAAAACGGCAGCTGCCATCTTCTCTTCAGCGACAGAGCAGCAAGATCGAAGTTCTACGAATCGACATTGGTTGGAGACGGCATCGTGGTGGTACCATGCTCAGGATCGGGGCTGTTTCCACTGAGTTTCAAAGTCTTGGACGTGTCTGTGGTTACCTTCAATGATCTCCTCGCCGCCTTGGAGAACTTCTTAGAAGGAAGATTACTGCTAAATGCTCCATTACACACGTTGGTCATAGACAACATTTCGATTTTTCATTGGGATCTCAGAATCGTGGACAGAACAAACTATAAGGATTTAGGATTTAGCGAGTTCTTACCGAGCTCTACATACTACTTGAAGTTCGCTGAAATCCTCAACAGGATTCAATTGAAGTACAGCTGCAACATCGTAGTCACATCCTTTGATATCAATTTCGACAAAGGATACAAGGGCAATTGGAAGAAATCGGCTCATGACTACGAGGGCTTATCGAGCTTGACGTACCTCCCAGAGAGCTATTTGCAGAAGTTCCAGCATTTGGTTTACGTAGATGGCGGAGAAATCAGGGTATACAAGAAACCGGGAAATCGCTGGATTGAATTCAGAGGACAGGAGTCCCAAGTGTTGGTGAGTTAAGGGCCTGGTGCTCTTAGTGTTCCACATTATTTATAAGTTTAGAGAGATATTAAGTATTCGTTATGGTACTTGCAATTTACGAATAATCTACAATTCTACTCCTGAAGTACCACTACAAACAGGTTCTTCTCGTAAGCTCTACAAAGCACTCGTAGTCTTCTAAAATGTATATTTTCTTGTCTGACAGTTTTGAATCATTATTGCATGTCTAAACACGAATAAATAGATCTGTTGTTGTGTAAAATGAGTCGTGAATAGCAGAAGTAAATGAGATGGATGAAATGGAAGATTCTTCGCTTACATGACAGTTAAGTCACCGAACTTCTCCTTGTAGCCTGGAACATCCCACTTACCGTTCTTCACCATGTAGGTGACCTTCTCGTCCAAGTCTGGTCTGGCCTTGGCGACGTCGTCGACGGTCAATTGGTCAAATGGTCTGGCGCTCTCGATGTCCTTGAGGGTGGTTTGTAATTGAGCGATCTCCTCCAAGACAGACTTCTCGGTCAACTTGGCGTTCTCAATGGCCTTCTGTTCAAACACTTCGATGTTCTTCAAGTTCTTAGAGACGTCGTAGGTGACAGGCTTGAAGGCAGCGATGGCCTTCTCGATCTCATCGACGACCTTGGCGTTCTTCAACACGGATCTGTAGTGAGCGAAGTCCACATCCGTTGGCTGTTGGGCAAGAGCCAATGATTCCTTCTTGGCCTCGTCATGTCTCTTCTTGAATGCGGTTAAAGAGGCAGCGGTAGAGCCAGTCAATCCCAACGAGGTGATGACCTTGGTCCAGTCCAACTTGGTGGAGACGGTTTTGGCAACAGAAGACATGGTATGCTGTATGTATTATATATGCTACTTCAATTGAACACTCAATCAACCTCTGTATATCAACACTTCCTCACTTAACTATTACATACCAATTGGAGATTGTTGAAATTTTCTCTCAGTTAACAATTCCGTGGTGCAGTCCGGGCTTGCGAGTGCGCGCTCAGCCAATGAAAAGAACGCTATGAGAAGTGGAAGGACACGACCGGAGAGAGGACATAGTCACGTGAGGGAAATAGTCCACGTTAACTATGAGTGAGCTCATAATGAGAGGTGAGGCTTATATGCAGATCGTTAACTCAGGTCAAACTCCTATGTCGAACGAGCCATACAAGTCGATGCAAAACGGTGGAACTTAAGGAAAATCGATTGATCAAGGGAGGAAAGAGGTGCTGGAAGTGCCAGAAAGTGGGGAAATCCGAAAAGAATGAACGTCAACCGCCTGAAACGAAGGTTAATAGCACCTTTTCAACGAAGTCACGTGATCTTGCATCGCTACGGTGATAACCAGACCGTGAACTCAGTGTTTCTTTTGGAATTACACTCAAATCAGTGAAAAGGGTGGAGATTGATAGGAAAGAGCCGAACCACTCTCAAAAGGTCTGTCTGACTTCAGTTTACTGATAGTAAACGGACTTTTACTACTCGAAACAAACTCCCTTTCGATAAAGTCACGTGATAACAAACCAATCTATATGCAGATTGTTAACTCAAGTTCCCTCTAACTTTTTGAGAGAGACAATCCTGTAACATCCTGTAACAATTTGATCGAAATAGAGATCCAAAAGCATAAACATATCTCAAAACAACCCTCCCAAATAGATCTAATACATAGAACCGGATAATCCCTTCCCCCTATTTCCCCACAACCACCAATATAACCACTATTTCCTTAAAACTCACGTGACCAAAATACATCCCAGTTTATCCGCGTACCACCGATCCCAACGAGCCGAATTCCTTAGTAACCGAAGTGTTCAAAAGCGGGCGCTGTTATGGTAATCTCCTGCACAAATCACATTCTCATCTCACTACTGCGGTAGAGATCTCTCCATAATCCAATACAGTAATACTGATTTACAGTGTTACCATACATTATTGTTGTAAACGATAGTGGTGAAAAGTAAGATAAAGATAAGCAAGACCGGCTTCAAAATTTCGGCACCCGAACCAATCATCTACTACAACCATGCCACCCACTCAGATGAAGGGCTTGACCCAATTCATCGTGGATTTGCGGAACTCCAAGGATCTCCAAGAAGAGAACAAACGCATCAACTTGGAGATCAACAATATCCAGACCAAGTTCTCGACAAACCTCAACGGATACCAGAAGAAAAAGTACGTGTGTAAGTTGATATATATCTACTTGTTGGGGTATATAGATGCCATTGACTTCGGCTTGAAAGAAACGTTTGAATTGCTTAATTCCCTGTCCTACTCCGAGAAACAACTAGGATATGTTGCCCTTTCAGTACTCGTCAACAATGACAAAGCCAAACAGACCACCAAAGACTACTTGAACTCACTGTTAAGCTTGGTTCATCAGTATTTGATTAAAGATCTTCAGTCGAACAACGAGGACATCAATTGTCTTGCCCTTCAGTTCATTGGCTCCAATTTTAACATATCGGAGTCTTCAACGGTCAGAATCGAGGAGTCCGATGAGGATTCAACAAAATGGTTGGAATTAATCGATATCGTGTATTCCTTTGTCACGTCTCCCATCCAGAAACCACTTACAAAAAAGAAAGCATCTCTCGCATTGTATTCTTTACTAAAACTATACCCACAAGTATTGCTTTCCAACAACAACTGGATCCCCAGACTTCTTACACTTGTGGACGATAAAGATTACGGTGTAGCTATCTCAAGCATCCCATTGTTGCATTACATCATTAGATTGAAGCCTCAATTTGTGAAGTCCATTATTCCTGCAATTTCGTCAAGATTATACAGCATCGTTATAGAGAATAAGTGTCCAGAGGAGTACTATTACTACAAGTCGCCCGTACCTTGGCTCGTAGTGAAACTTTTACAATTGATCGAACATTTCTTCTTGTTGACGGACTCAAATGACTACGCAGTATTATCAATCGCAACCATAGATGACCAAACTCTTAATCATTTGAGACTGGTTGTGGCCAAATCAATCCAAAATGCCTCGCACCCAGTAAAGGGCTTACCAAATAGAAACTCACAGAGTTCGATTTTGTTTCAAGCTGTATCGCTTGCAGTATTCTTGGATGCTTCTGCAGACGCTATTAATGGCGCAATCAATGCCCTTATGATGTTGCTCGATTCCAACGAGACTAACACTAGGTACCTTGCTTTGGATGCCCTTATCAAGCTTACTGCTCGACTGAACACAAACTTCTTGACCATGACAGACCGGTTCGATGTGAATTTACCTAAAATCTTCCATTTATTGCATGACAAGGACATTTCAGTCAGAAGGAAATCTTTGGACTTATTGTACACGATTTGCAACCCATCAAGTTACAACACCATAATCAGCAAGTTGCTTGACTATTTTCCATTCTCCGACTTCACATTGAAATCAGAACTAGGAATTAAGATAGCTATTTTGGCCGAGAGATTTGCAACAGATTTCACTTGGTACGTCACTACGATGTTAAAGCTTTTATCGATTGGAGGTGGATCTAATTCAAACGGCATAAGCTACATTAGCAATGAGGTTTGGGAGAGAATCGTGCAAATTGTGGTTAACAATGAGAGCTTACAAAAGATGACATGTAAGCTAGTAATAAACTTATTGAAGAAGCCCTTTACTGCCAGTACCCACGCTAGTACTCAACCCCCACCAACTGGTGTTTCTGAAAATTTGATTAAAGTGGCTGCATTTGTACTAGGTGAGTTTGGAGAACAAGTTAGCTCTACTGAAGGCTTCCACATTCTGATACAATTTCGGTTATTATACGACGCTTACTTCAAAGTTTCGTTGTCTACACGTGCGATGTTATTGTCAACATTCTTGAAGTTTTTGGTGAAATTTCCAGATGAAGATTTTGTCCCTGACATCGTAGATTTGTATGAAATCGAAGCACTTTCAATTGACCTTGAAATTCAAACTAGGTCACACGAATACTTGGGATTGGTAACTTCCCAATCTAATTTCAAACTTGCAAAACTGGTGGTCAAACCATTACCCGCGTTTGCTCAGAAGGAGAGTCACTTAGTGAATAGAATAGGAAGTGTCAGTCATATTGTGGGTGTGAACAGATCAAAGTCACTTTTAGTGTTGGCCAAGAATATCAATAGTGCTTCTAAGGGATCAGCCACAACCACAAGCAATGCACTTGGAGTTTCCAGAACTAATGGCATCGCCAAAAATGGAATTGAAGAAGACCAAAATGAAGAAGAAGAGGACGACACGAATCCATTTGGAGATGAAAAGAAAGCGCCAACAACACTTTCACCCAATTGGTATTCTGGATACCACAGAATGTTACATTATGACGCTGGTATTTTCTACGAAGACCAATTAATAAAGATTACTTACAGAGTAATCAAAGACGCTTTCAATATTGTCCTTAAGTTTACTATTATAAACAACTCTGCGAAGACTACAGGAACTGATATCTCCGGTTTTACTATCTTAGATCTCGAAAGCTTGACAGGAAATCAGGATCCAAATTACGTTTTAAACATCAAACAATTACCTGAACCCACAATTCACGACAAAGCTACAATGGAGATAGGAATTAAAGTCAGAAATGTTATCGAGAATCACGAAAGTCCAATTTTGTCTCTTACCTTTATGTGCGGAGGGTCTTTCAACCAATTGAACCTTAAATTTCCTGTCTTGTTATTGAAAACTCTTTCGTCAACCGTTTTAACAGGAATAGACGAATTCAACAAGCGTTGGCAACAAATAGGAGATCTTTTAGGTGTCAAACAGGGAGAATCTTCCGTGAATGTGAGTATAACTCACAGATACAATTCGTCAAATATTTCCAGGCTTTTAACAAGGTTAGGGTTTGCCGTTGTTCACTCGACCACCGACGATGAAGATGAAGAAATTTTGGTCTTTGGTGCTGGAATTTTACATACTCAAAAGACCAATTACGGTGTGTTAACTACTATTAGAAGCGTTGACAAAATTGGAAAAGAATTTGAGATAAAGGTCAGGTGTTCTGGAGGAGGTGTTGCAGATGTCATCTGCTTGACTTTAAAAGAAATATTTGAAGGAAAATTCTAAATGCAAGGGTAGCCTTCATTCTTGCATCAAGATAATAATACATAAGTTTTGGTAGCTTCTGAAATTGTGGGCGTACTATGTATTCCGAGGCCCCAAAAGAATTCGACTTCACCCGCTCAGTTATTTCACGTAGCTTACTTAGTTTCAAAATAAACTTCTGAATAAATCCCACAGGATAATTGAAGATAATCCACATTAGCAGTCAAATAGAACTCCACATTTTAATGCTACGAATTTTCAGAGCCATACTAAGTAATTTCACCTAGTCTCAAATTAGTGTCCCAGTCGACACAAGTAATTTTTTGTGAGTAAGGCTTGGTCTCTGATCCCGTTCATAACCCTAGCCTATAGAAGCACTATTTCTCATCTCTCTTATCCACTAGGTCACTACTGTAATAAAATATAGCTTTATCCGGTGGGGGTTTCCTGATCTGGAAAAGTGCTACTCTGCAACTTTGATAGCGTCACGTGAAGATACTTCGAGGCATACTTCCATTTTAGGATACCTTCTGTCGAGACTAAGTTCTCTTGCTTTAGCATAATCTCACTTTGCCTAAGACATGAAGTGTATCGGCAGCAATATGTTACCTTTAGAGCAAGTCTGGCAACCCCACATACCACTACCGTAGAATCCAACAATGCAATATCTTAAAAGCCCCAGAAAGTTCTCTAGATGGTCAAAATCAGGATGTTTGTAAACCTATAACACTTCCTAATCGGGCAGGTGGGTCACCAACAAATTTCCTAATTGGGAAGTATTTAGAGTGCAAATTTGCAGCTCTTAGTATAAAGAAGCAAACTAGATGAACATGAATCTCAGAGACAGTGGGGTTCATCGATCACATCTGCAATATTTCAAACCTTTATAACGCCTGAATTTCGTCTGGAAACAAGATATAAATTCTATTGTCTTCATTAGATTTTCTTGTGGCGTAGACATATATCTCGCCTTCATCTTCTTAGAAGTGCAAAAAACCACAATATGAGGATAAGAGAAACGTCCTTGGTGCTAATCCTCTCAATATTGAGTGTGATAACCGAGACCAACGGTTTACCAGCTCCTGCCTTATTTACCCTTTGGCAAACAATCACAACTCCCAACAACAACCCTGTGCCCACAGATTTCGCCACAGGTTTGTTTCCATTATCATTAGCAGCTCCACCTGCAAATGTTGCAGCAACAGCAGCAGAACCAGAAATAGATTTAACAACAGCTGATGTCGTTCCAGTAGTTGCACCAACAGCAGCAGCTGCCCCAGTTGCAGCTCCAGCCCCAGTTGCAGCAGCTCCAGTTGCAGCTCCAGCCCCAGTTGCAGCAGCTCCAGTAGCAGCTCCAGCAGAATCTCCAGCAGCATCCTCATTGTCAAACTTTGATTCTATTGTGGGCAAATTGAGTAGTCCAAGCTTCTGGGAAGGCCTTCTCAGCAAATTCTTAGGGGGATCATCTAGCTCGGCTTCTTCTTCCGTCCCAGCCGCAGCCGCCCCTGTCGCTGCTGCTCCAACAAGTCCAGTAGCACCTGCTCCTACCTCAGCCGCAGCCCCAGCTGGATTAGCATATGTCGCTTCATTTCTTTCATACCCACTTTCAAACCCATTTAGTGCGCCTAGTGCTCCAGTTGCACCTTCTCCGGCTAGCTCAGCATTCACTTCAACCACAACCAGCAGTATTACTTCTGCAACCGAAACCGGAGGAGTTTACGACCAAATCGCAGACTCTCCTGGAATCGACACCCAGTTTGCAAAGGATATCTTGGATGCACACAACAAATACAGAGCTCAACATCAAGTTGGTCCTTTATCTTGGGAGACTTCAGCTTACAACTATGCCCAAAACAATGCCAACAGCTACGATTGTTCCGGTGTTTTGACTCATACTCATGGACCCTTTGGTGAGAACCTTGCTGCGGGATTTGCTGACGGACCTTCTGCTGTGACTGCTTGGTATGTTGAAGGTGAGACCTACAATTACCAGTCTGCCAACACCTACGACCACTTCACCCAGCTTGTCTGGAAGGATTCTACCAAGGTTGGATGCGCTTACAAGGACTGTAGAGCCGAGAACTGGGGATTGTACGTCATTTGTTCTTACGACCCACCAGGAAACGTCATTGGTGAGAACAAGGCAAATGTGTTCAGTTAGTCGCTCAAAGGTATACTGTTCGCAGCCCAGAAGTCTAGATATTATATCATACATTTTTGTTCCCTCTTAGTTCAGTTCCTTGTTTTCAGGATCTCATCCCGACGTGGTATGCCCAAAGTCGGTACATCCCCAAACAAAATATTTAATGCCCTAACTGGATACCAGTCCCTTCACGTTTCACTTCTAAAAAAAAATCCTCTTGATATCAACTTTTTCAAAGCCAAAAAAGGCTACAAAATAAATGCACTATTTTTCAATCATTTTTTCGCAGACTAAAATACGGTTAGTGTGATGTTCTTCTTTGTAGATAGTTGTAGTAAGTATCAGTAGTCGAAGACAGATATAGAGATGGCAGATGTCGGTATACCGATTTGAGCAAGGATTGAGAAAAGTCACGCCGTATTACTTGGCGTTTAATACTCACGTCAAGCCCCGGTGGATAGGAAGAACAATTCTTGATATCTTCAGCTCTGAGTTTGGAGATTCTTGTGAAGCTATCGAAGAAGATATCACCAAGGAATTGATATTTGTCCGAAGCGAATACGGGAGGAAAAATGGCAATATTGTAGTTAAGGGCTGGGAAAGGCTCTCGGAAAGGAAATTGGATAGGTTTGACATTATCTGTAACCTGAAGCACATGCACGAACCAAGTGTTCCAGAAGGCACACCAGAAGAAAATGATGAATCCAGGACCAGGTTGAAAATTGTCTACGAAGATGATGAGTTGCTAGTGGTCGACAAACCTTCAGGAGTTCCAACCCATCCTACAGGAAATTACCACTATAATTCGATAACAGAGATTTTAAAGCACGATTTGGCAATGGAAAACGTATGGCCATTTCATAGATTGGACAAGGTGACTTCGGGAATTTTAATTCTAGGTAAGTCAAAGGACGCCGTGAAAGCTTACCTGCCCATATTCCAGGAGAAAAAGGATCGGATTACCAAAGAGTACCTTGCTAGAGTCGAAGGAGATCTCCCAGAAGGAGAATTTATGGTGAACTGTCCCATATTCTCTGTGAATTCCACTGGTGGATATATAAAGCCCTTGAATGCAGATATGTTACCAGTTAATTCAACCACAATCTTCAAAAAACTCACATACAATGTTGAGCTCAACCAGAGCATAGTCCTGTGTCGACCTCTAACTGGTCGAATGCATCAGATCAGGATTCATTTGAGAAATATAGGTCACCCCATTGCCAACGACTATTTATACAATCCAATTAACAACCAGCTTCATAATCAAAGGATCAACCAAATAAATGGAGAAATAGAAATGACCTTATACAAACGGGTATTTGAGAGTCACCCTGAATTCAACCAACAACAGAAAGTAGATCTTTCTGTGGCGAAAAGGAATGAATGCATTGACCTATTCAAGTTAACAAGCTTCAGAGACGACTATAAAATACAAGAACAACTCCAACAACTCAGAATTCTCAGACAAGAGAGCCTAGGGACTCTTAAATCCAACTATAATACAACATGTGACATCTGCAAACGGCGTATGTTCGACACTAACAAGGACACGTCTGATCTGCAAATATGGTTACATGCACATAAATATGAATACTCTGGAGAAAACTCGTTTTCCTATCAGACTGATTTGCCTGAGTGGTGTAATATATAGTATTTCATGGTATCGTATCATTCATTAAAAGTACTATTTACTGGCCTTTTTTCTATTTGGTTTTTGTTTAGTAGTTTTCTGTTTTATAAATGGTAGTTTTGGAAAGTAGTCAGGCACCGTCCACGAAGTCAAGCTTTCGTTGGAAATTCCAGCCTTTATTCCTGTGATTTCTTGCTTGGATTGGTTACTCTTGTTAGTTCCGTTTAATAGCAACAGATTATACATAATATCCGTTAGAACTTTCTCTATGGCAGCATCAAGGTCGTTGTGAACTTGTAACCGTTCAGCCTCCGTTACTGGAACTTTCAGGAATTTGAACCTATATATTCCCGCCACTTTATGGACCATTTGCTTGCTCTTGACAAACTTCTGAAGAGACTGAAAAAGACAACGCTTTACAAACTTTCTATAGCTGGAACGACCCACTGCCGTAGCAAAAGGTTGAAGGTTTTCCTGGAAGTACGTAGAAGACCGGAATTTGCCCTTGTAGCTGTTGATAGCCTTTTCAAGACTAACGCTGTTCAACTTGTGCGTTCCAAAGTTGGTGAAAGTGTAGGATATATTGGATTTTCTGTAGCTAGAAATGTAATGGTTTGCTGGAAAGAATACCAATGTGAAGAATTCGTTGGAGAGCAAACTAGGCATTGGTTTCGCTACCCGATTTCGAAATAGAAGGGTATGTGCCTTGTCATCTACTCCCTTTATATCTGTAGGAAGTTCTGGAAGGCCATCGGGATCTCCAAAAGCCGGTGTTTTTCTATTTCTGAAATAATTCATATGCGATTTGTTGCCACTCTGATACAACTTAAAGTCCAGTTTGTCTACAGGTATCTGTTGTACTTCAGGTTTTGAAGTAATAGACGAATTTAATGATAATTTGATCTTCTGAGCTCCATTAGTTTGAGCTTGCGACGAAAGAAAGCTCTTTAGTGAATTCGTACTGTTTCGTCGTATTATTACTTTCAACATCTTAGCAAATCTTCCAGCTACGATTCTTAGCCGTATCCCGATCCTCAGAAGTATTTACAACGCTATTGAAAAGAGTAATGAACCATTATTTTGCATCTACTGAATATGAAAATTTAATATGCGTATTAGTGCCGGTTTTGTGTAACTACCATAGCGATACCGTTAATTCACTATTTATTATAATACATATATATTACAAGTACTTTTATTCGGCCTACGAATTTGGCAGCCATAAGGCCACTGTGTTGTCAGCAGTGGCAAACGTGAGTAGTTTTGGATCGAATGCAATGATTTTTGGTATCCCCAGTTGAGTTGGTATGACTTTCGTGGGCTTGAGATATGTAGGGTTGTCTGAAGATGTCACACTATGGGAGTTCCCGTCGCTGGTTCGAAGCGAGTTCAACTCAAAGACAGAAACCGTGCAGTTAGGAGAACCAACAAGGAGAAATTTGCCACATGGAGTGAATGTGGTTGACGCCGTGGATGGGTATTTGAAGGACATCCATTTCCCGTCATATCTACTCAGTTTGTTACCAACGTTCACGGTGGTCAACAACTGACCCAGAAACGAGTCTAGGATGTAATGTTCACTAGAATCTGTGGCAATAAGAAGTAGTTTTCCATTATTGGAGAACTCAAGCTTGGTCCACGTCTGACCAGGCAACAGTTCAACATCTACGGTCAAAAAAGGACCTTTGTCGAAATTCTTAAGATCATAAAATGAAACCACACCAATACTATTCGTTTCGTCTACTGGATTAGGTGATTTTCCTACGGCAAATATCAACCCCTGGGGATCGAATGCTATTATTGTTGCTTGTCCAACATCCAAGTTCCCCACAGGACTAGCAGATTTAAGGTCCCATAACTTTACGGTGAAGTCCAAACTTGAACTAAGGAAATTATCCGCTACAGGATTGACTTCGATTGAGGTCACTTGTTCCTTGTGTCCTTTGAAGTACCGTATGTATTGATTATCGGCCAAAGACAAGTATCTGATCGCGTTATCTACTTCGAGATTCACTGAGGGCGTTGAAGCGTACAAGCAGTTGAGCTCATGGTGGGTAAACCGAGACACATGGGCACCATATTTCTGCGATTGAATGTCCTTATGGTGGATACCTTTGTGAATGTCGTATAGTTGAATGGATTTGTCGATACCGGCAGAGATCAAAAACTGACCAGAGTCGTCGAAGTCTAGCGATGTGATGGAAGCACCTTTATGATAGTTGAAGAGTTTGGACGGAGCGAACGAGGAGATCACCTTTTCGGTGATCAACACTGTCGACGAGGACGTCTTGGATGCATGATTATTCTGGGACATCTATTAGGTGTAGATAAAGTGTTTTGGTATATAGGTCTTTGAAATGTATTATTCTATTTGGTGGGACCAAGACTCAGTGGAAAGTCTCGGTAAGTATCGCGGTAATTTGGCGAGAGGTTTTTTCCCTTTTAGCGAGGATGAGAGTGTGGGTTTGGGAGAACTCTTTTGTTGGTTGGATATGAGTTATTGCATTTTTTAGTGAGAAGAAGTGATGAGAAGAAGCGATGAGAAGCGACGAGAAGATATGGAGATGATTATAGAGATTGAGCAATGAGTGCATATGATAGGACCACCTTATTGAATGTCCTGATCCTCTTGGTGATAAGATGTGGTTCGCTGATGTGCTCCATAAGGTGTCACCAGCAGTACCACGAGAAAAATAATATTCTCGGTATTTATCGCAAAAAGCAGTATCTAATGAGAGTAGCACGCTGGGTAATGGGAGTCTGTTTGAATGTCGATGATGTCTTTGGGGGAAAGGAGTCGTAATACAAATCTTCTGGGAAAAGTAATAGTTATAAGAGAAATCTTGGACGGCGGTAATTGACTTACTTTGAACAAATTCATGTACATTTGACATATTTGACAGATTTGACATATTTTTACCAATTAGTTGGTATGTACTCAAATATGTTAAAACAGCACCAATGCTCATAGTGCTGCTTAATGAAGCGTATTATGGACACTATAACTTTCGAATAGAGAGGTATTCTAAACTCTACGTATAAATACTCTATGTATTCTAGGGATCTTAGTCTATTATACATCTATATTATCTGCACAGTACGAAGTACTACTACAACCTGCAACCAATTGAAACATATGGAGTATCTATGGCATGGTCCACCGACCGCCCAAGATACCTTATGCTCCACAACTGGGTTCCACACTCGTAGTATCGCCGATCGCTCCTCTAACACCAACTCTCCTTCGCGTGTAGAACCGCCTTCGTAGACTCCCACCAAATGGTTCTGCTGGATCTCTTGGTAACTGTCCTACTGGCGATTCTCTCGATCTCTCCCAGTGAGTCTCCTATCCCCTCACTACACTGCCCCTATTTTGGTCTACACTACTAGCACTACTCTCGCTAATTTCTACTGGAGTACACTAGTTAGATCAAAACTCTCACTAAACTACACACACAGTCCACAGCTTTGTAGCCAATGCTACCACAGTCCACTCAACATCAGTAGCTTACACCCAATACTACTTGCCAATGGACACTACACTGCTATTTTCATTATACTGCTCAATTCGAAACTTCTCAAAGAACTCTCCAAATAGATCTTCACTTTCTCCAAGTACTCTCTATGATACCTACACCTTCACTATATTATATTAAATATTAAATATTAGTATTAACTATTATCATATTAGTATTAACATATAAGTATGAACATGTTACCACTACATTTGCACCTACACTCTCACACACTCTCACACACTCTCACCACATACCCACTAAGTTCTCACCGAATATTCACTAAATTCCCTACAACACACTACACTCTCACTACACACTCACTTCTCGCCCACCACATCACTTCTCTCTCACTGCGTAGTTCTCACCACACACTCACTCTCCCTCACCGCACTCTCCCTAAATTCACCACCACACTCTCACCACACTCACTCAAACCATCCAAATCACATCCCCACGACACGCCGACACCCCCATGTTTTCCGGCGGCCTGTACACACTCCCACCAATTCCGAACCCCTAACTTCAAATGATTCGGAAGAGCGAATTCAACTGCAAACAGTCGTTGCTTTCTCTTCCTCCTACAGCGGCAGTAGTGAATTCACCCGAGAAATCAGTCAATTGGACAGTCGCTGCTTGCAAGAACTAACCTGAATCCTTTGCACCGCCCCCAGCCCGCATTTTGCCCCGTTTGTTGTCGTTGTTGTAGCTCTCACCTCTGGTAATGTCTACTCCTTCGCCGCCTTTTAAGGTCAAGGCGATCTTCGAATACAAGTCCGACTACGAGGACGATCTCAACTTCCCCTTGGGTCAGCTCATCACCGTGACCACTGTCGAGGATGAAGAATGGTACTCCGGCGAATACGACGGAAAATCGGGGATGTTCCCCAAGAACTTCGTGGAATTGGTTCCTACCGCTCCGGTGCCATCATCAAGACCAGCCAAAAAGGCAGAAACCCCCGCTCCAGCATCAACAGAAGCTCTGGCTGAGTCCACAAAGGAAGAGCACTCAGCTATCCTGGAAGTAGAGCCAGAGCAGAGAAAGCCTTCTATCGCCGTCGCTACGCAGCATGCAAAGACAGAAGCAAAGACCCCTTCCCCTTCGAAGGTGAATTTCCCAGTCCCTTTGCCCAACCAAAAGATTAATGACCCTTATGGCGTTAAGAAGCAATTCGTTGCAACCGGTCACTCTTCGTACGTTCCTAAGATCGCACCCAGAGACGATTCCAACTTAACTGTTCATGCATTGCATGATGTATCTCACGCAAACCAAGATATAGTCAGATCGTCAACGGTCGAGGACTTCGACCATGCACAGGAAGAAGAAGGACCAAAGTTGAGCTTGAAAGAACGTATCGCTTTGTTGCAAAAACGTCAACAGGAAGAGGCCGAAAGAGAAGAAGCTGCATTGAAGAAAAAAGAGGAAAGGAAGAAGAAACAAGCCGATGATAAGGAGAAAACTAGAATCAAGAGAGCTGAAAGTCAAGATGCCGAACTGATTCACGAATCGTCTCTGATCCGTAGACGCTCCATTGATAGCCACACTGATCACTCTGAGCACGAAGTAGCCGACTCCGTACATGCCGAAACGACTAGTTTGAAACAAGCCGATATAGAGGAAGGTGATGAAGGCGACGAAGAGGAAACTGAATTAGATGCTCATGAGCACTCTGCTGTGACTGAAACTAATGATGACGTAAGTGATCCTAAGGAAGTAGAAGATGACGATAATGAGGAAGCCAACGAAGAAGACGAGGATGGCGATGGCGAGGACGAGTCTGACGATGAAGAGCTCAAAAGAAGGAAATTGGTAGAACGTATGGCTAAAATTTCTGGAGGAAGGAACATGTTTGGAATGATGGGAATGCCAACTCCGTTTGGTGCTCCGGCTCCTTCAGAAAAGAGTGCTCCAAAGAAGACAAAGAAGAAGTCAGTTGCAGAGGAAGCAGAACCATCTCCCAGCGAGACAGTTGCAAAGTCAGCACCACAAGTTCCGCCAGCAGTTCCAGCTATCCCGGGATCTATTCCACTTCCAGCATTGCCAAAAAAAGAAGACATTGATACCAAATCTGATGGATATCCACCAGAGTCCTCTTCAATGGTCGAGGGAGACGAGACTACCGAGTCCGATGAGACTTCTACCAGAACTGAAGAGATACTGCGCTCAAATCCAAACGAGCACCCGGTCGAAGCTTCAGACAGCGGCTTTGATGAATATGACAAGTTCGATGAGATTAAACTCACTCCTCAAACAATTGAACCTGAGGGCACAGGATATGAAGCAGATGAAGACTTATCTGATCTAGCGAAGGCACCAACAACAGTACCACCAACTATTCCTCCCTTACCACCAATTAGAACTTCTACAACGAACTCGGAAGCTAAAATCAGAGCTCCGCCACCACCACCACCTGCAGCGGCAGCACCTGAATCTCCAGTTGATGCAGCAGTATCACCAATTCACTCTCGACAGCCACCGCCAATTCCCCAAGTTCCAGTTCCTGGCGCTCCCTCAGTGCATGCACCACCTCCTCCTGTCCCACTGGCTCCACCTTCTATTCCACCGGTACCAGCTTCACCTTCTAGAGGTGTACCTGTACCACCAGCAAGCAGTTTGCCATCTGCCCCACCACCAGTCCCACCAGTTCCACCGATTCCACCGATTCCTACACCTATTGTAGATGAAGACGATAGTTCAGATGACGAGTTCCATCCTGTTGAAGAGGAGAGAGCATTGGGAGACGACAATGATTTTGAGTTTGAACCAACGACTCCGGGGAGATCTCAAACTCTACCAAGTGGCTTTGCGGCACCAGCTCCTCCACCCATCCCAACAAGCATCCCTCCATCTGACGATTTCCCTAAGCGCTCATCAACTATTTCAGGAGCCTCGGCACCTCCTTTAACTAAAACTTCTACGGGAGCTTCAACAAGCTCAATTCGTAGAACTTCTACTGATTCTGCGTTGTCTCGTAGTAGGTCGACAAAGAGCAAAGGAGGAGCCGATCGCACCCAAGCAGAGATATCTTTGGATGACTTAGAACCGGAAATCAAAGGCCTTGGTGAATTTTCAAATTGGTGGTTGAAAGGCGAATTACCAGCTTCATTGGCTAGTAAGATTGGAACTGATTTGATCTTTGAGGTAGATTCAAACAAAATTGTGAAGAGAGGCAACAGAACTGTTGAATACCGTGATTACTACATTTTGTTTTACGATCTTTCCCAAATAGTATTGGAGTTACTGTTCGATAGCGAAGATCCAAGATCCACTATTCATGTCATTAATCATTTCACCAAGCCAATTCCTATTTCGCGTAAGGATTTGCTTGATAAATATCACAGATACTTCGGTCAAACCATTGTATCATATGCTGCCCAATTTATTGGTTCTAAGATTCAAGATGATGTCGTTAGCACGTCAATAAACAATGGATTAAATGGTGGCAGTAGCGCCCATGTTATTCCACAGATTGGAAGCAAATCATACGGAGTCACAATCTATAAGAACATGAATAATAATATAACGAAGGTAGATGAGATTAGACCTGGTGATATCTTCTGGGTGAAGAACGGTAAGTATGTTAGTCACAAGGGGCTAATCGGCGCCAAATCGGTAACTCTTGACGGGCCCGACAATGTATTTACCGCCATCATCTATGAGTATGATCCCAAGAAGGAGAAATTCAAAGTCATTGAGCTGGACTTAAGTGGAAACGTGAAGAAGGAAAGTTACAAATTGGGAGAATTCAAGAGCGGAAGAATAAGAGTTTTCAGACCAGTTGGTAGAGACTACGTGGACTGGTAAAACCAGTACCATCCTTTAGATACACGAATGATGCTTCTGTTAATTATTGATTACATATGTTTAACAATACATGCTATTATTAAAGATGTTTAATTGAAGTAAATATAAATTGCAACTATATAAACATAGATACATCTAAACAATGCGCACACGTACTAACCTTAGACCAGAATAAGCAAAACTATCTAGTACCCACATGATTGTCACTATCTTTAACACCAGAACAGCAATAACACACAAAAAAAGGAAAATTCATACCATAAAAATACTTACCCATTTGAATTACCAGCTATGTACTAAAGCTGTAGTTCATATTCAGAAAAGTTTACTGATCTATAATCATTTATCATTTTTTTGCTTTCTTTCTTTTTGCAATGAAGAAGAAATAAAAAAACCTTTAAAAAAACCAAACAAAAAACAAGGTACTTCAACATATTAACATATCGGCATAGGTGAATTAAAAATAAGGAGGATTGGATGGATCTGTGGAAACAAAAACTAAAAAAAACTGGGATTGCCTTGGATAATCTTGCTACCTCAATCTCTTGATGCTGGAATTAAATAGAATTCATTACTTCGTGGGATATTATCTAATCGTGAGTGGAAACATAAAAAACCATAGGAATAATAAGACATAGGAATTGAAACCCATTCTGGAAACAAATAATAGTACAATTTTGGGACACACAAAGGAACAGAGAAGAACTTCAATCGGAGAGATCGATTATTGGTGATGAAACTTACCGGTGATACTCTTATTGTGGGGTCGGGGTGAAATGGGACAAAGCTGAGCTATTGAAATGGATACTTTAACTAAAGGACTATAATACAGACATTACCGTGGATACAAACAAGACATAAAACACAAAAACCGCCTTATAAGTTCATAATTTATATACAACGCAATACTGATTCTTACTGTCTATTGTGGATTTAGAATATAATGGGAAGCGTTCCCATGGGATGAAATCTATGTGGAAGCAAAAATCTCGTAGCACCGATAGGACGAAGGCAAAGTGGATAGCTGGCACCACTCTAGATAGTTTCCTTGGTATTTCTTCTTACTCTGGACTAAAGCGCATACATGGGAGCATTGCTCTCATGGTTCACTAGAAAAATGTTAGCTTGCTTAATACTTACACGCTTTGGAGGCTTTCATTGCACACCAAACAGAAAGAGCACGTATTGTCTACTTATAAATTTGTTACACGCCATGCGTACTTTCGTGGTATATTTAAGTGGAAAGTTGCCACCTGCACACAGCCACAAGGCATGACCCTATCAATTACGTCTGGTGGCTGCAAAGGGTCTGCTCCATTTGTATGAATGAAGCCTTGAGGGATGAATAATGGAAGTGGTGATGTACTGGTATCAAATTCCAACGAAAGTTGGCAAGCAGCTGGTATATCTTATAGAGATGGCTATCACTAACTCGTAGTCTCTCTTGACTCTTAATACTGTATGTCCGTGGTTAGCATCTTGTTCCTGTATGGTCAGTTCTTCGGTACATCAGCAATGTGGAGGCCGTACCTGCACAGTGGTGAAACATTCACGCACGTGACATATATTTCAGACCCCTGCATAGGCTTCAAGTGGAGGTGGCCTCCAATTGCTTGGAACAGCCCGTTTCGGCATTGTTAGTGTACTTTTTTAGTTTACCTCCACTTTGGAGTCGTACCTTTGCTACGGAATACGAATGTTTTACGTTGCTTGCTGGTGGATGGTGTTGCTTTCTCCAGCAAGTCCATGGGCTTTTGGCCTACAGTGAAAAATGACAATGTGCAGTGCATGGTTCCCGCCTACATAACAGCAACGACTAGCGACAAACTTAAAACCACGCTAGAGTCAGGTGAGCTGTCGAGCACCACCCTACGGGATCCTGGTGAAACGGAAATCTCAATTGTTCCGTATTGCAACTGGATTTGCCGTGCTGGAGACAATGCACCACAGGCCTTCGAGTTCCCGGTTTTTCATCTAAGCCCGTATCATATTTCAATGTGCTGTAGAGCTACCACGGACGCACAATAGAACCACTGCGCAAGCCAGATTTCTCGAGCTCTCGCTGTGGCCCACGCACCGTGGCACCGACGATTGACACCGTAGCTGCATTTCTACGCGGCCGAGCACCATCTCCACGACAATACACCAGTGGGAGCAACAGGGGCCTTCGTTTAAGGAATGCACCAAGAACTACGGCCAGTTCATCTTATCATCCACGCTAGAACCTCGTAAATCGCCATTTATTTCTCCTTGCTCTTACCCAAAGTAATAAACCATCTCGGTCACCCTCTAACATCTAACATCTCCCCATAACCATACCCATTCTCCCCTTCTTGCCCCTCCCCCCTCAATTTCCAGTTTGCCTGTGCTTCTCATTGCTCCCTCGCTCCAGTGCTCACCCCGTCACTCGCTGCCAGTGAAATTCTCCATTCTTCTCCCTAATCCTCGTTCCATCTGCCGAAAAAATACCGCGATAAGTGCCGCCATTTTCGATGTTCTCTACGCACTCCTCGCTATCGTCGCTATAGATGAGTGGCTGTTCCAACCAGTGTGAAATTGTAGATGAGTTCTACTATCTTCTTCCACACTGTGGTATCTGACCATTGACTGTAGACAATTGACCATTGACACCAGAGCGATTACAACCAAATTGCCTGTTTTTGATTGAATTCACTTCGGTCTCCTCAATTCTCACTTCATTGCTCGCTAGTTGCCCAGCATGACTGCTGCTATACAGACATTGGCGCCAGACTATGTCTTGCCCATTTCATATCCATTGCAAGACGTTGCTTCCGCCACTCCAACCAAACCGGCCCAGGCAAACTTGAAGCAATTGGTCAAGGAATTGCACGACAACGGGTTCTCGACCCAAGTCAGAGCTGGAAGTACTCCGTCCTCGCTCTTGGTGTTTCTCCGCTTGTCGTCGTTCAAGTACTCAGAGATCGCCGAGAAGGACTTAATCCAGAACTACGAATTTGGAGTTACTGCTAAAAATGACGGAGCTTCCGACCGTTTGAGAATCGTCCACAACTACTTGACCAGCTCAGAACTGGCTGGCGGACTCGGAATCGTGCCAGGAAAGGGGAAGTGGAGTTTCGTTAACTCCATTGTTCCTGTGACAGATGCCTTTGACGACACTTCGTTGACCGAACACGTCAAAACCCACTTGGTACCAGCCGAATTGACCACCAATTCCATCAAGGAAAAGTACGGTGTCCAGATCGCTCTCTACTTCGAGTTCTCCAAGTTCTATACCACCTGGTTGGTATTTTTGGCGGTCGTGGGTGTAACATCGCACTTCAAATCAGGAAAGATCTTCAGTTTGACTTATACCTTTATTAACTTGGCCTGGGGTGTATTTTTCCTTTCTTTCTGGAACAGGAAGCAGCAGTATTTGGTCAATTTCTGGGGTGTGCAGAACTCTCATTTAGTAGATGAGTACAACACGGAATTGGCTCAGGTGAACAAGAACTTTGAGACCAAGTCTTCATACAAGCACAAGGACAATTCTGTCGCATACAGATTCATCAAGGAGATCTCATTTGTTCCAATTGCGTTATTATTCACTGCCGTTCTTGTTACTTACCAATTGGCCTGCTTCACAATCGAGATTTTCTTGACTGACGTCTACGACGGTCCAGGTAAGTCATTCTTGACCTTGATTCCAACAATCTTGATTTCTGTATTTGTTCCAATTTTGACCATTGTCTACAACATTGTGACTGGATTCGTAATTAATTGGGAAAACCACGACAATGACTACAGCCGTGACAGGTCTATCTTGATCAAGACATTCGTTTTGAACTTCTTGACAAGTTACATGCCCTTAATTATCACTTCTTTTGTCTATTTGCCTTTTGCCCACTTGGTCCAACCACATTTGGGAGATATCAGAGAAGCAATCAGCGCCAACGTCAACCAGAACCACTTTTACTACAAGTATCTCATCCAATTGAAGAAGCAGGAGAACTTTAAAATGAACCAGCAAAGATTAAATGCTCAGTTTTATTACTTCATTGTCACCAATCAAATCATTCAACTCATCCTCAAATATGCTTTACCGCTTATATTGACTAAGGTGTTCAAAATTGTCAAAAGCATTCTTAAAAAAGAGTCAGCACAATATGTTATCAAAGACAGAGAAGATGAAAAAGTTTGGTTAGACAATGTCCGTCACACCACCGAATTACCAGAATATGACGTCAATAATGACTTCAGAGCCTTGGTTTTACAATATGGTTACTTGATTATCTTTGGCCCAGTGTGGACCTTGGCTCCAATCGTCTGTATTATTTTCAATATCATTACCTTTAAATTGGATACGTTAAAATTGGCCAACGGAAAGTACTTTAGGCCACCAATTCCTTCTAGGGTAGACTCAATCCACCCATGGAATTCTACCTTGTTTCTTTTGACGTGGATAGCTTCCATCATTTCTCCTATCGTCACTGTCTTTTACCGTCATGGTACCGCACCACCAAAGACCTTGGGTCAATTTGCTTTCGAGAAGGCCAGTGTTCATGCATCTTCTGCAGTTAAGTTGGTTATACTTCTTTTCCTTTCCGAGCACGGTTTCCTCGTCCTCTCTTATGTACTTAACAAATTCAATAGCCTTTTCAAGAGCGAAGTTGAGTGGAACAACGATTTCGTTGACAATGAAATCAAATTGAGACATGACTACTACTCAAACAAGGTCAAGCCTTCTTACGTTCCTGAAGATGATGGTGAATGGGCTGCATTCACTCCAGAGCAAACAATCGAAGCAGCTTCAAAGCTCCCCGTTTCAACATCATCTAAAGAAGCCAAGAGTACTGCTAGCGGATCTGGCAGCGCATCCAATAGTGGTCCTACCCCAATCCCAGAAACTAAAAACAATGGATACCTGACCTCAGCGCAACCAGCACAAACTGAAGTTAAACTGCGGTCAGCTGCTAGAGCCCTGGTTACTAATGTTGAGAGTGCCAGTGATTTAGAAGACAAGAAAATTTTGGAAAAGATAAAGGACGATGACGATAAGATTATAAAGACTAAAAATTCCGCAGGGGTATCGCAATATGCAACTATTGATAACAACAAGCACTTCGAGGCAAAAGACAACGAGAAGGCCTTGCCAAAGATTGTTAATGAAGTCAAGGAGAACTTGCCTACGTCTACTAATGAACTCAAGGCCTCCTTACCAAAGTCTGCCAATGAACTTAAGGATAACCTACCAAAATCTGTCGATGAAGTCAAGGGTTCAGTATCACAAACGGGTAATGAAATCAAGGCCTCAGTACCACAAACCCTTGATGAAGTGAAGGGCTCAGTTTCAAAGAGTGCCGATGAAATCAAGGCCACTGTGCCTGAAGTTGCAAACAAGGTCAAGACCACCCTCACAGACGCCACCAAGAAAGGTGAAAACACTGCTGCCGATGTCACTCATGAAGGTGATACAACTGCCTACACTGCAAATGAATCCGAAGAGCCATCTTCTCCTTCGAAAGGTGCTTCAGCGCCTACCGATGCTTCCAATGATGTGCTTCCAGAAAGTGAAGACAGTATCACTGGAGGAGCTTCCGAATCCGGAACAGAAAGCAATGACTATCAGAAATTCCTTAACGAAGCCAGCAAACCTGTTGGGGAAGTTAAAAGTAGTACTAGTAAAAAGACAGCTTTGAAGAAATTATTCAAGAGCAAGAAATAAGCAAGTCGTCTGAATTCACTTTCTGGAATAAGATAGACAGAGATGACGCAAACATTGTATTATTGAACTATTTTCTATCCTTATATCGTATTTATTACTCTTCTATTAAATTTTATGTTTAATAAAAGTTACACTATGTTTTCTAATATATCTTGCTATGGTTATCTCTTGAAAGCAAGATACCGTCCACATTGTGATGACTATGTTCTTGGTGGTCTGGCACCGAAGATGGAAGTACCAACTCTCACGCTACTACTGCCTTGTTTTATTGCCTGAGCAAAATCATTACTCATTCCCATGCTAATTTCCAAGTTTAAATTGTACTTGTCATCGAGGTCTTTCTTCAAGTTCACCAATTTGGTGAAATCCTGATTTTCTTCACCTTCAGAAGTGGACTCTGTGAATGAGCCTATTGTCATTAAACCACCCAATTTCAATTTTTTGCACTCTTCTGACAAGAGAAATTCTATCGTTTGATACAATTCTTCACGGCTGGACAACGAATATCCCGATTTCTGGTCTTCCTCCGAAGTATTCACTTGCAAGTATACAGTTATAGGGGCTCCTTCCAATTTTGCTCTTGTATTGTCCAATTGTTTACATTTCTTTAATGCGTCGATCGTTTCCACGGCATACAAGCTTTCGACCCCTTTGGCAAGGTCTTTAGCTTTACCCGATTGCAAACCTCCGATGAAGTGCCATTTTATGTCTTTTGGCAATTCCTTCGATTTTGCTATTAATTCTTGAACGTAATTTTCCCCAAAGTGGCGGACTCCAGCATTGTATAAAGCCATGATATCAGACGAAGGCTTGAGTTTGGACACAGCCACAAGCCTGACATTTGTCTTTCCATGCTGATTCGATATGTCCTCTACTTGCTTCAAAACCGTATTGTAAGCGGCAACAAGATCCGCTTCACGTTCAGCGGCTGCTTGGGGAAATGTTGACATTTTCGCTCTTGAAACACGATACAACAGAGCCACTATCTGTCTATGAGGCACAAACTTCATTCGTGCTACATTCACTTAATGTATCAGGTTACCTGAAAATTCGTATATGACCAACCATCTGAAGAAGGTTCCAGATATATCACGTGATGGGAGATTGATTTTCTGGTTAGTACACGAGAATATGGAGAAATGACATAATACTCTTAGTGATGCATATATGCTTATGGGAAGGGGATGTCTTATCGTCATACGATTGTTATGGATTTGGGAGCGTAGATAAAGATTTTTGGTTATATTGTTCTAGATTCAATGGTTTCGTCTACTATTAGTCTAGTATATTATCAGTAGCCCAATTCGAAAATATGGCTAATTGTGATTCATGGTTCAACTGAACATAATAGCATCCATGAGGCATAGTCTCCACAATCACATACATTTTTAGGCGAGGCGCAAATTTCGTATTTCTATAAGCCTCCCCATTTTGCAACAAGTCCAATATTATTATGTATGGAATTTATTTCATTTATTTCCGGAACACATGTAGAAGCATCATATCAATACATAGTCGTCTCGAGGTCCAAATTGTAGCGTTTGAATTACTGTGACCTCATTTCGCAAACATTGTAAACCTTAATCAGCGAACTCAGCCCACGAGTTCGTGGCAAAAGCTCCTTCTGGCTCAACTCTGCACTATCTCTTAGATATTGCATCATTAACTTTTTCATGCGGCACCAAAAGGAACTTCCTTCGGGAGACCGTTTCAACCCCCGTTTAACTATTTCATTTGTAAATCGTACGACTATATATATAAATATATGGATATATAAGATGCTATAAGAAGTTACATTTCAAGTACTGAATACGCCATTTACCAATTGAATACCAACAATGAATTTTTCGTTGCTATTTCTTGTTTCAATGGCATTTGCCTTAGATGGCTACAAACCAAGTAACAAGGCACAGCCAATGGACCCATGTTTGTTCTGTGCTTCTGCAATGTATACGTTTGAACCATGTTCGAACATGGAAGACTTTACGGAAGAGTTTGTCGACTGCTTTTGTCCTAAACTTGATTCTAACTTCTGGCTGGTATTGGACTCTTGCGTACATGATTGCTCAAAATACAAGGGCCCCGGTACTAATGCCTTCAAAGAGGCAGAAAAAAAGTACTGTTTAGCCTATGAAAGCTCAGTTCGTAGTGCCTCCAGTTCTACATCTGATGGAAATTCAGCTACGGATAGCGAAGCCACGATCTCCGCTGCAAATATCGAGTCCCCTATCTCTGCTGTAAAGAGCGAGAGCACATCTACAACCACGAAGAGCGAAACCAGATCTTCTGCCAATGATTCGAACTCATGTAAAGTTAGGTATTCTGTGGCGATGTTAGCATTATTATTGTTGTGAAACCTGAAAATACGAATTCAAATTATCTTATTTTAAGGGAGAGACTTCACGTTCTTCAAAGAAAACAATTAAATTGCAAATCGAGTTTTGAAACTTGTATTTTTAATCTGAGTTACTGCATCCTTTGCAACGAATACTAACGCTTACTTATTTTCAGATAATGGCACATACTTATAATGATAGCATAGTTTAAATAAATAATTGAAACAAATGAGAAACTATCCACCGAGGCGAAAACTTCCACATATGTCCACAATAGAGTAGGAATCCAAGTGCTAACATAGCTAGAATCCTCCCACTACGAATTCCACTGTGATGATTGATTGTGTGATCGTATTCACGAATATGGTGTAGATCAAATTTCATATCTACTAGAACGACACCCACAGAATAAGCTACTACATCTATCGCCACACGAGGAGATCAAACTGTTCCACTAATGGTGGTTGCACGAGAATTAGATCTTTTGTGCTATTTTGGGATGTTGTAAGGTTCAAAATACTACTTGGCTCAGCAGACCCAAGTAATTTATTAAATAAATTTCAAATTAAGCAGAATGTGACTTTTAAATTAAGTAATAAATATTGAATTTTACTGCGGTATACTCATGAATTATGAACAGTAGAATTGCTTCACTTAAAGTAGAGGAAACTCAGGACTTACGATAATCTCACAGATTGAAGATACAGCTACTACCGAATTATCATTCACGTTTTTGTACCTAAACCGTATTTCCAAACCGTTTTTCCAATCCAATTTGAGTATTTCCGATTACAAGTATTATCCCCCCACAGAAAACTACCGATGTAAAATTCAACCTACATTGACATTGACATTGGTAACCTTAACTTTGACGTATTCTCTCACAGAACACATAGAAAATATATCATGTTGAAAAATAGATCCACAGATAACAATCCAAAGGTACTTAGATTTCCACAAATTATAAACATAATTCGATTTTTTTAGGTCTTTGCCATACGACTACCCATGGACCTACCACATATATACATAACACTTTCCCGATAAGTTACTCTATAACTACCATCAGCTATGACCTCTTACCTAACCCATACCAGGTTACCTGGCAGTATGTACAGGAGAATGTAATGATTTTTCAGATGAGCTCTTCGTTGTACCAGATCGGATTTGGACATTTTTTTCACTGGAACCAAGACATCTAGTGGAGGACGGATACTGGCCTATAACTCGTCATAGAATCGATAGCAGTGAAAATGACAGATTCCGTTTACAAGGGTGAAGACTTCGAAGAAAAGGTCAGAAAGCAAGTAGAGTTCTATTTCTCAGACTCCAACTTGCAAACTGACAAGTTCTTGTGGAAGATCTACGAAGCCAATGATGGCTGGGTTGAGTTGAAGACCATCTTGACATTCGGTAGAATGAGACAATACCGTCCCGAGGACAAGGTTATTGCTGCCTTGAAGGAATCTGATAAGTTAGTACTCTCTGCTAACGAAGATATGATCAGAAGAAAGGACCCGGTCAAGGACTTCAACGAAGTCAAGAACACCAGAAAGAGAAACACCGTTCACATCGAAGGTTTCCCAAAGGATGCCAGCCAGGAAGATTTGGAAATTTGGTTCTCTACCAAGATTGCTGTTGAATTGCCAAAGGAAAAGGGATTCAACTCTTTGCGTAGAATTAAGAGCAGAGCCAAGAAGGAATTCTTCGGTGTTATTGATGTGGAATTGAAGACACTCGAAGATGCCGAATTCATTCTCAACAGCGTCGAGCTCAGTTACCCTCAAGGTACTGTCAAGGCTGACGACGAAACTGTAGACAAAAAGACCCTTTTAAAGAAGATGTCTCTCTTGACATTCCAAGAAATGAGAGAAAGTGGAAAGAGATTTGGGGTCAACGACGTCACCAAGAGACGTAACAGTTTCAACGATAACCGCGGAAAGAAGTTCCAAAAGGGAGCCTTCAAGGGTAAGAGGGACGACAGAAAGTCCGAAAAGGTCGAATCTGGCAATGACACTATTGACGAGTCTTCTGAGTCTAAGCCAGAAGCCGAGACCGCACAGGAGAGCACCGAAACCAAGGAAACCAAGCCAGTCGAGACCGCTGTGTCCGAGGAGGCTGTTGTCTCGAACTAATCGAGATAGACCACCTATCTGTAAAATGATTAGATTGACGAACCATTTCAGAACGTAACTAACGATTTGTCTTGTATTTAACTATCTAAAATCCCTAGAATACGTTTCTGCTTGTACTTATTTTATAATGATAGATTTCAACGTTTGCTGGAGCGTGAATCGCTAACTTGTAGAGTTTAAACAGAGCATTGCCCGTGGTGACACCTAGAGCGTTTGTTGGGACCTAGCGGGTTAGAGTGCTACACGTAGAGGGTAGTTTATTGCTCTAACTACAATCTTTAAAGTCGTTTCAATTTAAAGCCTTGTTTGCCTCTTCGCGTGGGTCCCCAATATAGCTAGGAACCAAATCTATACGAATTACATAGACATTCTAATACGCACATAGAACGAACACACCTGCAAAAAAGAGCTAATAGTATTAATGCTATCGCTCTCTCTCAGTAAGCACTCTAACCTGATACATAAATTAGAACTTTCTTCAATATTTTATATTTTAGAGCATATTTTGACATATATGAATTCATTTGCTGCTATTACCAGTCTTCACCTTAGTAATCATATAGTTACTTTCTTAATCCAAAGAAACATCAGCACCAGCACCAGCTCGGTACCTCTGACTGCAAAAATTCATTACCAACAGCAGCCCCACACAAAACAAGACGCACTCAATAGAAATGGACCACCTGCACATAATTCATTTTTTCCAAACGCGTGGATTTCATTAATTTCGTTTATTTACGTTTCGTTCTTTTTACAACCATTCACTTCTCCTTTGAGAATAGAAGAAGACATTAGTTAGGTCGCCAGTAAAAGCGGTAGTTATAACCAACAGCGATAATCAGAAGTTACGAGTAACACGATGTCTGTGGATAAAGCCATCAGACAAGAGATCGTCAAGGAATTCGGAGATTCCGACCTTATGAATGATGAAGTAATCGAGAAACTCAACGATTTGAAGAACATCTTCAACATCGAGTTCCTCGACCTCTTTGTCGAATGGGAGTCGTACAACGTCGCTGTGATTAAAAGCGAGGTCGAAATGAACATAGTAAATCTTGAGAAATTTCAAGAACATCTTCAATCGTCGTTGGCCACTGCAAAGGCTACACCATCAGGTACGAAAAAGGTGAGAGATATCCAGGCGAATAGCATCAAGAAGAGACCAATCATGAAGGCCAGCGGGATATTGAACTCGAGTCCCGTTGTACCAAGTACGCCCAATTTGAAGAAAAGAAAGGTGGAGGAGCCAACTCCTGCTTTCAAAACACCAAGAGCCAATTTCAACGAATCCTCTCCCGTTGACTTCGACACCGCCAACAATACCTTCCAATTACCTTCCGATAGTACTCCATTACTCAATAAGTTAACTAACCAGCAAGAATCTAATACCATTATAGAGACTTTAAACCCAAGTATCGAGGAATTGCCTGGATTTGTCCAGCTTGACGAGGACCCGTCAACATCCATAAAACCATACAAGCTTATCAATAATTTCGACGTTTCGAAATACAAATATCGTACAATGTCGATGAAATTATTAGAAAGTGCTGACGTTTTGGATGATCAGATAGATACTTTTGCACGTCTATACGCCGACTCTCAAAAGAACAAGGGACCAATTGAGTTTGGAAATCCATGTTTAAGTTCTCAGTTTGACATTCTTTGCAGTGGTAGAATTGTCCCCGACTCGCCTACATACGATAAGTCAGGAAATCACCTACTCAACAGCACGTCTTTATTCTTGGAAACTTCCAGAATGTCAGGCATTGGACAAAGAATACCAATCGACTTGACCAAGTTAAGTGGGTTTTCATTCTTCCCTGGTCAAATTGTGATTTTGAAGGGAAGAAACCCTACTGGTAGATCATTTGTAGTAAGAGAAGTATTACATACTCCGGAGTTGGGAGCTCCTGTCACCCCAAGAAGGGAGTTGGAAGATTATAAAGAGATGACAGCAGAATCTGGGTTAAAACTTGTCGTTGCTGCTGGTCCGTTTTCCAACCGCCATACTTTGAATTATCTGAGGCTCGAAAATTTAACCGAGATAATCAATACCAAGTTGAAACCACATGTTGTTATTTTAAATGGCCCATTTATTGATATTACAAATGCAGCCGTAGAACTGGGAGAAATAGAGCTTCCTAACGAGAAACAATTACCAAGAAACCTTGACGAGGTTTTCAAGAAGATCATAAGTCCAATTTTGAGGAAAATTGACGCAAGAATTCAAGTGGTCCTTATACCTTCTTTGAGAGACGCTTCAATAAAGCACTGTTCGTACCCACAAGACATTTTCGATAGAAAAAAGTTCGGATTACCTAAAAATGTGAGAGTAGTTCCTAACCCATCCAGCTTTTCTGTCAACGAAGTCTTGATTGGCAGTTCCAACCTTGATGTATTCAAAGATTTGAAGGATGTGTATCAGGGCGATGCAGAAGGCAAAATATTCAATAATCGTTTTGAGAGAATTACTAATCACATTTTTGATCAAAGGCGGTACTATCCTTCGTTTCCGGGCTCTGTGAGAGCGAGTGTAGCTGGGCAATCATCAACACCTGAATTACATGAAGGATTAATGGGGGACGAATTGTCGATCACAGCGGTAGGAGGATCCTCCTTGGAAGTACCATATTTGGGTTTGACGGAGATTGGCGATTCCCTACCTGATATCCTTATAATACCCTCAGAGTTGAAGTTCTTTGTTAAGGTCATTAAAGGTGTGGTAGTCATCAACCCAGGATACTACATCAAATCTGGTAAGGACAGTTCACGTGAAGACGGAACATATGCAGTTATTGGTATAAAGGCTCCTGAGTTAGAAGGAGAAGACAAAGAAAATGTCGAACCGGTTGATCAAGAGCTGGATTTGTACTATCACAATGTACACAGAAGAGCAAGAGTTGACATATATAAGAGTTAAATGTCCATATAGTATTTAGGAGTATACAATTTGCACCCAAAATCAAGTTCTTCGATACGACGAAATGTCAATGTCGCGATTTTGCAATTCAACATATTCACATAACATAACGCGACATATAATAACATTACTCTATAGTTGTAGTTAGTTGTAGTTAACTTGTGAAGACCAGACTAGACGGCACCGATATTCTTAAAAAGTTATTCATTCTACAAGCATTAAAAGGTTCATGGAAATTAATAGCCAGACCCTGACTGAAGTGTAGATGAATCTTCCATTAAAAGCTCTGTCTATTCGTTGCATACTGTCTGTTGCATCCAAGCTGATTCCGTTTGCTCTTAGAGATTACCAAAAGAGTGTACTCGATGCGGTTCATCAGGCTATCGAGAGAGGGGTACGGAGGCAAGCCGTGGTGATGGCCACTGGAGGAGGGAAGACTGTGATTTTTGCTCATTTACTAGACCAATTGAAACCGGCAACACCAACGCAAGGGAACAAGACCCTTGTTTTAGCCCACAGCAGAGAGTTGATCCAGCAAAGTGCATTGACTATTGCAAAGGCAAACCCTCATTTGAAAGTTGAGATAGAAATGGCCAACTTGAAGGCCTCCACTGATGCAGACGTAATTGTGGCTTCGGTGCCCAGTTTGAATAGTAAAGACCGGATAAACAAGTTTAATGAGGAAGAGTTTAAAACAATTATTCTTGATGAATGTCACCATGCTGTAGCACGGACTTGGATGAATGTATTACTGTACTTTGGTGCTGATAATTCAGATACGGATATATACGTTCTTGGGTTCACAGCTACGTTGGAACGTGCTGACAACATGCCGTTACTGAATGTCTTTGATGAGATAGTTTACGAGAGAAGTACGAAACAAATGATTGATGAAGGAGACTTGTCGGAAATGAAATTCTCCACCATTGATATTGATGTGAATTTCCGGAAAGTTGAGCTTACTGAAGTCGATGCGACGAATACCGGAGCGTCGAATGGATTAGATTTGAAGCAAGCTAACCTCGTTGTGGCAGTAGCATATTTGCAATTGAAGAAAGAACATGGCTTCAAAGCGACCATTATATTCTGTGTAGATATTGAGCATTGCAAAACGTTATGTGGAGTGTTACAGGAACAAGGAGTCGTTGCACAATATATTACAGGTAAAACTGCGAAGATAGAAAGAGAAGCTATTTTGGAAGATTTCAAGAATGGACGGATTGCTGTCTTGTGCAATGTTCTGGTTTTCACGGAGGGGACTGATATCCCAAACATCGACTCGCTATTTATTGCTCGACCCACGAAGTCTAGAGGATGTCTTGTTCAAATGATAGGTAGAGGTTTAAGAAAACATCATTCCAAGACGCTCTGTCATGTTGTTGATTTCGCACAATCATGGAAAACAGGAGTGAATTCAGTGCCGACATTAGAAGGCACAATTGAAGCACTTGACAAATTAAGCATCGAAAATACTCCTCCTGAGGAAAAAGATGCTACAATAGAAGAAAGAAAGGAAAATAGTCGTATTATAGAAGAAATGCTTACAGCGAAATTCATCGATGGGCTCGAACACCAAGAAAGTTGGTATAGTTTCACGACATATGATGAAATTGTCAGTGTACAGAATATGGGAAAAGTGCAATCTGATGACAATATGCTCGTAAATAAATATATTCGTGAGAGTACAGTAGCATGGATTAGACTCGAATATCATGTATGGGCGGCACCAAACGGAAGAGATAGATTCATACATCTTCAGCGAAACGTGGATGAATATGGCCATGCTAATTTTGTGCTATCAATTAAGTCATTCTACACCGTTCCGAACAAAAGTTATATAACTAAGATAGGAAATGTGGAGACAATTGAAGAAACCAGTGATATAAATATTGCCTTACGACTGGCAGAAAAATTGTCGAATGTTAGAGGGCTGTATAGGCCACAGAAATCCGAACTCTCTAGGTATTTGATCACCAAAAAACAGCAATGGTATCTTCATGATAAGCTTAGGTCTAAGGTCAAAAAGTTTTATGGCGAGGACCTCGAAGTTATGAAGAAATTCGAGACTCAGTTGGCGCTGATGGATGGACACAGAGCTTCCAATCTTATTTTTGCATACAAGTATTCTGCAAATTCTCTTTTCATTCGCTGGGAATTGAACAAGTTGCTAGGCTATGACAAAAAGGCCAAAAAATCACTAAAACGGTTATCAGAGGCGGAATCCCAGAGGATTAAACCTCGTCAGAAGAAAATGGGTGCTGAGGTAGAGCTGACGGCAGATGAAATGTTTGACATACAATCCCTTCTGTTACTGGAAATGCTTGGAGATTCTTCGTTGGGGCGCGCAACAGCTAGGGCCTAATTAACACTTTGATGATGTATGTTTGACTCAATTGAGCTGTTTACTATGGGTGAGTTGCAAGATTATGCAAAGTGCTGAAGGTAGTGTTAATTGTGGTAGCGAGCTGATTTTTTTGACTGCGAAAAATCTAGTCTCACGACCACGGGAGCTCAAGGGTTGAAAGTCAATAGATATCACAATATACTTGGGAATAGACAGCTTATTTTTTCAGAAACGATGCATAAAATTGTAGAAGAGCATTTCCGAGAGGATTCACTATTTCTCGATGATATCTCGAACTAGAAGAAGTGTTTGAGCATAATAGAGAAGGCAGCGTTTTTTTCCTACGTATTTCGGTCCCAAAGCCCAGTGAAATTGCCTCTGACTACTAGAATTGAGCTGCATAGAGGAAGCAACGAAAGCGTTCAATATGTGGATATAGTAGCTATATTGTATATTATTATAATTTTTTTGCAAACTTCTTTATTGATGTTATAATCCAACATGACCATTATATACAACCAACCTTGCAATATTTATACACTCTTTTGTCTTTATTATATCATAATAATATACAATAATATAATATACAGAGTAGAGATATCTGTTATGCTCCAGATTGTCTGCAGTATACGGCAACTTGTGGCTACGTTTAATTTACAGGCCGCAGCATTCAAAACATTTTTCTACTGTAGCAGAATGGTATTTCTCCACATCTCGTAAAAACTGGCATATTGTTTCTTAAAATAATATTCCAGTCAATTGACATCTTCTTTCTTTGCAATTATACCCAACTCAATAATGAGAACTACACAAGGCATGGAGACGAAGGATTGTAAACGTTTACCACACCTGGCACTCGAGTGCAGTACCGCCTTATTCCATGTCATTATCGTTTCCATGTCAATGCCGTGATTGGCGGTACTCGATGCAGGTGCGATGCGACATGAGATCCTAACTCAAATGGCCTGGGAATTTGAGCATGACAGGATATTTTAGCATCCTCTAATAGGCTTTTTTTGGTCGGGATACGTTAGCTTTCTACCATCTTTTCTCACGAACGGATTCAAATAGGTGATTGTATTTATTTAATGGCGGGATAAAATCACACAAGAACCTTAATCATTGCCCATTCTACAATACTCAAGATCTCTGCATTTAAACCCTATTTGCAGTCCATTTAGAATTGCTCAACTCGCTTTTGTCTACCACTACACAATTGGGCAGTCCCTACGTCCTTAGGGACTACCAAAACCATGTCATTGATAATGTTCATCAGGCTATCGAGAGAGGGGTACGGAGGCAAGCCGTGGTGATGGCCACTGGAGGAGGGAAGACTGTGATTTTTGCTCATTTACTAGACCAATTGAAACCGGCAACACCAACGCAAGGGAACAAGACCCTTGTTTTAGCCCACAGCAGAGAGTTGATCCAGCAAAGTGCATTGACTATTGCAAAGGCAAACCCTCATTTGAAAGTTGAGATAGAAATGGCCAACTTGAAGGCCTCCACTGATGCAGACGTAATTGTGGCTTCGGTGCCCAGTTTGAATAGTAAAGACCGGATAAACAAGTTTAATGAGGAAGAGTTTAAAACAATTATTCTTGATGAATGTCACCATGCTGTAGCACGGACTTGGATGAATGTATTACTGTACTTTGGTGCTGATAATTCAGATACGGATATATACGTTCTTGGGTTCACAGCTACGTTGGAACGTGCTGACAACATGCCGTTACTGAATGTCTTTGATGAGATAGTTTACGAGAGAAGTACGAAACAAATGATTGATGAAGGAGACTTGTCGGAAATGAAATTCTCCACCATTGATATTGATGTGAATTTCCGGAAAGTTGAGCTTACTGAAGTCGATGCGACGAATACCGGAGCGTCGAATGGATTAGATTTGAAGCAAGCTAACCTCGTTGTGGCAGTAGCATATTTGCAATTGAAGAAAGAACATGGCTTCAAAGCGACCATTATATTCTGTGTAGATATTGAGCATTGCAAAACGTTATGTGGAGTGTTACAGGAACAAGGAGTCGTTGCACAATATATTACAGGTAAAACTGCGAAGATAGAAAGAGAAGCTATTTTGGAAGATTTCAAGAATGGACGGATTGCTGTCTTGTGCAATGTTCTGGTTTTCACGGAGGGGACTGATATCCCAAACATCGACTCGCTATTTATTGCTCGACCCACGAAGTCTAGAGGACGTCTTGTTCAAATGATAGGTAGAGGTTTAAGAAAACATCATTCCAAAACAATTTGCCATGTTGTTGATTTTGCGCAATCTTGGAAAACAGGAGTACACTCAGTGCCGACATTAGAAGGCACAATTGAAGCATTTGACAATCTAAGCATTGGAGGCCTGTCACAGCAGTTGAAATTACCCAAAAGAAATGAAAAGAGTCGTGCCTTAGAAAAGAAGCTTATTGCGGAATTTATTGGTGCACTAGATGATAATCAAGAAAGCTGGTACAGCTTTACGACCTATGATGGAATTCCGAATATTGATAACGTGGGTACATTGCCACATGAAGATATTACCCTTATAAACAATTGTATAACCGAGAGCTCTTTGAAATGGATTAGGCTTGAATTTGACGAATGGGCGCTGCCAAACGCTAGATTTGATTTTCTACATATTAAGAGAAGGGTCGATCAAGGTAAAGCAATCTTTGAGTTATCAGTCATATCGTTTCATTCTACGAAGTATAGGACCTACATACGGAAATTTTCTACTGAAAGAATCGAAACGAATAGCGATATAAAGGTAATCATGGAAAAAGCAGAAGAGACAGCAGCATACAGAGAGATGTATCGGTACCATTCGAAAACTGAGCAGCCAGTAGAACGGATCACTACGAAGCAATTGCAGTATATATTTGACAGGCTTAGACATAAGGTCAAAAAATTCTATGGCGAGGACCCCAAAATATTGGACACTTTTAGGAAGCAGTTAAAGAAATTGGACATTAGGAGAGCCTCGTGTCTTATTTTTGCATATGAGTATTCTACAAATTCACTTTACATTCGCTGGGAGTTGAACAAGTTACTAGGCCCCGATAGGAGCACCGTTACTTTAACAACTAAATTGCAAGAGCAGCGAGATGTCATAGAACAAGCTCCAAAAATTGAAACTTTGCCAAAAAAGGCGATAAAGGGTGCTTGAAGCATTTGTCTTCTTCGATAGCCATAATACTTAAGATGTACGTGCAGAAGATTGGGTTAAACTGTTATTACATCATCTAACTAGAATTTTTTTCATATCTTAATAATTGAATTTTAAACTCCTTAGATTAGTCGCGTAACTTGTATTTTCATTTGTACAGATAATTACCAGCTCAGTGTATGAAGTATATCTTTCGTTTCACAAGCAGCGACAAGATAGCATTTAAGTTGTGCAAAATCTAGAAAAATAGTACGACCATTGAGAAACGAGAACCAATGGTAATATCCTAATATGAACTCTCATTATGACACACACTGACAATAACAGAACTTTTTCCAAAAGTAACATTAGGAACGACAGGATATCGTAATATCCCACTTCATCATAATTAACACCTCTACTCGTATATAGCAAGAAAATACCATAGTTAAGAGCCGATGGAGTATTCATTGCAATTAGAGTCTCCCTATACCATATGGTATATGCAGGAGGCCAAATCTAATGGTAACGTAAGCACCAAACCATAGTTTAAGTAGTCTTAAGAAGTCAGATCTACTTTTCTTTACTATCCACCATAGTAACTGATACTTCAGAGATGTTATTTGTACCGGTGGTGGTATATATCTTGTCGCTCTTGACGGCGATTGTGGCTGATCCAAATGTGGTGACGACTGATGAAGCTGAGTCCATTATCAGCGAGTCTCGTCACACCAACAATTGGGCGGTACTAGTGTCAACATCCAGATTCTGGTTCAACTACAGACATATGGCCAACGTGCTCAGTTTATATAGAACAGTGAAGAGATTGGGCATACCTGACTCCCAGATCATTCTTATGCTTTCTGACGATATAGCATGTAACGCCAGAAATGCCTTCCCTGGAACTGTCTTCAACAATATGGACCAGGCTCTTGACTTGTATGGAGACTCGATTGAAGTTGATTACAGAGGATACGAAGTCACAGTTGAGAATTTCATCAGATTGTTAACCGACAGATGGGATCCTGATCATCCTAGATCAAAGAGGCTCTTGACCGACGAAAATTCGAATATCTTTATATACTTGACAGGTCACGGAGGAAATGAATTCCTTAAATTCCAAGATGCCGAAGAAATAGGATCTTATGATATAGCTGATGCATTTGAACAGATGCACGAAAAGAAGAGATACAACGAAATCTTCTTCATGATAGATACATGTCAAGCCAACACAATGTACGAGAGATTTTATTCTCCTAACATTTTGGCTGTAGGCTCTTCTCGATTAGACGAATCCTCATATTCGCATCACTCCGACATGGATATTGGAGTTGCTGTCATTGACAGATTCACATACTACACGTTGGACTTCCTTGAGAAGGTAGACAAAGATTCCAAGGATACCATGGACAAACTTTTTGATGTATACACGTTCCAGAATGTCCACTCAAACCCTGGTATTCGTACAGACTTATTCAAGAGAGACGTCAGCAAGGTTTTGATAACCGACTTCTTAGGAAATGTCCAGAATGTAGTGGTGGACGACGTGGAGAAGGATATCTTATATAATGCTAACCACGATGAGAAGGGTGAAATTTTGGCACAAAATGAAAGCAAGCCGCTAGTCAGCTATAGTGCAATCCAGATTAGTTTTGATAGCGAAGACGACGCCCATGTGTTGACTCAACTCTCACCTGAGTTCCAAAGGCTTGCAGGGTTGTTGACCTTGTTGTTTGTATTGGCGTTATGGGTCACTGCCAAGCAAGCGTAATAGTACATATTTATAATGGAACATATTTCGTTCATGATTAAAAAGAGAGAATACATAGAAAACTAGGAATAAATGTAGGAGTAACCGATATAGCGTTGTATATTGTGGGGCTCAGTTATGAGCTAAGGGAGGGTATAACACAGATTTGATGTGTATATTTTCCTAGATATGGTCGGTCAATGCCACAATTCCTGTAGTTGAATATCCAAATCACATTGAGCAAACTTATCAAATCTTCACCTTCTTACATACATTACATCCTTTCTTTGAATTAACGACCTATCCTCGACATCATTGTAGTTCACCATCTTACTAGATACTCCATTCTAGATACTCCATTTATTACCCAATTTCCTCCATTTCCAGTTTTGCTGCCATAAGTTTGCACGACAACGAAAACTACTGACAACTACCGCCATATAATACTTAAAACTCACTCTACCCGTACTACCACCGCCACCACCACCTTCACTTACCACTCCATCCTATCCATACCAAAAAGGCTGCAAACTTGCACCCAATCAACACATCCACACCGCAGCACTCGCTATTTTTGGCTATTAAATTCTCAAAGGTAAACAATCCAAACTAGAAAATACGCGCTCATCCTTCTTTGTAAGACGCTCTATAAGAGGAATTATAGGTGCTAGGTGTCATATATCAAGGAATTAATAGAGTCAATCTAGTAATATAGCACTGGTAAATTCTACTAGTGAGTAATAGAGTTAAAGGTAAGAAACAGTTACGCCTTTGAAGCGAAACCGAGAAAGACTACCATTTGTTGTTTATCGTTGTGTCTTTCGTCACATATTTCTAGTGCAATTTCACTGCTGTTCCATTTACTGTTCTAATCACCGTTCCAGTTGAAGCTGTGCTATAAGTCCAGTACAACATTCTCCGTTGCATCAAAACCACAAAATGCTGCATCCAGTCGCTGCCGAAGAACTCTTCCAAATAGTGGCCTCCAGAGAAAGCAGCGATTTGAAGAAACTCGAGTTGATCTCAGATCTAAAGACACATATCAAGAAAGATGTCGTGGATTTGGACCAAGTGCCCAAGTACATAGAGGCATTGTCCATTGGAGTCGATATTCCGGACTTGGGTATTCTGGCTAGCAGCTTTAGTGCTCTCTCCCATTTGATCAAAAGAGTAAGCATGCAAGATAAGTCGGGCACCGTATTAAAGGGACAGAGTTTTCTTGTTCTCCCCATCATTATTAACCGCTTGGGAGACTCCAAAACAAGTACTCTCAGTTCCGCAAGAAAGGCATTAGAGGCCTATTGGTTTTCGTCCCCAAAAGAAGTAGAAGACGCCATACTCGAAATCGCTTTGAGGCACAGAAATACCAAGATTATCGTAGAGTCTGTGAACTGGTTACACCATATTGTGAATAAGATTAATCAGCATTTCAAACTTGATAGATTTGTACCCCAATTGATAAGCTTACTATCAGCTCAATCCAACTCCAGTCATGGAGAAGTCCAAACCTCAATTGAGACATTATTGTCAGACTACTACAATTTGAAGCATAACAGATTATACAAATTTGATTTGGCCAGAGAGCTCGAACTCAAAAGCGTACCGACTAGTATGAGAGAGACAATAATGAACAACATAAGTGGACTCAATCCTGATAACGGTCCTGTCAGTAATAAAGATACAAATTTCATTGTTGCCGGAAATACTCGAGTCACCATAGCACCACACAATGATAACAGAGAAAGGCAACCCACAACAGCGGTAAGACAGAAACAGAGCACTTCAAGCATATCAACTACTAGACCACAGGCACCCCCAAACCAATCCAAGAAATTAGCATCTCCACCAGCTGCGGTACAAGCAACCCGCACAGATCACGTCGAAGTAATTGAAGAATCCGAGTCACCTAATGAGATTGTACTGGATGAAATTAAGCAAATAGTCAACAAGTTCAACTACGAAGTAGATCCTTCTATTGCGAGAATAAATTTTGAAAGTGCTGATAAATTGAATAATACTTTTGAAGACTTATTGCCCGTTTTCAATGGCAAAGAGACCGAGTTTAATTGGGCACTCAGAGAGAAAAACACGCTAAAAATGAGATCCATTATTCGGGGTAATGCATCTTCAACATATAGAGAAGAATTGTTGGCATGCCTTAAAGAGGCAAGTGAGGGTATATGTAAGTCCGTATCATCTTTGCGGACAACACTTTCAACTCATGGTTGTCAGTTAGTTAAGGAATGCGCAATTATATTGCAGTCTGACGTGGATTCTCTTATTGACTTGTTCTTTCCTTCTTTGATAAGGCTATGTTCTGCAACCAAGCACATTGCATCAACTAACGCAAACATGGCAGTTGTTGCAATCTATGTAAATTCATCTTTCAACTACAGAAATATGCAGAGAATAGTGACAGCTGCAAATGAAAAAAATGTTCTGCCCAGATCATACAGTGGCATCTGGCTACAGATTATGGTCATTAGATTTTCGAACAGCTCAGTTTTCTTTTCGACTCATGGTGCATCCGCTGGAACTTGTGTGGACGCTTCGATGAAGGTGCTTACAAAATTATTGAAAGATCCAAATCCAACGGTCAGACAAGTGGCTAAAGATAGCTACTGGACATTATGGAGAAAAATTCCTAGCCAGACAGAGTTGATGTTGAGCAGAATGGAGCCTAATATAGTCAAGATTATTGAAAGATCGAAACCAAAGAATGCTGGCGATATTCACCCTCATCCAATACCTCCTACGAAAGTACGCCCGTCATTGAAAGAAACGATAATGGAGAAGAATAAAGAACTTAGAAATAAGCAGAGAGAATTTAGCAGAGACTCCAGACCTTCATCGAGAAGTTCCTCCGATTCCGTGTTACGAGTACCCATTGCACCAAAACCGACAGAAACAGCAAGGCGAACTCTGGTTGCTAAGAGAACCTTCTCCAATGTAAGCACACTCACCACTAAACATGAACCAATAAGGACAGCCTCTTCTCTGAGTGACAAATTTCGTTCAGAAAGCCTGGATGCAAAGCAGACTGATGTTGCAGGACATGTTGATCATATCCAAGAGACTTCTCATATGCCCGCTCAATCCGCTAATGAAGTTGCATTTGATAAGAAGACTGACCCCATTCTTAAGTTCTTATCATCTAACCAGACGGATTTGATCACCGAAGGTATTAACTTATTAAAATATGCAATTATGGGGGAGGAGGATTTATCTGTTGAAATAAACGGTCTTCTAAGGAAGATTTCTTTAAGGCAACCCAATCTATTAAGCCCAATTATTTTATCGAATGACCATCTATTTAAGAGAAGCGTTCAGTTCTTCACGACAGAGGATTTTCTTCGCGTATGTTCAATTTTATTAAATCCTATAGAGGGACGAAATATTGAATTAATCATTTCAATGTTGGGAGTTGATGACCTTTATGAATCAATAGTCCAATTATTGTCGTACACCATCAGCACCTCAAATATTCTAGGCGATGATGAACTCACAATGCAAATAATAAGATATAAGTCCACAATTCTTCAATCTGTTATTGATATCCTACATCTCAGTCTTCAAAAGATTCCAATTAGAGATAGTTACTTTCTGAAGCTCACGTCGAGTCTCTTGGAATTGGTCAGTATTTTAAAATCAACTGAAATCTACTCTCCGTACTCCAAATTATTATCTTCACTTTATTCAATTAATGCAACTTTGTTTGTATCTGAATTGGAGATTGTGGATAAAAGCACAAAGGAAGAGGTCGAATTTATAGTGGGCATAGATCACACTTTAAGTTTGAAATCCCAAACTACCATTCCAAATTCTGTCTTTGAACTAACTGAAGTGCAACATAAGAATGGGTACGATAAATTCTCCCCTGTCAAAGCTCCAAAGGACTTCACTATGATTTGGCCAGTTAAAAAGGACAACTCCGAATATACCTTTGTTCCCAGAAAGGAACTGGGAATGCAAGAACTAACCTCCCAAAAATATTCGCCACCATCGAATCAGCTGCAAAACTCAAGTCGTGATGTCACCAGAGGATCTGACTTTGGGAGCAATACACATTCTGAACCCGAGGAAGATAGAATGGAAGATAGAATGGATATTGATGAACATCTGATGCCTAGCATAGAAGTGCCGCATGTTTCCTCTGAGAACATACCAAATGGAGGCAACTCAATTCCAACTTCTACGAGTATATCAGTGGAAGGGGATGATGGCCATCTCTCCATGCAAAATTCTCCAGGTGAGGTACAGTTGAAGTCTACATCTCAATTGCAAACCGACAATATTTTTTTCGATTCAACGACCAGTTCTAAATCAGACTTGTTCTCCAAAATTACTTCTGATCATTCAATCGAATTGGCGAAAGATTTAGCCCAGGTGAAGTTAACTGAAAATTTTGCAATTGAGGAGAGGAGAGATCCTTTAAAGGCTTATATCGAAAAATCAGATCCTCTTAGAAGTATCTCGAACAGGAACAAACCAATTTCGATTTACGAGGATTCCAGAGGGTCACCACAGAAAATAAAAGACTATCGCTACTCTGATTGGAATTGGTACAATTTTCAAATCGCAAAGCTTAACTCAGATGAGAATTCCGAGTTATCAACTTTGTGCTCCATTGAAAATTTCGAGTCATTTTGTGAAGAGATTAAATCAGCAAGTGTTGCTGATACTACTTTAGCTACAATACTTCACAGCTTACAGAATATTGATGGACATGGCTTGGAATTTGCTCAATATTATGACGAGACGGGAAGGTTCTTAATAGAACAGTCTCTATGGTCGTACTATAGAGATTGCGATGTGCTCTCACATTCAAATAAGTTGAGGGGCTTGATAATAGTCAAACAACTCTTAATCAACCATACGAAATTGAATCTTCTTATTCTTTGGAAAACAATGCTTCGTCTTAGTGACTCAGCCGAGCCTAATGCGGAGATTAAGCAAGCACTCAGCGAAGTTGTAGATGAAGTTCTTTCCGGAATATATGGCACGGACGAGCTACTTGGAGTTTTTCTTAATCACAGCGAAACAGAATCTCTGGAGAAAGGAGTTGGAAGTCTGAAATTTATCTTAGATACACTTTCTAAATCTTTGGATTCCAGCTCTGTTCCGCTTATGATTGACGAAGAGCTAGTTATTCACTTACATGAAGTACTTCAAAGATTTACCAATAATGGAGATGCACAGATTCGAAGAGGAACAATCCAGTGCTACGGTAAGCTACTCAAGGCAACTAGGATTTCAAAGTCAGTGGGAAATATGGCTGAGGCGTCCGCTGATAAAAATGTTATGGATGGTATATTGCAGAAATTCACAGTCACTCAAAAGAAGCTAGTGGAGTACTACAGTCAGGAATAAGTACAGCTATATCCGTATAATAATGACGATGTATAGAAATACAGAATTGGATAGAAATAAGACATATGTAGAAATGAATTCTAGTACGTACTCATTAACCAATACAGGTAGATGAAAACGCACAATGCTGAAGAAATTATCGTTTGTCATCCGATGCTTGGGCAGATGATAACGGCGTTGGCATGAAAGAATCGTTGGGAGATTTTAAAGTATCGAAGTTTTCTCGATTAATCACTCTGGTCGTTCTTTGATTAGCAATTTCTTCTATTGTGAAATGGGGGTTTTTCTGTTCCTTTGATAAAACAGGCTTAGTGATGCCACTGGGCTTACCTTGTTGGATTACTTGCCTCTTTTTCATCATCTTTGCACTTATTTGTTGTTGACGAATAGACGGGTTTCCTTGAGGGGAGGAAAATGCAAAATGATATGGTGGCTGTCCTGTTGCTGAGGGAGGTGGTATAGTATTCATCAATGCGGGGTTCATTACTTGATATGCACTGCTTGAATATGGATGGTCCTGTTCATTCATGATCACATACTGCTGATTGTATGGCATCTGTATTAAAGTCTCGTAAGAGCCACCGTACGTTGCACTTGGTGGCTGCCAATACTCCTGATCGTGGTGAATGTAGGTTACAGGAACTTCAGCATTAGTATAATATTGTTGGCTTGCATAGTCATATTGGCCCTCTGGAGTAGCTTGTATCGGATTCGGATAATAAATCTGGGTCGGAGTACCTCGCGAGTACCCACCTTGATACTTAGCTGACAAGGGTGGCGGAAGGAACGAGGGAAAGAAGTCTTCAGAGGATGATTGGATATTGACAAATTTGGCGGACTTCGGCTGGAGGGACGTTGCTGAAATTGGCGGTAACGGAGTTTTCAACGGTTGAGTCTGCTCTATTAAATACTCATCATTATAGGCCACTTGATTGTAAGTAGCGGAAGTGGCCATAGCCGTCGCTGGCGTTGTATTTGCAGAGTATATAAAGATTGAAGGATCCAAGATTGCATCGTAATTGTCATCCATGCCATTGGAGTATCCACCGAGTTGAAAGTTTGGATCCAATGTGATATACTCCTCCTTTGCGTCTTGATCGAAGTAATCCAAAGGGAAATCATCTTCGTCGTCCGAACCTTCCTTGTATTGAATGGGAGTATCTTGGGTCAAGAAATCGTAATTCTCTCCCGTACCATCTACTTTGTCAATGTTGGCACTCGTGGAGTATTCAGGCGAAGACTTATCATTATCATTTGATTCCAGTGCAACAAGGTTGTACACCTCTTCGTTAGCCTTCTTCTGAGTTTCCATGTGGTCTGCCAATTGCGTGAACAAGTTTGATGATTCATCGTATTGGAAGGACTTTGCTGGTTCTCTCAGGGCTATCGTTGTTGGACTCTGTCCCAATTTTTCCTTTTTTAAATCTCTTTCTAAAGCATCTGCCATGAGCTTATCATGTGGCACATTAAACCAGAAGAACACTTTCTGTTTTTTTTGAGTTCTTAAACACGAGTTTTTGAATAGAAATTCAAGAAACTCTGACCTGGGAGGTTCTAGTATGGCATCTGTTCCACACTTCAAGTTCCTTAGGTCTGAGAAGATTCCTTCTTCAAACTTCTTTCTATCTATTATCTTCCTGCCAAAATGCTCAAATTTATATACAACGCAACGAACAATGTCTGTACCAGTGACAAAGTAAAGGTTATTCCAGAAGACACAGCTCACAAAGCCCTCTTCATTATTCAAATAGTAGCGCCGAATAACCTGATTTTCTTGCCAATTGGCAGGTGCTGTGGCAAGGAAGAACTTGAGGTCTTCAATTAGTCGTAATGATTCCTTGATGTCTTCCACGGTATCTTCTTCAGCTACTGGTATGGTGCTGCTTATTATTCTTTCTTTGTCAAGTCCATCCTGTGCAGTCTGTTCGATCTTGACTGCCATGCTCGACATATCTGTGTGGTGAATGATTAAGGTGTTGGTTGTAGATCAATAAAATTGTAATGAGAATAGTGAAATGTAGGTTTCAACAAAATGTGGTTGTGACCTTCTAGCAGCAAGGAAAGTGGTAGCGAAAAAGGCCCTAGGTCAATTGCAATCCCACAGAAGCAGAGTAGTGATATGGCTCGGATCCTGCAACCAATTGACAAGAGTTGACTAGACACTCAGAAGAATTGACTGAGGTAGAAGTTAACACTGAGGGAATCTTTCGATTGACACTAAGCGAGATCAAACAATAGGAGTTTTTGTAATATATGGAAATAGCAAGCTATAACTAACAGGAGTGAACTGGGCTTCCAATTGAAGAGAGTGAATGCTGCCACACAGTAAGTAGGTAGGAGGAACCAATAGTCACGTTTGAAGATTCACAATTGAAACTTGTTTTGGATCGGGGACGCTTATATATAAATTGTTTTAGAAGTAGTAGGTAACGGTAGGATGTGTTTCAGATTCCAAATGTAAAACATTCCACAAAACCGTGCATTCTCCCGCTAGATAATTGTGTATACTTTTTGTATATAATATCTGCTGGTGTGCATACACACTAGTACACAACATAAAATGTACCTGTTCCTAGATATCCCATTCGGTGCCTACATGACGTTAGAGCTAAAAACTTAAATGCGAGCACTAGGATTGAGATCAGGCCTAGACAACTATCCGATAAGTGTCCCTCACCCGCATGATGCTTCCGCCTATGTACGAACCCGTCCCATTCAATGGTCTGGTCTCCCGGGTGGATTCATTGATTGTGATCTCCTCAAAGTCTACGTAGAAGGCATTGTAGTAGCGTAATGTGGGTGCTGCGTCGGGAGGTATTTTTTGTGAGGTAGTGTCAACAATAGGTCTAGACCAGGAGACGATCTGGTATGTATGCAGGTACCTCCTAAATAGATGGGCTGGTGGGTTTTCCAATCTCCTCATTTTAGAGGGGACTACTTATTTTGGCGCTCGTCAACTCACGCGGTAAGGAGGTAGTTTACGAGAATCTCTGGGTCAGTGTGTATACAGAAGAAACCAGGAACCGATGCTTTGATGTTTGGAGTCCTGCATTACAGGCAGTGGTGAAACACGCAATACTTTTCGCAGCTCTTGCTTAAACAGTATCGGTGTGAAGCTATTTTGCAGCCCTTTGGAGCTATCAGAAACAGAGATATCTAAATTTGGACAGAAATGAAGATTTAAGATAATGAATCAGGGAAATTGGTTTAGGAGATTTCCCAGTTTTGATCGCAATGTTAAGAAGTAATTTGATTCGATTTTCGATATGCTTCGAAGTATGAGAACTTGCTCAAATGGTTATTTTGCTATGCTTTACTCTTTAACAGAAGCATACCAGAAACAAAAAAATGGTATTTAAAGCAGTGATGATTCAAGAAGTTTCCTACAATTTCTGACCACTTTCATCAACATTTTTCTCAAACATGAACAACACACAATCAATCACAACAATTACAACAACTAGTGTTCAGCATAAAGCTGCTGTTCCCAAGGAAGGGCCCCTGCAAAAACATGAGCAGCTCCCATCCTTCACTAACTTAATGAGAAGCTTGAGTAATGCATCTACTCCTCCTGAATTGGCTTTGAATAATGATCACTGTTCTTATACTTATTCGCCAATTTCTGATTTCATTCATGCATCATCATCTACACCAACTAGATCGCCTCCTGGAAATTTCGCTAATCTCAACACTCTTGCCCGCATCTCGACGTTGAGATCCTATTTGGCTAATGGATCATTATCGCCATTGATCGAACATAATATCATTGATGCAGTATCGAATCTCATAAAGCAATCGAACTGTTTAAACTTAAAGCTTCAAGGAGTGCAGAAGATTAATGCCACTGGAGAGGAAAATCCAACACACCAGAAGAATCTTCATAATCTCAAGAATGACGATTTCAAACACTTCATAATGCAGTTCCCTGATGATGTATCTCTGTTGTTGCGTGATCTATCGGATTTTGCGTATGTGCTTGAGGAGATCGCTATTTTGAAGACCAATTATTTGGAGGAAGAGAATTTTAACAAATCAGCCGAAGAAACATTAGAAACGGATAACACAACGTCAGAACTGGAAGAAGTCTCTACCATGAACTTGGTCTTCAAACAAGAAGAAAGTATAATCTCCAGCACTCCACTGACCGAGACCAAAATAACCAAAAAAGCTTTACATTCGCATTCAAAGGTGACAAAGAAGACAAAAGTGAAGAAGCAAAGAAGTACAAGGTTAAAAAAGTCTCAAGTTAATTCGAATTGCTCACAATGTAACGCAGTAAATACACCAGAGTGGAGAAGAGGACCCAATGGATCTAGAACACTTTGTAATGCATGCGGTCTATTCTTCTCCAAGCTCGCTAAGAAATTTGGCAATGGTGAAGGCACTTTAATTTTCAACTACAAGAAAACTATTGGTGACGTAAATGACAGGACCGTGCCAACATTCAATGACAAAAAGCTAATCTTGCAAGAAATTGAAAAATCCGGTACTCCCCGTATCGAAGACTTTTAATATATCAATAGTACTTCCACTGTATCATTCAATCTTTAAATAACTAAATATATACACATTTGAAACTTAACTATTGAAAAAATGCTTGTAGATATGACTGAATTTCAAACCTTCATTCGTAGTCACTCCAATCCTTTTTGAAGGCGAACCAATCTCTCCCATTTACCGGAACTGAACTGGACGTGTAATTGTTAATTTCAGCAAGCGGACTAGGGATTAACTTTCCATTCATGAATCCATGATGATCATTATTGGTCTGTCTGTCTATTTTGATCTTAGGGGTCACTGGGATTGCCGAAGAATGAGATCCTCTTCTAAAAGGAGGAATATACTTACCATTTGCTGGACTACCTCCTGAAGTGGATAATTCCGGTGATTTATCAAAAACTGGGTTTGAGAGAGGTCTCTTCTGTGCCGCAATTATCGCTGAGTTGCGCCTTCCTACTATTGCGCCATTAGGTGCAATTCCTCCATTTCCATTGCTGTGATTAAAAACAATTCCATAGTTCCTTATCGGATCAGCGTCTCCATCTTCCCGGCCCTTAAAATCGGGCTTTTTGAAAAGTATGTCATCTATTGTTGTGGGGGCTTCCAGGGCTTCTTCAGAGCCCATGTGTGACACATTCTCTGGGATGGTACTTTCAAGTTCAAAGTCATCTTCCAAATGGAAGACTTCGTCATAGTCGTTGTTCAAAGTCAAGCGATCAATTTCTTCAGCTAAAGGTTCAATGACAGGCGATTTAGCGTAGTTTGGTGACCTCAAGTATGGAGGAACATACTTACCAGAAGCCGAAGTAGCGGAAGTGCCTAATGAATGGGGGTTCGACCCGGGAGGCGGAAGTAAATGAAATCCATTGCCAAGGGAATTCGATGCACCATTAGTAGGGATGAAACTTCTACGCAACTTTGAAGTTGAGTACAGTCTCGATTTACGCCTTTGGTTCGTCGGGATCTGGCTACTTGACATCTCACTGTTCAGCAAGCTCTGATTATTCGATTGCTCATATTCTAAGCGGATCCTGTTTGATTTCGTACGAGGCTTGATTGTCTTCTTGTTATTGATGTTGTTATTGCTGTGATGGTGATGATGGGTCTTCTTCCATGAACGTGGCTTACGGTTATTTTTCTTCCAGTCGGGATGTTGTTGGTTTCTTCCATGGTGCTGTTGTGGTTTAGTACCGTTCTGTATGTTCCCAAACCTCTGTTCTCCATATTTATCCATATAGTGATTGAAGACAGACTTAGGGGTGAATAACTCTTCCCTGTTGAGTTTGCTATTAGTAGACCTAGCATTATTGTGAGACTGATTATATGAAGCAACATTGAATGGTTTACGAGTGTTACGAATCATACGAATGCCCGAACCACCAATAGGAATGGGTTTCAACTCAGTATTTGCAGATAAAAGTGCATCTGCACGATGATTGTGAGGCATTTGACTCTCTTCTTGAAACCCAACCTTGAAGTGGCTGGATTTGGAGTGTATAGATTCCGACTCTGTCGTAGATAATGATGTCGAAATTTCCTTGTAAGGCGAAATTTGTAAACTCTCGCTTCCACCAACGCTTGCGGTCATGGCACTCTTTTCCGGTGATGGGGGCAAAGAATCAGATTCACCCTTTTTGTAGAAATCAGTTTCCATCTCAAAGTCAAAGTCATCTTCTACTTCAACTTCTGCTTCATCATCATCGCACTCACTTCCCCAATACTCTTCATCAATGGTAAAATACCTTAGTGCTTCTAATTCTCCCTTCAAGCTATTTAAATCACGGTTTGCTGGATCAATATTTAAGCAAAATCTTAAGACTGAAAACATGTCACCGCTCATAGATGAGAAGAAGTCAAAAAGAGCCTCACGATTGTTACCAAACTGAAGGAATCTTTTATCAGAATAGTTCGCAACTTGGAAAGGATTCTTGTGAAAAACTAATGTCAATAATATGACACCAATAGACCAAAGATCTATCTTTGACGCGTCATATCCTTCGAGTTGAGGATCGAAAAGTTCTGGTGCCATATATCTTTCAGATCCAATATCGAACTCGTCTTTGTTAGTGATGTATTTGGTAGTAGTAGCCAAACCCCAGTCACATAACTTGATTGACCAATCTTCGGCAATCAAAATGTTTTCTGGTTTTAAGTCACGATGATAAACACCATGAGAATGGCAAAACTCTAAGGCTCCCAAAATTTGCTGGAAGACATCTTTGATATCTTGTGAAGTGGAAGGACCTTTTCCATGGTGGATAGCCTCGTATAGATCTCCTCTTGAACAGTACTCAAGAACCAAACAAGAGTCAAAATGATCATACAAAGCGGAAATATTCGGATGGCTTCCGAGAATCTCGTGTATTCTGATCTCCTTCTTAGCTTCTTCGTAAAGGCTGTTGAGAATAGAATTTCTAGTAGGTTTCGATGCAGAAACTGGGTTTGGCGATCTGAGTTTTGCCGGGCTTGATGAAGGTCTCGAAGTTTTCTCGTCTTTCTCCTTCTTAAAGTCCAAAGGATAGATGAACTTGACCGCGACCAACTTGTCATCGGATCTAGTATCTTTAGCTACAGACACAAGTCCATAGGACCCTTCACTAATGTCGTTGACCTTTTTATATCTATCTCGGAGTAAACCACCCTTATCATAGTGTTTGTACTCTTCCATCATCTTCAGGAAGGGGGGGATAGATCTCTAGAGAGTGTCTTTCGTAGGTGGAGATCTGTGGGAAAATGTTGATATTCTTTTTGTATTATAGTGAAAGCAATTAGCAGTGAGTGGGAGGGGTGCTAATTGTTTCAATGATATCTGATATGTGTAATATGGAGTAATACTTCGGGCCAGAAAAAAATAGATATAAAAAAGAAGTATGAATATGCAAAGATCGTTATCAGAATGTAATAAATATGTGGACTTCGTTAGATGGACATAAAGGGAATGTTAGATTTGATATTAAGTAGTATGAATTAAGATTAAAATGCAAGGAGACTTAGGAGTTTGTCGAAAGTGTCTCGTAGATGATTAGTTTTGGATCGATATATGCAAACGTTCTAATGCGGTATTGTTGAGCACTATATCACACGAACTAAAGAATGTGAAGCTGATTTTGCTTCTGTGTATGAACTAGTTGTAGGACAAAGTTGGTGAATTGGCTGGGGAAGGCAATAAACGAACAGCGATGCAAAGCAAGCAGACAGTTTCCTGGATCAAGACTGACAAACTGGTGGTCGGTTGACGTGTAGAGATACGACAAGGGAGCAGTTCTTGGGTCTTTGTTATTCAAATATCGTCCGCGGACGGATCCGATGACTATTGCTGGTTAAGCAGTGGCAGGTGGATAGGTCAAACAAAGGCAATAGCGGGCCTGGTTCTGACTACTCTCTTTAGACACTTTTTACCAGTGGGGACGACTATGACTTTCAGGTATATGTGTGATCAAAAATCTGGGTGGGTTTACTGTGCTCTGGTTCGGTTCAACACTTCTCGGGTGCTGGGTATTTCGGTGATCACTACTAACTGTAGAAATCTATGACTGAGGGAAAACAAAAACAGTTGGAGAAATGTCGCCGTAGTCACGAGACCGATGAGCGTTTGGAACAGTCAGTATTTGAAGTGTATGACTGTCTATTGTCTATGGTGGAGAGTGTCGCGCATTATTGTTTGGATGTTGGAGACGATGTCGCACGGCTGGCCTATGACGTAGCGACGTCGGAAGAGGATTTATAGGAGTAGCTGGAATGAATGATCCAGCGAGCTTAAACAGAGGTGGACGAAGTGGACGAAGTTTTTTTATGACGCAATGGGTTCGACGCTAGAAAAGGGTCATAAGAGAGGTTAAATGATTTCATATGTCATTTTGCAAGGGTAGCTTTCTCTTTTGCTTGGGTTTGGGGTTAAATACTGGTTTTTTGCGCGGTATTCTTTAGGAGTTGTAATGTAAAAGTCATGAATTCAAGCCTATCATTGCAATAAAAATAAAAAGGTGAAAGCTCGCTTACTTATAAACCGAGAGATTCGACAATTCTTGTCCTTTACCAGTTGTTTGGTCTCTCCATGACCTTTTTAATTCTTCGAAATTCGTACTTTCTATTCTTCCCCAGTTGTACACACTTTCTATGATTGCAAAAATCAAGAAAAAAGGTGGCATTTTCACAACTTTTCGACGTTTTTTGCGCAAAACCAAGCTAATGAACCAACAAGTACTAACAAACATAAAACAAAATACCCCCCTAGCACTACAATATTTTTTCAGTACCCAAATAATCACTTTGACACACTGTTACCCAACTCTAAACAGTGAACCTAATTTCAAAATTACTCTTAGATTCCATTACCCTGCCTTCGTTGCACCCTCTCTTGACATGAAGAAATGCAAATCCAATGCGAGATCATGTTGCACGTGACCCATTTTAGCTCTCTCAGAAAAGTTACGATTGTGGCAAGCCTTCACTTGACGTAAATGATTTGGTAGTTGTTGCTCTGTTATTGTAGAGCAATTGTTGTGTATTACGGCGGTTGTATATTGGACAAAAGTTAGATTTCCAAGCGGCTTGTTGAATTGTAGAAAAACATGGACGAGACGATTCAGACCTTTCTTGCCGTAACTGGCATAGAAGATAAAGAAGTTGCAACGCATTTCTTGGAATTGACCAACGGTGATTTGGAGTACGCTGTTACGCTATTCATGGAGTCGGATCACCACCAAACTGCAGCAGCACCCAGCTCAACAAATGACGAGGAACTTGCTCAGCGCTTGCAAAACGAAGCATATTCAAATCAACAACAGGATGAGGTACGAGCCGCAGATACAAATGTCCATAGGCACGAGACCTTAGTGGACAGCTTTGGAGGACCTTCTTTCGACTTCCTTTCTCAAATGCAACAGAGAAGTAGACCAGCAGACATATTTGGAGCTGGAAGAGCTGGTCCTTTCAACCAACGCTTTGACGAGCTAGAAAATGAATACTATAACACAAGAGCAACAGGGTCACTAATTGATGACGACGATGATGACGAAGTAGACGAAGAATATAATGACGCGACTAATGAAGATGAAGATGAAGATGACGACGACGACATAATGGAATTAGACGCAAATGGCGATGTAGTAGAAACAACTAGACCGATGTCCAGAAGAAGGCGCTTGAGAGGTGAAAGAGAAGAAGAGTTGACCTCTGCTCAAAGAAGACTCGCCAATTTGTTCCGTCCTCCATTCGAAATCATGTCGTTGGTTAATTTGGATGAAGCAAAGCAGAAAGGTAAAGAAGAGAACAAATGGATTTTAATCAATATCCAAGATCCGTCAGAATTTAAGTCGCATATATTGAATAGAGATTTCTGGTCCAACGAAAAGGTTAAGGCTACGGTAAAGGCGAACTTCGTATTTTTACAATTTCAGAGTGACTCGCCAAATGGAATCAGCTACCTCAATTTCTACTCCACTGATGATTTTCCTCACATTGCTATTTTGGACCCTTTGACAGGTGAAAGGGTATTCAAGTGGAAAGATGGCGAAGTGCCCAAAGTGGCTGACTGGATAGCGGACGTAGACGGCTTTTTGGAGAAGTTTTCTTTATTAGCTGGCTCCAATAATCCTATGGTCAAACACGAGGTCAAATTTGACCCTGAAGCTTTGAGTGAAGAACAACAAATTGAATTTGCATTAAAGCAGTCAATTCTTGAAAATGGGGGCACATCAGCAGAAGATGCTATCGATCTTGATGAGAGTGAATCCAAGGATATATCTGGGAGCGAGAACAAGGAGGAACAAGATGACGAACCAGAAGAGGAAATATTAGATCCATTTGACAAAATAATAGCAACAAACCACGAAGAACCAACAACGCCACCATCCACCAGACTCCAGATACGATTCCCCAATGGTAAAAGGTTGGTACATAAATTTAAGTTGAATGACACTGTTCTTGACATCTTCCAATGGATTAAATACATTCTCAGCCAGAATCCAGAGGAGTATGGCCTTACCGGTGACGACCGATTCAGCTTGTCTGATTCTTCACAAAAGTCATTTAAGTTTATCGAATCAATCGATTCTACGATAGAACAGGCCAATTTAAAGAATGCCAGTATTTTATTAGAAAAAGAACGATCCTTCTTTTATAGAAATTAATGCAGAAATTCTAATTATAAACTTATATATCACAACCAACTTGTTCTACGTGATGGTGGAAATTGATCTAGCGGAGGTAAATCAGGAATTGGAAACATTGCCGCAGGATCGGAGCCCAAACCCAATAATCTTTTATAATTAAATTTCAATTCTTGCTCTTCTTTCGTCAATTCTTCCATATCAGACATTTCATCGCTGTCATCACCATCATCATAGTCGTCTTCATCATCCAGGATATCATCGTTGCTGATATCCTCATTGCCACTTTTTTCATCATCTGATATTCTAGAATCATCAATGTCTATATCAGCTTCTTCAAGAATAGTTTCTTCCTTTATAACTGGAGGTTCATTTTTAGTCTTGATTTTACTTCTTATGAGGTTCAAATCAGAATCAATATCATCATCCACTAGACCCAAGCAAGTATTCAATTTTATGCGTTTGAAAGGTGGCACCTCTGTTTCCTGTGTTGTCTTGCTGTGTGTATTCATTTCTGGAACACTTTCACCAAGTAATGTTAGTCCTCTTTCCTGTTCACGTTCGAAACGTTTCAGTTTGTTCAATATGTTTGTTTTGATGTTTGTTAGTTCAATCTTGTTCTTTTGCATGTACTGGTTATCCAAGTTGGCATAATTAGAGTCTCTGTTGTTTGCAAAAATTAACTTGTAATCGTGGGTATTTGTTGTGTTGAGTATAGTGTGATTGTATTTGTTGCTAGAGCCTTCATCGTATGAGCGCTTCAAGTCATTTGGTGACACAACCGATCTATAGTAATTTTGAGCACTCTTCGTATTGACTTCTTGCTCATTCAAGTGATGGTATTCCTTATATAAATTATTGAGTTCATCATATGTCTCTTGGACCAATTCTTGTTTTTGGCGCATTAAATTGTAGTAGTACAGCTTCCAAATTATGGCTGCATTTCCTTTGGAATTGTTATATATCAAACGAGACTGATAGTCCTTTTCGTTTATAATGGTTTGCAAGCTGCGCTTGTGAGGTTTGAAGAACTTGTCGAATAGATAAGGAAAAGGAAGCTTGGTATTTGAGCTGTCTTCCGTCGTTCCCTGTTCTACTTCAACCTCGCCTAATGTTTCGTCAAAATCTAACGGACTTTGCAAGTTCTTGAAGATCTCTTTCAACTCTTCCTCGTATTCCTCAATAGACTTTAGAATGTCGCCTTTGTTGTGGATGTAGCCGCTGTTGAGAAGTATCAAATCTTCGGTATTGGTTTTTATGTTATTTATCGTTTCTATTTCAAAGTTGAAGATCTTTAGCCAGTTTTTATCGTTAGCGGTCGCCACTTTGATCAGGTTCCCGATTTTCTCCAAGAGTTTGTCGATTCTTGACAACCTTGAAGCGATATAAGATTTGCTGAGGGCCAGAAATTCGTCTGCCAATTCCTTTTCAAGCTCAGTTAATTCTTCCACAGACATCGTCGGAATCTTGGTTAGCGTTGCAACCTCGAATTCCAGCTTGCTGACGGCCTCATTTTCTTGTGTGTTATCCATTTTTATCAGTTTTTGGTTACCAATGTGCCAACTTTCTGTTGAGCCTTTAAGCTGTTTTAGCGGTCAATTCTTGTTGCGAGAAATCCTGTGTTCACTGGCAGCCAGAAATTAAGTTTTAGTGGCTGTCTCTTTTTAAGTCAAATGTGTGTTGTTAACCTTTGCACACTTCAATACTCCTGGTATCATACACCCAAGTGCTCTGTTACGATATGAGATATTCTGCCTTTTAGTCTCAATTACTTCTACAAAGAGTCCATATCACAAATAATGCAAAAGCCATTTCTTTTCTGGAACTCACTTTTCGGATTCTCATTTTTCTCAACCTCACGATTCTTGCCAACTTCCTAATTCGTACACTGAGAGTACTGAGAGTACTGGGTGCTACTGAGAGAGCTAGCGAGTGTGCACCGAGAGTTGTACTGAAGGCGAGTCTCAAAGTCCTGCAATAGAGAGAAGGATGAAAGTAATTTGCAATTGGTAGCGAGCAGTTGGTAGATGGGAGAAAGGTTGGCCAGTGTAGCAATGGGGTAAAGTGTTGGGGTGAAGTGTATTATATTGGTATATTTATATTTGTATGTTTTGAGCTAGTAGTGAGAAGACATCAGCGTAGGTGAGAGAAACGTAAGACAAAAATAGTCCTTAGCGATACGATTCACTCTACAGAGGCTCATACAAAAAGTTACAAAAAAGATACAAAGATACAAAAGATGCAAATATACAAAAGTTACAATAGATACGAAATACATATTTAGATTCATGTATTAATAATTCATAAACGTAGACGAGAAAATAGCCAGCGTGGAAGAGACGGTAAACGACCTCAGAAAGCCATGTATTCTTAAGAAATGCAAGACTAATATTGACCTCTGGTCAAGTTAGCAAGGACATATCTAATGAAACGGAATTCGACTTCTCCGGCCGACACAGTGCTTTATGTTGCCACAATACATAATCTAACGGTCCTCAGCCCATTCGTTTTCTCTTCTGATAGCAGCTTCCTCCTCCGGACTGAAGTCATTGACAATATTGAATATTCTTCTTAACTCCTCTGGAGACTTGCCCTTGATCATCTCAGCCACCATCTTGCAACCGGCATCCAATAAAGGTCTGATGTTCAAATAGTTAGCCGCCAACATGATCTCGTACAACATTTCTTGATCAACCTTCAAGAAGTTCTTGTCCCACTCTTCTACAGGGGCCGACTTTTTGGCGTCTTCATCGTCATCATCTGGGAAGATGGTGTTCTTGTGGTGCTCGCACCACTCCAAAACCTTGGACAACACGTTGGCTCTGACGTTAGGAGTTGGGATTTCAAAGTCTTCCTGCAATCCATCTGGGTTCAAATCGTTGATCATGTTCTTCATTAAGAGGGACTTCTCGGCCACCTTAGGGTCGACTGGGAATTTCTCATCATCCGATGATATCACGATTACTTTTGGGCTTGACATCTTCACTATATTTATTACTAATAATATCAACTATAATACCTTATCACTAAGCATAATCTGATTGCTTTAACATTTGTTCGTTGTGGTTTTTCACTACTGTGGATAATACACAGGAGCCAATTCTCACCGCTCTATGACGGAGTTAGTACTATAAAAGAGGTAATGAAGAGAGATGAAAACAGCTAATAGATGGACTGAAGATGGTATCTTCGATTAAATGTCATATCAATAGACTATTCAGATATTAGATATAGTAGAAGAGACATTGTTTATAAAAAATTGTCAAGGGCACACATAGTTAGCTTCAACAATATTTCGTGGGGTTAACGAGGCTTGCCTTTCTCAGTTTTTCTATGAGACTGGTACAAGGAGACCACAAAAACGGTAGAACCGTAAAACATGTGGAGCATCATAGATCAGTAAAGATAAGAACAAGGGGTAAAATGACCTCTCAAAATGTAGGATATTCTACAAATAGTTCACGTTGCAGCACGTGTTGTGCTCTCATTATACGTTAGCTAAATATGAAATGACATAGTTATTCATGAATCAATTCGTAGACCCACTTTTAGAAGTTGCAATTGGAGTGGCGGCAGGAAGGATTTGGGTTAATTCATTGACCGATAACCCATTAAGCTTGTCTGCAATCAACTTGCATCCGATCTCCATCAACGGAATGATTTCCATGTAATCGGCAGCCACCAATAACTTGAACCACATTTCCTCATCCTTCTCTAAGAATTCCTTGTCCCATATATCTACTGGTAATTTCTTTCTTAATTCCACTTCATATTCGTTGTCAGAAAAGGTTTCATCCTTGTGGTGCTCACACCACTCAATTATCTTGATCAAGACATCCTCATCCGCGTTTGGCAAGGGTGCTTCAAACTCTTCAATCAACCCGTCTGGATTCAAGTCGCTGATCATATTCTTAATTAATGTAGAGAGTTCAGCGACCTTCTGCTCAACTGGGTATCTTTTGGTTTCTTCACCTTCAGCGAGTAGTATAACCTTCATCTCCGTTTGCGTAAGTATTATAAACAAATAAATAACCAAAGAAACAAAACCAATCAACTCTATTATATTAATTATAAGTGACCGGGAATCTCTTATTATGATCCGCCTCAGTCAGTCCTTTATATTAAGATTCTCATAGTAAGATAGTGAAAGGTGTATAGTTTCCCTTATCAGATAAGTCATATTTTGCATATATATAGCGATAGAAACATATCTGACACTTGAAAATCGTGTTCAAACAGGAGCCGATCATTGGCGTTTTATCTGAATCTTATTCAGAGTTTTCTGTATGTGATTTCATGTTCACGAAATCGTCAAACATCAGCGTGCCGAAAGTTCATGGTAATTTTGTGGGGTTAAGCGAGGCTTCTCGTTCTACAATTTTCATAGTTTACTTACTTGTAACTACGCTAATGGCAGAATGCAACCATTCGGTGTTAGAACTATGGGCTCTATTATTGTCAACGATAGCGAAACTACAGCTGTTAGTAATCAGATATTTACATACTCATAAATATTGCTCATTTGCATACTTATTTTTGCATTTATTGCCTCTTTAGATTACATGTATTAATTCAATATGCTGCGACATGCATTAAATCACTTATTAGCTTCAGGTTCGGCAGCAGGAAGAATTTCTGGCCATTTCGGAGGCAGTTAATCCATTAAGTAAGTCTGCAATCAACTTGTATCCCGCATCCAACAATGGACCGATCACCATGTAATTGGCGGCTAACATGATCTTGAACCACATTTCCTCATCTTCCTCTAAGAAGTTCTTGTCCCATTCTTCTACTGGTAGTTTCTTTCTCATCTCGACTTCGTATTCGTCGTCAGAATAGGTTTCATCCTTATGGTGCTCACACCACTCAATGATCTTGACCAAGACATCCTCATCCACGTTTGGCAAGGGTGCTTCAAACTCTTCAATCAACCCGTCTGGATTCAAGTCGCTGATCATATTCTTAATTAATGTAGAGAGTTCAGCGACCTTCTGCTCAACTGGGTATCTTTTGGCGTCGTCTCCGTTAGCTAGTAATATAACCTTCATTTTTTATTCCACCTATAATATTATTCTTATATGTTCCTTAATGAAGAAATAAACCTAACCACTTTAAATACATAAAATAAAAACTGGGGAAAGCGCTCTCGTCCCCTTATAAATGTTTTGCAGCCGACTTGGCCGTCCTCCATACTAAAAAATGAAACTTGGACTTTCCTTTATCAGCTGCAGGTGCTTCAAGAGGCATATATGTGCTACAGTTGAATATGTACATGTGATTTCAGGTAAAATTGGGAAAGCATGTTATTGTAGAGTATGATAGCGAAGCATAGTAAATTAGTAAAAAGTGAAAAGTGAAAAGCATCAAAAATAGTAGTGAACATAAAACCGAGAACTAAATATTTGAACTTACAGAGTCCCAAATGGTTAAGTGGGATTTCACCACCAATTATGATCACCCATCCAGATATCCCACCCTCGATGGTCTCCTCACCCTAGGTAACAAGTTGATCGAATTCTACTTATTAATGTGTATTCATAATGTATATAATGTACAGAATAAATTACATGACACTAGTCTACTCAAAGTTCGAGTAGATACCTGCACTGAAATCGTCCAATTCGTCCAAATACAAATTGTTAACATAGACATTACCTGACAAGTTGTTGTTGCTAGCATTAAGAATTCCATTGGGGTTGTTCAAGTTGTTTATGAACCCTTCAATATCTTCGTCATCGTCATTAAGTTGCTGGTCCTTTAAGTTGTCGTTGTCAATCAAGATACCGTTTTGGACGGATAATTGAGCCAAGAAACTAGCCAACTTGAAAGTCTTGTTTGCATTAAGGAGTTGCGATTGTGATTCCTGTTCTTTCAAGTTGCCCGAAGATGCCAACAACAAACTAGAAGAGCCGTTGCCATGGTTCATATTGAGCGACAAGTTACCCACTAACGTATTCAACATGTTCAAAATCACCGAGTTGTGCAAGTCAAAGAAGCCCAAGTTTCCATCTAACATTATGGTGTTTGTTTCGTTGATTAATTTAACCAAGTTGGAATCTTGCGTGTCAAGGTGATTGATTAAGTCGGGATTAGTGTTCAACAAAGTCTCTATCAAATCATCATAGTTAATAGGAAACAAGTTGGCAAGAATGGTCTGCTTGTGGTTTATGCTTATCTCATTAATCACGTCCTGGAAGATCAAGTCGAATTGTTCAATGCTCAATTCAGACTTTGGGTTGATGGCCTCGAACTTTTGGACAACGAGAGGTTCAATAATGGAATTCAAATTGATCCAACCCTTGTTCAACAACCACCAACTCAATGAAAGGTAACTTTGCTCAATGATGTAGTTTTCATGTGGATCAATATCGTTGTTGGATGTCTTAACACCTGCCATTAATATAGCAGACTCCAAGTATGATCTTCTGGCAAGAATGTTCAATTGCAATCTTGTGATAAGCAACAATCCTGAAATGGAGTAGATCAAAGTCAATGTTCTGGTGATTGTCTTTACTTTCAAAAGGTTCCACAATTCTGTCTTTGACTTGTTCAAGTAAATGGCCAATTTGGATTGAGGGTTATTGTTGTTATCCAACAAGTTCAAGTTGTCTGTGGTCAACTCGCTGTTGCTGCCACCCGTGGCAGTATTTGTGACCTGTGCTGATGGGTTATTCTTCTTCAATCTCAAAGCCTGGGTGATCAACTCCACTGGCAAATAATCAATCACAGGAGCCGTTAAGACTGGCAACAATGCCAAAATTGTGTAGTAGCAATCTTGCTGAGTCTGTATGAATCGCTGTTTTATCTGTTGTTTAAAGATTAACTCTTGTCTCAATGTGTTCTGGTAGTCGCGGAGCTTCTGAATTACGAAGTGGTTCACGAGATAGTAGATGGAGATAGTCACAGTTGATGTGATTATGATCTTCCGCTTGTGGCGGTTGAAGAACGACGCCAATGAAGAGAATATGGCCATGATGTTACGTTATTCTTTCTGCTGTGACTGCGAGTGACAATGATAAAACTGACTTCTTTTAACTGCGATCAATTCTATGACCTCTGTGAGCACAATCTATCCAGAATACGACACTGTTGAACTAGAGGTCGTAATACTATTGTAGCCCATTCGATGAAGACTTGGAGACCGAGGGACCGATTGAGAAAGAGTGGAGAATACAGTCACATGATGTAGGGAACGTGACTACAAATCTAAACGCGTGATTGAAATCATGTGAATATATCATGTGAAAAGAATCATGTGGGGAAGTATCGTGTGAAGGAGAGTCCTGTGAGTATCGGTAAAGGTCCACCGGACTTAGCCAATCGGTTCCGGTATTATTTGTAGTATACGAAGACAATGGTAGAATTTAGCAGAAAATTTATTAGCACGGCATCACCGTAATTGTCACTTTTCAGATGTTGGCTTGCACTGGCAGCATTGATTATTACGACCACCTACTGTGCAAGTTTACACCTTCCGCAAATAGGGGTTACGGGCCGACTCCGCGGATATTCCACACGATATTAGCTGTGTCGATTGTCATGGTAAATGTAGTAGAACTTCCAGGAAACGTTTCTTCAGAGTCAAACCAAAGAAAGAGGCTCCGTGGGGCTGCGTAGATCTCTGAAAATTAGCGCGTCTAGTTGCTTATGACACTCAGATTAGGTATAACCACAGAAGCGAGGAAAACGTTTTCTCTCCTATTAATAGCCAACTCGAAAATGGGCCATCCGACGAAGGTGTCATAAAACTAATAAATTGATATTAGATACCATGGGGGTTCCAAGAAATTTTGCGACGTTTATTCGATTGGCACTGAAGTTGTTTCACCCCCGTTTGCACCAACTGGTATTTCTAAGACATACCACATACATGAAGATGTTGCATGTCTGTGCATGAAGCTCTCCAGAACTTAAACTATAGTGTCTAATTGGGCATTCTTAACCTCGTTTCCTCAACAATAGAACTCGTTTTTTCCTCTTGTTAAGCGTCGTTACGCCAACGGATCCCGGTCCCGTCACCCCCATGATCACATCTAAAAATATATTGATTATTGCAAACAATTAGCCACTCCATGCCCGCTATAATATTTTTCTAGATGGAGCCACCCGATTTTTCCTGCACGTATTTTCTCAGCCTTTACGTCAAATTGGAACGCTTTATTTTCTCACCCATACTTCCCCTGGGAATATGCAGCGAGGCTCTGTCATATATTCTGAGCATGGGCCTGGCGAAGAAGCCCCCAGTGTTTAGTATGAACAGCACAGTTAAATCCAAGGCTTTAGCTATAGACCACTTCAAATAGTCGTATATTATTCGAGACCAAAAAGAGCTGCAAATAATGTCGAGATGCACCTTGATTTTTGGGGCTCACAATGGTCCTTGTTCGGGCATGATTCACTACTGAATCAGTGAACAATACCAATGCTCACTTAGTTAGAAACGTGGGTGGTTATCTAAAATGGTTTAATTATCTACAGCAAGACTGCACAATGCCCCATTTTCTATAGCAGACAATACCGATTGCATTTAGAAATTTTGTTCAAGTGAATCTAAACGTGATGCCGTTTGTAACCATTAGATTCTCTGCTACTGTCGTACAATGGCACAATGGCATCTCGACGCAAATCCCGTAGGAATTGGATTAAAAGAGCTAAACTAGTTCTCGGAAACAATGTTATAAATAGATGAAGATTTCTCGCTATTTTCAGAATCTCGGGAGGAAAGATAGTAGTGAAAGTTTCATCCATAATCGGCTAGAACCTTATTCTTCAACTAAGTAAAGATGCAATTACAATCCTACGTCTTGTTCTCCTTCTTGGCTTCTGTCGCTTTGGCCAAGAACATTCTTTTGACCAACGATGACTCTTGGGTTTCCACTAACATCAGAGCTACCTACTACAAGTTGAAGGAAGCTGGTCACAACGTTACCTTGGTTGCCCCTGTTTCCCAGAGATCCGGATGGGGTGGTAAGTTCGATGTGCCATCTTCTGCAACATTGGAGACAAATGGTGAATTCTCTTATGTCAAGGCCGGTGAACCATCTTGGGGTCATGAAGTCGATGATGACCACATCTGGTACTTCAACGGTACTCCAGCTTCTGCTGTTGCTTTCGCCTTGACTTACGTTTTCCCAGTTCACTTCAACGAGAAGAACTACACCGTCGACTTGGTTATCTCTGGTCCAAACGAAGGTACCAACATGTCCCCAGGTATGTTCACCCTTTCCGGTACTATGGGTGCTACTTACAACTCTGTTTACAGAGGTTATCCTGCTGTCGCTTTCTCTGGTTCCAACGGTAACAACTCTTTCTTCAAGGACGAGTTGGACTTGGATGACAAGTTATCTCCACCAACCATTTTGGCTGGTAAGATTGTTGACTTCGTTGACCACCTCTTCACTGCTCAAGGTGTTAACCCAAGAGCTTTGCCATTGGGTGTCGGTATTAACGTCAACTTCCCACAAGTTGGTTACTTGAACGAGTCTTGTGTTGACCCTAAGTGGGTTTCGACCAGATTGACCGGTCAATACGCTTCTGGTGCTGACATGATTTACAATGCTACCTCCAACTCTTTCGTCTGGACTCAAACTTCTTGGAAGGCCATCACCGCTTGCAACAACGGTGACTGTTCCTTGCCATCTGAGAACTTCGTTGTTGGTTACACCAACTGTTCTAGTTCCGTCAGTGTCTTCTCTGTTGACTACGATGCTAACCTCGGTTTGACTTCGCAAGTTAACAGTATCTTGTCTCCATTATTCCACGAGTAAATACCCCCGACTCATATATTAGAGAGTTGTTTTCGTTTTGTTGATTGCTTTTCAAATCCCAAAAGAAAATCTTTAAAATGAGCGTGAATAAGGCAATACTGCTTGTTCAAGTTGAAAAAAGTTTTATTTAATTCTTCCGTTACTACTTTATTTTATTCTGCTCTAGAAGCTGGTGAATGTACATTCTTTATTTAAAATATTTTCATGTAATCGTCTAAGTAGTCACAACAGATGGGTATACGGTATTGGCAGTTTTGATAAGTTTTTTGCAATCATTTCTCGGGGTAAAGGCCCCTGCCGCTGCGAATTTCATTAAGAAATTTCACAGTTCCGTTGCTGCTGCATAATGGTACAGGAGGGGAGGCAGCCAACGGAGCGTTGAGTGGGGGTTATGAAAAGCATACTTAAAGTAGAGGAGAACAGGTTTGAATAGAGCGGCGGTGATGTGCATGGGACGAATATCTCATGGAGTCAAAGTCAACGGAATTAACATGGGAACGGATTAGATACCTAATGGGCCGCGTACTCCGAACAAGACAGAGGCTTCTATGACTAAATTAAAGGGGCTACAGAAATATGCAATGTGTGCTGTGGAACAAAAAAATACCAGCAGCAGCAATTAGTGCCGTTCATTGACTGCAGAGGAGGAAAGCTTTCCCGCCAAGGAACAGTGACATTTTTTTTCAGCTATCTTAATCTTGGATCATGCAATTAGGCTGGATGGGAATCTGATGGGGGCTAGTAGCAGGAATGTGAATAGTGAATTGTGATCACTGGACATCATGTTGTCGCAGTGAAGGGTGCCTGCAACAGCAATAACCCAAGAAAATTCTAATCAATAGAGCAATCAATAATGACACTCGTTACCATTATTGGCCGCAAAACTGTCGTCCTACCTACGTGATCCCCTCACCGCTAATTTTGATTGCGGCTACATTTACAAATTTTAGTGAGCCTTCGCGGTAAAGTCGTTTCTTGCATTGACACCTACTTCCTAGTGACAGACGAGCCAGATAGACGGAGATTCCACCCTATACCAATACCCTCTATTACCATAAACCACCAACAAAGGCCCACACTTTCTAGGGTTTTTGCTGGTTTTTCCTCTCGTAACAGCCACTATACAACGGCTCGGCCTTGACCACCGTGTATCTCTTCTCTTGTTCTGTAGAAACTTCTTTGTCCCCTATCGCGTGTGTCTACTGCTCGTCTCACTCTCCCTACAACTACCTGCCGAGAATTACCGACACGGTTGCTTTTCGTGTCACTAAATTTCAGCCCGCACAAAAAAAGACAGTTAGCGATTAACGGAACGGTTATAACCACAGTGTTCGGCTGGTCGATGCCCACAGGACTTTTCTCTGCAATTTAGACTTGACATAGTATACGGACACGGGTTGTTGTAGGTGAATAGTGTGTTCTAGGCTACCAGAGAGAGTATAGATCGTTGGCGACAATCCAATTAACTGAGAGACAATTACTGACGGTTATAAGAGTTCCCCATAAAATCCTCTAATCTTCAACTCGAATCTCCAGAAACCACCCAGCTCCAGCCATGGCAGGAATTCTTTCCCGCAAACTGAAGAGAGACTCCTCGACGTCGATCCCCAAGTCCAATTCGTCTCAGTCGCTCCTGAATTCCACCAACGTCAACTCCGTACTACGTGCCGCTAGACATCGTTCCAACTCATCAGTGAACAATACCAATAACACTACAAGCACTTCGCAGAGCGGAACAAACACCGCCGTCTCGTCTCTTTCACGGTCCAATTCCACCAACAGACCGAGAAAAAGCTCTCATTCTAAGCCATCACAGCCCTCATTGGTGTCTTCAACCCCTAACGGAGAGTCAAAAGCGAATGGAGATACCAAGCCAGAAATAGGGCCTCAAACCCAAACGACTACGGGGCAAATCAAATCACCCGAGACAAATACAGTCGACTCAGCACCGCCAGCACAGGAAAGAAAGAGCTTAGAAACACTGTCAGAGTCATCGGCCAGACCATTACCGCCGAAGTCGAGTTCTAATGGATTTCTTTCATCTATATTGAATGCTGCGCACAATGCTGCTAACAATATCATATCTACCACGGTCGAAGAAGAAGACAAGCTAGCTAGAACGACTAGTTCTGCTAGTGGGGCTACCAGTGTCGGCGATTTGCGTATCACTCCTACGCATTCACATAAAAAGGAGCCAAAGGAACACTCCTTCTCTAACAGATTGGACTTCTTGCTCAGACCTGCTAAATTTGGCAGCTCCAAGAGTTCAGTTGACTCAGACGACCGCAACCTAACCATGGTAGACGGTAGTAAGACAGAGCAAGAAACTCCAGAAAACCAAGACAATGATGAAGTTCACAGTGCCAACGGAGGAAACAGTGCTCTTTCTACGGCCAATGTCCAATTCGCATCTGTCAGAGAGTCGCCCTTGAATACAATGGGCCAAGGTGACCTATCACTTGCAGTATTTGATTCTGTCAAAAAACAAACTACAAACCCTCTGCTTATAGACTCAAGCTTGCTGAAATTCCCAAGCGTAGGAGCGGACTCGAAGATAGGCAAAAATACGCACACTTCACCAAATCGCTCTATTGAAAACCTTGCAGAGACCAAGCGCAGCTTGAGTCCTGATTTAGTAAACCGTCAAATAGCCTTGAATGGCCAGAATGGGGTTGGCGAGTCAAAAAGAAGCCATCGGAAGTCTTTCAACACCGGTGCTGCGGCAGATGTATCTATTACCCCTAACGCTGCGTCAAGTATGAATCTTTCGTTATCAACTTCTAGAAATGGCGCGGATGGAAAAGAGTTGGAGAAAGTAAGCTCTCCAAGTGGGGAGCTGAAGCTGAGAAGTACTGATTTCGAAGATAGCGAGGACCTTGATTCTGGATCAGAATCCGGTTCAGATCATGAAGAAGGAGATCAAGTGGATTATTCCAACCTCAAATACGCTTCCAGAAAGCGTAACAAAGATTTCCATGTGCTTTTTAGACAGCTTCCACTGAGCGACCCCTTAATTGACGATTTTAGTTGTGCATTGTCCAAGGACATCCTCGTACAGGGAAGGATGTACTTGAGTAGTCATTATATATGCTTCAATTCAAATATCTTGGGCTGGGTTACAAATTTGGCGATTCTGTTACAAGAGGTGATTCAAATTGAGAAAAAGTCAACTGCAGTCTTGTTCCCTAATGGTATGATTATCAGAACTTTGCACCATAAGTATGTCTTTGCTACATTCTTGAGTCGTGACTCTACATTTAATTTAATTACAAATGTCTGGCACAAAGTCCTATTGGAAAATTCCGAAGACGGCAACAAAATCCTATTAAGAAGAAGAGCAAGAGGAAACTCAAGGTCTACAGGTGCTTCTAAATCTGTCAGCAGGGAGAGATACGCTGATTTGGCATCCAACTCAATCACAGACGATTATGAATCTGACGGTGATAGCCACGGTGACATTCTATCTAATGACCACGACGAAGACCATGATGACGATGATGGAAGTTTTAGCTCATTGTCTTTACATAGTGATACAAATCAGGACCATGGTTCGGATGAAGCCTCTGCGGGCGAAGACAACGATACTTCAGCGGTTGACAAATCAGTGGCACATGAAGATTCTCCTGCTGCCTCAGGAGGATCTATCCCAGGATCAGGCCCGTCGTTTAAAGGATTTCCAGTGGTTGGACCTTTGACGCATGCCCCAACGGAGTTGACATACACCAAGCAGCCAAATGACACATTTATTTCAGATGGAAACTTAAAGGCACCCGTAGGTGCTGTGTTTTCCATTTTATTCGGAGCTGACACATCTTTGTTCATCAAGATCTTAAAGAAGCAGAAGAATTTCGATATTACGGAATCGGAGATTATAGGGTTGGGTGCGAAAAACAAAGAGAGACATTACAGCTATATCAAACCATTGGGTGGCGCCATTGGACCTAAGCAGACCAAATGTTTGATTGTCGATAAGATTGTTACATTCCAACCAGAAAATTTCATTTTGGTGGAGCAAACAACTTCTACTCCCGACGTTCCAAGTGGTGGATCATTCTCCGTGAAGACCAAGATGTATTTCTGCTGGGCAGAGAACAATCTGACACGGTTCTATGTGGTAACTTCAATTGAATGGACAGGAAAATCTTGGATTAAAGGGGCGATTGAAAAGGGAAGTATTGACGGACAAAAGGACTCGATGAAGCAGACAATGGAATCTCTAGAGGAGATGATAAGCGCCGGAAACGGAAGTGGCAGTAAGAGCAAGACTGTTAAGAGCAAGAAGAAGGGAAGAAGCAGAAAGAATACAGTGGCACTGAAGTCTTCAGAAGAGAAGACACCAGAGCCAGTGAAGGAGAAGACGCTTACGGAGAAGTTTGTTGATTTTGTGGAGACATTGGGCAAATCTGTTCCTATTCCATATTTGAGCGAGCTCATTACTGGTTCCCTTATAATTTTCCTTGGATTAATATTAACGTTCAAACTTTTCAATTATATTACTGGTGGCGGTACACCACAACAGGTTCAGATCCTTGGTGGGGAATCATATGTATCTAAGATCAAGATAAACGACCAGAAGTACTTGGTCATTCCCAGCGTGGAGTCAAATTTTGCACATCGGAAGATTGTGATGGAAAATGAAGTTAACCTTTGGAACTGGATCAAAGATAGAAGCGAGGAGAAAATTAGTATAACTGCAGAGGATGCTAACGCTTCAAAATACAAGGGTGGAGTCAGCAATGAATACTCCGATCAGGAAATTAGGGAAATCGTGAAACTAACACAGATGAAATTGGACCAATTAACGGAAAAGTTGAATTTATAGTAACGACTCGAGTCATGAGCCCATAAGCATATTTAATTAATTTTTAATACGTTCTTCGATAGTTCATCGATAATTTTTAAATGTATAGTTTTTACTAGGTCATGTTGCGAAACTTGTAGGCCATAATACAGAAATTTCTACACTGGGATTTTTATGGTGAACGTTCACTGCTCTTTCGTAATGAAACCCTTGCGTTTCTTTTCTTCAAACCAGGAATGGAGCAACCAAATTTTGCAGTAATGGAGGACAATGTTGACTTCTGAGTAAAATGCAGAACCAGAATGTCCCGAGTTTAGTCTATTGTTCTTGTTGCAACTAGCTACTAACGAGGTTGCGGACGCTTGAGAACGGTTAGAAGAAGCGAGAATGTGCAGCATATATGTTCCATTTCTCGTACATGTCGAATTAAGTCGAGTTGCCCCAAGTGTCAGACACAAGTTGAGATCATTTACATGGGACACGGTCAAAGGTCCAGTTGGAACCATAGAGAGTTGAAACTACCACAAAGCCAAGATTCTCCGAGCAGGATTCTTTTCGGATGTCAAGGAGGTTTCTACGGAATGGTCCAATTCAATGGAGTTAGCAACAAGCCGGCAATTCAGTTGGCACTATTTCCACTTCCAGCGTGGTATAGATGTCTTAACCGAGACTTAAGGTTTAGCCCAACATAAGGTATTTACTTTGGATGTATTACGGGAAAAATAATGGGCCAGCAATGAAAAATAAAAGCCCCAAGCCCTCAACTGGTAAAGTCCATTCCCCATCTACCATTTGACCAATATCGCAGCACCCCAAACCTGAAACCATTCCCGTTCCTCAATTCAATGCCGTTGCCCCGACTCCGAGCTTTTGGGTGCTTGCAGCAACTTCATCCCGAAATGTGGCCTAGCCCCATCCGTTCAGTAACTCTTGGTCCAAGGCATAAGCCAAAGCATAAGGCAAATCCTTGTCCCACCTACAGGAACAGACTTTGCAGATGCGATTACATCATCGCTTCCAGCAACTAAGATAACTTACTGTACACATTGTACACACTGTAGGGACTGAGAAGATGTACGGACTGTATATACTCCAGATGCTGCTTCCAGATTAGTGTGCTATTAGTACTATATAGTACTAATAACGGTCTTAAACATCTGCACACACATCTGAGCCATAAAACCCACAAAAACACCACTACATCTAGAGTCTGGGTATCAGGTAAGCAGGAAGATCCCATTTCAGTGCAGGAAGTCAGACCGGTTGGTACTACAGCAATAGATGACGCTGGTTTGCAGTATATATTATTACCTCCATACATTATTACTCTATATATATATGTATATATATGTATATTGTATATTGTATATATCTAGACCAGATACCACATTCTGCAGTGGTATCGAATGAGCCCATTGAATATATTCCTAAGTATAAGAAGTAGCACTCGCCAAAATTCCATTTATTCCCCGGTTTTCACTATTCTACAACCATCTATTCGTGTTAAGTCAGTTACATAGTTCCTAGTTACCGTTCCAGCCATTTAGATGCAACTTCTACTATCAGTGCTAGCATCGGCTCTCACCACGATTGTGCCGCTATCGCTTACGGTGAAGAGCTTGGATCCGGCCATAGCCAACCACATCCCGCCCACTTCGTTCCAGTTTCTCTTGAACTACTGGCTATACTACATTACCCTCCAGTTCATTCAATTGAACTTCGTCACATCTCACGGACAACTCTTTTTCGATATCGTTTCCAATGCCACTAAATTATGGTTGTTATACGGCAGATACAACAACTTGGCAGTATTAAACGCCATTGTCCTCGACAGAGTTGGATTGTACACCTTGGAAGAGAAGTACATCGAGCCATTTTTATCCAAGTACCTTGCATCATCTTGCCTGGACTCACCTAGAAACAGGCGTATTTCACAGCTCCATAGCTTGTTAATCAAGTTTGGTAACAAGTATTCAAATGAAGACGACGGCGGTCAAACTTTGATCTATTTGGACCGCATAATAAGCTCAGTTAGGATGCTTATAGCTCCAGTCTTTCTTCCTCCTCAACGAGTTACGAGTCCACCGCCACCCTCAAGAAAACTCGGTAGAAGAAGTCACCAGCGTCTTCGTTCCAATAGCAATTCCAAATCCATAGGAAAAATTCCCTCCTCCCAGTCAATTGCTTCAATGGGTTCTTCAGGCAGTAGCAGGAGCGGGTCACGCTATTACGACCCAGATGTCCTTACCCTACTGGAAATAATGGGTAATACCGCCAATAACAGGACGAGTCCAATTGAAACCGTACGATACACCCATAGTGTCAGCCCACCATACCCTTTACCACATCATCAGAATCCAGTGGTATCAGAAAATTTGACCAATGTGCCTTTGAACGAATTCATGAACAATAAGAAGACCCGAAGTGTATCGGAAAAGCTAGATGCGGCCACTACCAAATACTTTGGAATGAAACCAAGATCAAACTCAACGAGCGACTCGGAAGCAAGAGTACGACATTCAGAGGGAACTGGAGGAGTTTTCGTTGATTCCGGTGGTCCTAGTGCATTCAAAGTGAATCAGAATTCACTAAAATCCATGAAACAAGATGCGACTACAAACGAGCTTCCGTCAATTGCAGTTACCAGCGATACGAAGCTGAAGTTCTACCACAGGTTTACTTCGTGAACAGGTATGGAATTACTGGCAGAAAGAGGCATATTTTAGTATTTAATGGTTTGGAGTTTTATAGAAGGTAATGAAAGCATATTCGCTCGTCATTGATAATAATAACGGGCAATAGATTATAAACGACATACTAAATATAGTAGCACGACGATTACTTGTATGAAGTAGTTTCACATTGTACTTTTACCATATTAGTGTCCAATTTCACTTCTGATTTCAAGGATAAGCCTTCGGCGGACATAGTATTACACGTACATTACAATGGCTTACTATTCTTACAAAGCTCGAGAGTCAGACGATAGTGAAAAATCCACCGGCATTGTAATTTTAGTGGAACTTTTCATGAGGATTCTTGACAGGGCCTCGGACGTCAATTCCATGCAAAGGAGGCTAAACGAAGCCAGCAGCAGTTCCTTCTCACCAGTTTCGGGGCATATGACACCAACATCTCCCTTCATTCCCATTCCAATTGCCTTATGTCCTAACCATCGAGCAACTCCAAGTTCTAAGTATACCATAGGCCAAATACCACTACTTTGTTTAAGTGGTAGCGTATGATGTCATACTACGTTCCGAGACTGTTAGCCCTGGTGAACACACCGCCATAACCAGAGACAGGACTCCTATGCTCTATGCTGGTGGTAGGCAGGTGATTTGCAATGGAGATTAGCTACAACGGCCATAGGAACCCGATTTCACACTAGAACACCCGAACAGCTAAATTTAGTACGCAGATTCCATTGTGCCTGGTTCCTTGTTCAGGGCATTCATCGGCAGAACTCATCTCTTGGTAACTGCGGTACTGATCCCAAACCAAAGCGACAGCTCGGAGCCCATTATCTTCTGACATTTGGTCGCACAGTGGGCATCCCTAATTGTATGGTTATTGCCTATTGTTCAGGTCTCCGATATGTACAATGCACAATGAACAATACCGTTCTCAGTGTACACTATGGCCATTTACAAGAAAACTCACCCTCAGTGGTGAGTGTCGCTGAAGTTCGTCCCCAGTGGTGAGTGTCGCTGAAGTTCGTTCCCAGTGGCAATCGGAGTCCCCAATCGTCACTGCTGACACACTTGGCCCCCAGTTGTGTCCTAAGCCCATTATGCCTACACCGGAACAATAACTTGCACCCATTGAACCTGCTGCAGCCATAGTTCGACTAAATTCCCTTCCCAGTAGCAACCGTACAGTCGTTAGTAGTGGAATCTGTGAGCACTGCTCTAAAACGTCACACTCTCACGTTGTCTCCCGTTTTTCTTATTTCTTATATCTATAGGCTGGTTGGTAATAAATTAGACTGGATTTGAAAATAGTGGTTTTTTTCTCTTCTTGTTGCCTTCACTATCCCAGATTTCTGTAGTACTTAGTTTCTGCTCATCTGTCCGTCCTTACCCAAGAACCGTCTGGTTGTCTCAGAAAACCCCACATTAGACGACAGCCGTATCTGTCTGGTCTCATTGCCGCTTGTGTCCAAAAGGGTTCCAGTTTCGCCAAATATCCCAGAACAAGTCCCAGTCTTCACCAGAATCGTCAAGCCCGCCAATACATGCTCCCACCTATCAACGTAGCAAGCGCCTCTACTACGAAAGACACTCCTCTCCCATCTCCCAATATCACACAAACTCCTCAGGGAAACTACACCGCCAGTCTCCACTCAACCACTTTGGCGCCTCCTACTGTTTCCTCCATTGCATCTCTGTTATCACAGGTGCCAACAGAATTCAACCTTCCTCTAGCGGACCTAGCCCAGAACTTAGCCCAGATTTCACCCAAGACTAACGATGATTCCAGAATCCCAATGCCCGCTCCCCCAGCGCTAACTATCCAGATCAATACTCCAACTGCTGATAACACACCCAGATCGAGTTTGATAGTCCATAATACAGAACCATCGTCCACCATGGGCACAGTTAACAACGAGCCATCTGGTCCCGCCGTTATACCGATTATGGGTGACGCTTCGAACACTACCGCTACGATAATACCCCTTACAGAAGAGCAGAGGATCCTCCTTAAAGAACAACGACTTAACGAAATCAAGACACAATGCTCCACACTTATTAGTGAATTGGACAGCGACCTGGACCCCGAGGCGGTGGTCAGAAGACATATTAGCCAATTAACGAAGTATCATGAGTTAAAGGATATAGCTCTCGGCTTAGTTACGATGATTGCTGACCAGAGACATGTTAGAACCACAGAGCTATTGAAAGAGATGAAAGTGGAGTACAACGAAGACTAAGGGCAGAAGTATATGTTATGCCCCTGTACGTGTGAAGCCTTTTTGGCTCAAGAGATATTGTTGGTGATACAGATTAATTGCAAAGGAGAGATATAATATCTTCAACGAAACCAACTAACCCAATCGTTGCTCTACCAGGAGAAGCACCTTCTACGATTCAATACCAACCGTAACTTATTGATTGTATTTCTACTATTTACGGAGCCCACTTACTACCGGAGTTATTGTGGGTCTATATTTCAGTGTTACTACTTGCCTGGCGTCCTTGTACTACTAATTTATCACCCGGTTGGCCTGTTTCGGAGCGATGATCCTTTCTAGCTGACAAGTGATAAGCTAGTACATAATCAAGGATTATTCCATATTTATTGCTTTTTTTATTCTACCTTTTATCTATTTCCTAACCTCTAAGTGATACCCAGGATGCCGCAAAATAGAACGGTGGCTATACTCTCTATGTCTAGACTGCCTAATTAGGAATAAACCAGAGAATCCCGAAATATACCTTTACACTTCACACTGTACACTCATCTCCACCAAGAACGTACATACAGTGAAAAAAAAGTACGAGCGTAAATGCGTGGAACCGATTTCAGTTCCGTTTCCTACTGATAACTGGGCGGAACCACACCATGGAGCCTCCTTGCCGTAGAGATGGCGGCAACCACGACACTGGGAAGGAGTAAAACAGGGCTTTTTACGAGAAAAATGCAACTCGTGGTTAGAGCCGTGGCCAGGGCATCCCGTCGGTTCTTGTGCCCACCCCCACTCCTTATGTTCTTAGCTAGCCAACCATTCCAAACGGTCTGTGGGCCGATAGATAAGCTGTGCGTAACGCACGGATGAGAACGAGATCGCCATCGACTGCTGCTGCCACAGAAAAAAAAAACTCCAGTACACCACCATCAACCACCCAGGGAATTATTACCCAAAGAAATGAGAAATGCCAAAAGAAACAGATCTGCTCTGCTCTGCTCTGCTCTGCTCCACTTGCAAAACCCACCATTCTCACACTTTTCTCCTATTCCCTATTCCCCATTCCCCTATCGTAGCCACTCACACACTCTCTCCCCCCTCTCTCCTCATCTCGTACCCCATACCTCTCCATCTCCGGTCCCTAACCTACGTTCTCACCGCAGGAACGGACTAATGCACGCACGTGAAACAAAAGAAAACCTCAAGCACAGAACACTCCAGAATCAACCATTCCTAAATAATTATTCTTTGAGTGCTCTACAACCCTCGCACACTACACAGGAACGAAATTAGGGAAAAAATGCCTGAAAAAATTGAGACTAGACTCAGCTATCTTTAGTAAATGAAGATGTGGAATGAAAGAAACTGCTTCTTCTACACCAACGAAAGCAACCAACAAGAAGCATCAAGCCGCTCAAAAAGTCTCCCGGCCCACTATAGGTGCACACGAAATATACCCCGAACCCTCTGCAACGGCGCAGGCCCCCAAATCATCGCATCTCTCGATACCGCTACACTCACTTACCAGGCCGATCCGCTTCCTTCTCGTCACGCACTGAGCACTAACAGAAACGAGAAGGCTCGAGCAACTACCTAGCCAAGATGCGTCATATCCACTTGGTGCTATGTCTCTGCTTGACATTCATATCTCTCATATGGGCCACGCCCCGACTAGAGAAAGTAACCACGAAATACATCGCTCCAGGAAAACCGGACGAAAACCAACAACCGTACGACTATCAGGATGGAAATGCGCCTCCTCCAGTGACCACTGAGGTCCCAGGAGCTAGCAAAAGAGGCGACTCGTCCATAGGACCGATCTACGAACGGTCACTTAAGGATTGTAAACTCATTGATTTGCTCCTAGTCAGCGATATAGACGGAAATTTGCATGGTGTGGAAAGAAACAGCGGGGAACTCCTCTGGTCGTTGCCCATCGACGAACCCTTGGTGAAAATCCAAGCTAACACATCTTCAGACAATTCCCTGTCTAATATCCTCTGGTTTGTGGAACCTTATCAGGATGGATCATTATACTACTTCACCCCGAAATTCGGATTGAACAAATTACCAACTAGCATAAAGGACTTAGTAATGGAGTCCCCATTCTCCTTGAGTGGAGATGATAAAATCTATACCGGTACTAGACGTACAGCCTTGTACTCCATAAACATACACACCGGAGAAATCATTGATTCCTTCGGAAACGACGACAAGTGTCCAGTCCCAAACACTCATTACAAAATAGATGCCGACCTGTACGGCGACCAAGATACCATCATGATTGGTAAAACTACCTACGAATTGTCTATTCACACAAAATTGAATAAAAACATCGTATGGAACGTCACGTATTCACAGTGGGGTCCCAATAACATAGACAATGATCTCATCATGCAGAATTCCCAGAGTTTGGACAAACTCTACTTCACACCCTATCATGATAAGTCATTGATGGCGATTAATAAAGACATAAGCAGCTTTTTATGGGTAACCAATCTTCCATCTTCAGCTGTGAATGTATTTGATGTCTTCAACAATATGAAGGACTCGGGATATGTCTTGTTACCACATCCCATTCAAGTGCTAAACAATGCGCAACTCCAAACGCACGAACAAACTAACAGAAATGAATTCGTCTTCATAAACAAGACTGCAAATGGTAAGGAATGGTTTGCCATGAGTTTCAATAATTACCCTACCAAGGTAGTAAGTGCTCCACTCTCGAAATACCAATCTCAACTCAATAGTCTTATGAACGGTAAGGATATCGATACAGAGTATTTGAAGAACTTTCGTCTATTGACTACTAATGATTCAGAGGTAGAGTCTTTGATCAGTGGAATACATAGAGTGTTCGATATCACTAGTGATACTCAATACCAGCCTGTATCGAGATTTGATATTACTATTAACAAAGACATCAAACAGATTGGTGCTGCTGTGGATGTCATCGAAGTAGAGGAAGACACAGAGGATACTGGTCCGAATATTATAAACGGAATAAAGTTTACAAATGGAGGCACCGGTTCAGGCGATTTAGTCTTGTATGGGGATGCTATTCCCACTTCTACTTACGAAGCATACCAGCCATATAGTAACCCCAACAACAATCCTTCGACACTGAACAATATTTCCACATCCTCGATAGCTAAACGTATCATTGAAGACTTAGTCGTTTTATTAATACTCTTTGTCCTCTTGATGACATTCGGAAAATCGAGCAAGTTTGTACAAAGTTATCTCAACGAAGGAAAAATAGGTGGAGAAGACCAGGAGCTGTTCCTTAACGAGGTGGTCGCTGAAAAGGGAATAAATGCCAGTGAAACAACCACTGAAGTTGCCGAAGTTAAGGAAAAAGTAAAGAATGAAGACGTAGTAACAAAGAATTTTGAAGTTTCGAACTCCGAATCAGCAGGATACAGTGACGACAAAGAGACCGAAATACCAAAGAAGAAGGTGTTATTTGTCTCCCCTGCCGGGTCCCTGGATTTAGATAATACCCAGGCGGACACTACTTCGACCGACAAGATCGAAGAACTTGATGATGGTGAAGACGAGGGCGATAACAATGAAGAAGTAGCTACAAAGAAAAAGCGCAAGAGAGGAAGCAGAGGTGGAAAAAGAGGTGGAAGGAGAATAAATAAATCTAAGGACGATACTGGAAGCCCAGAAGAAGGTGATATGAACAATAACGATGATTCCCCGGAAGAGGAAATCATATCTACGAAGAGTTTGATTAAATCGACTCCACTTCCAATGAAAATTCCTATCAAAAAGTTGCAGATAGAGAACAACTTAGTAATTTCAGATAAAATTTTGGGATATGGATCCCATGGAACAATCGTTTATCAGGGTACTTTTGAAAACCGTCCTGTAGCTGTTAAGCGGATGCTATTGGACTTTTTTGATGTAGCCAACCACGAAGTTCGCTTGTTACAAGAAAGTGATGATCACCCTAATGTTATTAGATACTTTTGCTCTCAGTCGAGTGAATCCGAGAAATTCTTATACATAGCTTTGGAATTGTGTTTGTGTTCCTTGGAAGATATCATTGAGAAGCCAAAGAAGTCTCCAAAATTGAATATTCCGAAGATTAATGACGTTTTATATCAGTTGGTCAGCGGTCTTCATTACTTGCACTCCCTCAAAATTGTCCATCGGGACTTGAAGCCACAGAATATTTTGGTGGCTGATATAAGAAAGAATAGCACAGGAAAACAGCCTTCTCAGATAAGCCCGAGTGAGAATAATGTTCGCTTGTTAATTTCTGATTTTGGCTTATGTAAAAAGTTGGATTCGGATCAATCCTCATTCAGAGCAACTACTCAGCATGCGGCACTGGGAACTTCAGGCTGGCGTGCCCCAGAATTACTTTTGCATCATGATTTATTGGAAATCTCCCCTGATACCATTTCTTCTGTGGGGTCTAACTCGCGTCACTCAATCAATGGTTCGACTATGCTGGCTCCATCTTCATCTACAGCGGCAACTGGAAAAAGATTGACTAAGGCGATTGATATCTTCTCCTTGGGATGTGTATTCTATTATATCTTGACAGGTGGTAACCACCCATTCGGAGATAGATACATGCGTGAGGGTAACATCATCAAAGGAGAATATGATATTTCCTTGTTATTACAAAGGTGCCCCAATGATAAATATGAGGCCACAGATCTTATTTCAAGTATGATCCATGCTAGTCCAAGCCAGAGACCAAATACATCGAAAATATTGAATCATCCATTGTTCTGGTCAACAAATAAACGTTTGGAATTTCTCTTAAAGGTCAGTGATCGTTTTGAGGTAGAAAGAAGAGACCCACCCAGTGAATTACTCTTAAAATTGGAGGCATGTGCAGAAGCTGTCCATCAAGGAGATTGGCACAAGAAATTCGACAGCGAATTTATGGATAACCTTGGAAAATATAGGAAGTACCAACCAGAGAAGTTGATGGACTTATTAAGAGCTTTGCGTAACAAATATCACCACTTCAACGACATGCCAGAGTCCTTGCAATCACAAATGAGTCCGTTACCTAGCGGATTCTACAAATATTTTAACGACAAATTTCCGAACTTGCTCATGGAAGTTTATTTCTTAGTAGAGAAGAACTTATCCGAAGAGCATGTCTTCAGAGACTATTACTAGATTTCGTCAGAAGTCTACATTTACGATGCATATGAAATGTTTCTACATTCACTAAATTTATTATTCACTTGATGATAATGATTTTATTGTGAGAGCCGTGTTTCACCAATATTCATTTCCTCACCTCAGATTTACTATATTCCATAATTGCAACCTGCTGGTATGGAGGTATTTCTGGGAATACATATATACAACTAAAAACATTCAATATGGATGTTTATTTCAGTTCTGCTCTTTTAATTATCATTATTTTATTAGTCATATTATACATTTACATTTCAATAAAGTTTGTAGAACGTCTATATTTTCACTATGTATTTTTATTTCTTTGATGCCCTCTTATTAGTTGGTTTCGTAATCTTTCCTGACTTCGTTTTCACTGCCTTGGACTTCTTCTTGTTACCCTTTGAGGTGTCTGGAGTTGGTGTAGACTGCTTGGAAACAGCCTCAGTTTCGCTGTCAGATCCATCATTTTTGTCTTCAAATTTGGTATGCTTCCCTTGAAAGTTCGATGCACTAATAGCTGGGGAGGTCATGCTATCGGTGGCTGCTGCTCCACCACCGTTTATCTTCGTGCCCAACGTCTTCTGTAAGAATTCTTTGGCCTTTTCGTTGGCTCTTTTTTCCAATTCCTCTTTGCTTACTTGGTTGGATTCCAAGTCTTTGAATCTCTTCATATATGCCCTTATTCTGGCCAATTCCTGTGATATTGGGTGTTTATCTGTGTCCACTCCGAGGACCTTTAGGTACGAATATATCACAGATATTAAGGTATAAGCTGCGTTGTTGTATAGGCGAATTTTGTCCTTGGGACTATTGGAGTGTTCTGCTGCTAGTTCCAAGAGGGATTTTTTCAAGAACGGCTCGAGAGCAGCATCCAACTCATCGACCCTGTTATCAACTGCTTTGACGAAGAGTCTTACGTTTTCTATGTTTTCCATTGTGATATGAATTCTGTGCTTTGATTATTTTATGAGTTGAGATGAATTGAAGAAAGTATCTTTATCCTTCGCTAGTGATATTTATACGACTTTCCTTGTATAAGAGTATCTGTATTTTAATGGTTCTGGTCACTCTTTTCTGGTTTTGAAACGTCTTATCAATGATATCTCTGGATGCTATCTTTGATCTTTGCTTATTCTAGTTCGGTAGCTATTCTTGTTCTTATAAATGATCGTATTTCAACAGCGGTTTACTCCAAAAAATGCAACTAATACTTCCAAAATCCAGTATTCAGTATTAAAACCAACAATTATTCACGTCTTTCAATGATTACTACTATTCTGCAACAACCTACAAGAATAACTACTACACTCTCTCCATCTCTTTCCACTCTCGCTAAATAATTCTTTTCACCGTTCACAGTGCGAACAATTTGTGCGATGCTCATTGAAATTTAGCGAGAGATGATTTTTATGAGACAGAGTATGTCAGTGAAGAAGGTGAGAAACAGCTAGACAAAGGTGTTTACCGTGAAAATCGAGAATTAGAACTAAAATAGTATACTAGCACAGACCACAATGTCGGGAGGAAGAAAGAATAGAGACATCTTAACCGGTGGTAAGAAATATGCCCAGAAGCAGGCCAAGAAGCACAGAGTAGAAGAAGTGGTGTTCGATAAAGAGTCCAGAGAAGAGTACTTGACCGGGTTTCACAAGAGAAAAGTCCAGAGACAGAAAAAAGCACAGGAGTACAACAAGGAGCAGGAGAGGTTGGCTAGAATCGAGGAAAGGAGGCAGATGAGAGAGGAGCGTAAGAAAGATATGGAAAACCAGTTGAAGGATTTCAACGATACAGTTAAGAAAATTGCCACTTTCGATGTAAGTGACGATGAGGACGAAAAATGGACCGGGTTCGATGAAAAAGCCCAAGAATCTGATGATTCCACTGGTGAAAATGGAGACTCTGGTTCCCAATCAACACAAAAACCAGAAAACCCTACCAAAGGCATATTGCATCACACAGAAATCTACAAGTTGGACGACACTACAGAATTATTACCAGAAAGCAACGCTATAATAGATGAGGAAACTACAGTTGAGGTTGAGTCATTGGATAACCCTGCCACTTTGAGTATTCAGGAAGCCAGTTTAGAGGCCATAGCTCGAGCAAATAATGTCCGTCTTGAGGATTCGGAGAAGGTTCTTGAGAGTTCTCTAAAGAAAGCCAAGTCACATGCCATGCAAGTCGGTATCACCAAACCATCGTTCAAGGACAGAGTCAACCAGAAAAAGAAGAAGTTTAGATATTTGTCCAAGGCTGAGAGAAGAGATAATACTAGAAAAGAGAGAAGTAAGGGTAATAAGTTTAAGAGTGACAAGGCAGCCCCAACCAGGGGTGCCAAAGCATCTAAGAGTGCCAAATCAACTAAGGGGGCCAAATCGTCTAAGCGTTCTTAGTAGTCATTCCTTTTTAAAGTCATTTATGCATATTTAGAACGTTTATATATAAACTACATTGTATATCCCGTCCCAAACCAATCCAGTGTAGATAGAACCCCACCAAATACAACCTGCCCTTCCCGTACTATCATAGCTAATATCCGGGTAACGAATTTTTCACTCTTCCCCTACGAAGTCTCGCTAAATTTTGCGAGTATAAAAAGAGAAAATTTTTTGTTCTTCGTAGGAGTTCTATTTCACAGATCAGTATACCACCATGAGGTGGTCTCTTCATATGACCGCATCAACAGTATGTACTAGCGAATAGATTCAATATTTGTATCCTTTCCGAGATTTTACGTGATGACACGATGTCGCCCCAAACGGAGGCTCCTATTCAGGACGATGACCGATTCGATATCAATGCCAAACACACTGAAAATTCTGAAGTGTAAAACTCGAAAGGATACCTTTTTGAAGGTTCTTGTACAAGAAATAGACTAACAAAGAATTTAGACACGAAGAAATGAATGAATGAATTAATGTCACAATTGAATATTTTATGACCAACTCTTGCTTCTCTGTTTTTACTCTCTATGTACTATCAATAAAGGAATTGTGAACTAATATGGGACTTTTCCCGCTTATATGTATCTTGCGCTGGAAAGCGAGGTTGAATCCACGGTGAAAGCTTGTTGGCTAGTGATGCTTCCATGCTAATCATGAATACTTCTGATTAAAACATATCTAAATCGTGACCTGGGTTCAAAGCCAGGGACGTCTGAAGCCTTCAAGTTCAACCGAATTCTATCTTTCTTCTAGTGTAGGTTGTAGTTGGGGCAGATGTGAAGAAAGAGAGCAGAGATCTTGCTTGCGAAATCCAGCTCTCGCTAATAGTAATGTTTGCGGTATCATAACACATCTTCTACAGACTAGCGACGTTTTCGCTTGGAATATATGGGTTTCTTTCCTCTGCTCTCTAATTACCACTCTACACCATAACTTCATATATTTTCAACACAACATAAAACTACTTACAACTACCATCTTTCTTCTTCTCTAACGTCACAATACCGTACCCATCATACGTCCTCTTTCTTCACAACGTGGACATCTCTCACCTCTCCAGTCTCACATTGTCGCGACGATCTTCACTGTATGCAGCCACCTCTCGCTGGAACTTCTCGCTACGTGTCGTGGTAAACAAAAAAACCTCGCTACACAAACTGAGTTTGTTCCTACGTATCTTACGATCGGGACGAAGCATTGTTTGGCATTGTTGATTTGGGTTTCATTGTGGACTGGATTGCTGCCGTGATTGGAGGAAAAAAAGACCAGGAATCAGCAAGGAATCATACAAAGCAGTAGCAACTAGAGTATAGATCGTATTGTAGTGTTTCGACGATCCCATTTGCTTCTAGTCTCTATACGCTCATCTAGACCTGTTGTTACTATTCATATTCAGTTGCATTTGAAAACAGAGAGTTGGCACTACTTCTTCGGATTGATACCTCTCTCAGCTATAAAAAATGGATCATCAGGAGGAACAGAAAATCCAGATCCTCTTCGACGATCTAATCCCGCTCCCCTTTAGGGTACTATTCCTTATCCAACTTGGTGTGTTCTTATGGTACTTCTTGGTCTATTCATGCTACAAGCTCAATTGTTTGAACATATTGCATTTGCTAAACCTATCGTACTCTCCTCATGATTATAGCAATCTCGATGATAATCTAGTTCCCACGGGAGAATTCCCAGCTACGGTAGTACCTGACTTTCATTCCAATGGATTGCTTGCCAATGGAATCTGGGGAACCTTCAAAACAGTTGCTATTGTCAACACTATAAGTTGGGCTTCATTCAGATTCGTACTGAACTACATTACTGTAACATCAGCAGAGTCGGAATCTTCAAATGCATTATTTTCACCAATCTACTATACTATACCGTTGGGAGTTTTTGTATACGTGTTATACAAAGTGTTCTACAAGCCGCAAGGAAGTAACGCAATGGGACAATTCAGACTATACACCACCATCAAAAGAATAACATTAGGGCGTATCAACTCTTCCACAATGAGGACAAATGATATCTTGATTTCTGATAGTTTATGTTCGTATGCTAAGGTTTTGAATGATTTTGGTTTGTACTTGTGGAACTATTACTACAGTGCCGAAGTGCCATACTATAACGGCTTGGAGCTTTGTGTGTTATGCATCCCTACTGCCATCAGATTGAAGCAGTGTTGGTTTGAGTATAATACAACAAACAACAAACAGCACTTATTCAACTTTTTAAAGTACTTAACTACTTTGGGACCACTTACGATCAACTTTTTAATTGAAGAGCTTTTGACTACGTCTCACGGAAATCAGTTTCTGGAACCAGAATTTATAAACAGATTGGAAGGTTTGAATAGATGGTGGTATGTATTCTCCCTCATCAACTCCACCTATTCCTTTATCTGGGACATTAAAATGGATTGGGGTCTTCCTATGTTGGATTTCTTATTCGAAAGAAAGGGGTCTTTCTTTCAGTATAGAATCTTGAGACAGAAATCTGCATTTCGGTCCGAATTCTACTATGGGGTTATTGCATTCGACTTCTTGATCAGATACATCTGGGTACTCAAATTCTTCATTGTCACGGACATACAGAAGTCTACGATCACATTCGTACATATTTTGTCTACCTTCTTATTTGGATACGATGCCTACTCCTTTGGATATGTGATAATAGAATTCTTGGAGATTTTCAGACGTTGGTTATGGTGTTTCGTCAAGTTGGATGCGGACGCAGCCAAGCTTGAACTCGTCAGCTCCAACGATATTGAAATGGTATCGAATTCTGCCAAATTGGGGTGAAACCTCTTACAACATACAAAACTTTATAGACTACATATCCAATGCATTTACAGTACCACGTACTATAAACTAGTGATTTCACAATTGTCGATCAAGATTCTCGTAACGAATTGTTCTTTATTAACGGGAAGCGTACAAACTAAATATACATTAGAACTGGGAGAACTATGAAGGTAAATGCAATAAATATGAGTCTCTAGCGGACACTCATCAGGTCATGAATGGAAAGGAATAGATGAAGACTGTGCCAACAGCGTACAGAGACAATATAGACGAGATCTTCTAATTCCTGCTACACACTGTTGTCGATGTGATATAGTCTTCTGTGTTTATTTCTCATCAAGCCACTTCTGAGCAGCGTTTCTCCATGCCAAGTCAGCCTTTGGGCTGATTCTGTTTTCACTGGCCCATTGGTACTTCAAGGGAGACTTGATGGTGGTGTAGATCACCAAGACAGAACCCATGGTGGCAATAGCAGCAATGCTCAAACTTGGACCGTGGTGACCTGCCATCTTTGCTTATGTTAATATGTATCTATTCTACCGTGTAGATGTGCTTTCTTGTCACAACTATCACCGTAATAGTATTTGTTTCGAATTTGGTTGGTTCATTGGCTGGGAGAAGGTGGTAGGGACACGACTGCGACTAGCTGCTAAATTTGCAGTCTGTTGGAGGAGTGGTTGGAGAGTAGTAGATGTCGTGTTATTTGAGAGAGGTGGGTGGATATTGAAGATTGAGTGAGTGTGGTGTGTGGGATGTAGTGAATGGGTATAAAAGTAGAAGATTTGGGATTTTTAGTAGGATTTCTGATGAGAAGAGTACTATTTGGTGTCCTCATATTATAATAAATTTCTTATGTATGAAGGGCCTAATAGTACTAAAATCTATGTATGTAAAGAGCGAGCACAGAAACTCATTTTCTTACTGTAACGCTAAAATACATAGTCCACAAGGACACAGCAATTGGGGACAATTCACTTTTAGAATATTCTAAAGTTTTGATTTACACTTCATGGGAGACAACACATGGGAATTGGATCTTCATACACGTATATTCCTTATGATTTACCTACCAACAGAGCAATAATTATCAGGCTCCTAAAAGTCTCACATAATCCTCTCACAATAATTACGTAATACTCACTGGTGGCCTGCTGAAAAAAATTCTTTAACTGAAAAAGATCGAATAAGTTGGTAGTACGACCATTCATTGACGGTTGTTATAGGATATTGGTAGACAGGATGTTGAGGCTGATAGCTAGATTGCAAAGGCCTGTGTTGAAGACTTGCCGTGTTAGTGTGCGTGGCTACCAAGTGGCCCGCCTCGACTCATCGTTGAAGACCAAGTATGATTCGTTAACCGACTACGCTAGTTATAGAAACAACATTTTCACCCACAGATTGCCAGAGTCCACGGCCTCTCAGTCACCCCCATTAGTAGCATTACATTCCAGATTGAACTTACCTTCGTCGTACACCTTGTCCACATTATCACAAGCATTAAATTTGAATAAGTTCGACGACGGGTTGGCCAACAACTTCGGCTTAAACACACTTGGAAAGAACCTTTTGTCATATTACGTAGCAGAACACCTCTTGGTGAAATACCCAAGATTACCTATGCCCATTCACAATGGTGCCGTCGACTCCTTGATGGGCGTCGAGACCTTGTATGAAATCGGTAAGTCCTGGGGTATCGACGTGGACCAAAGTTCAAAGTTGGAGAAGTACTTGAGCCAAGAATCGGAATTCTTGAAGTACGGAAAATTAAGATTTGTTTCGGAAGAGTCCAAGAGCGAGATCAAAGAGGCTGGTGTTTACGAATTAAGTCAGGAAGAAGTCTCTTCCCTTAAAAGAAACAACTCTTTTGTAGCAAAAGAAATCGAGGCATATGCATCTGCTGTCAGATCCATTATTGGAGGATTATACACTCATTCCGGAGAAGAAGCCACCAAGGCATTCATTCAAGACCACATTCTTTCTAGAAAATTGCCTTTGGAGCAAATGTTCCAGTTCAGTCAACCTACAAGAGAATTAATCAGATTATGCGACAAGTTGAACTTCACAGAGCCAGTTGAGATCAGATTGATTGCCGAAACCGGTAGATTGTCTGCTCATCCAATCTATGTCGCTGGAGCTTTCTGCGGCGTTGAAAAGTTAGGAGAAGGTGTCGGTTCATCTTTATCTGAAGCCAAGACCAGATCTGTCGTCAATGCTTTAATGTCCTACTACTTATACTCTCCAATCAGTGCAGATGGAACTGATGTTAAATTGCCAAGCGACCAGAACTACAAGTTTGAAGGTATAATCGGTACTGGAGACGTCGCTATCTAAGCATCCACTACCACAGTCTACACATCATTCACAACAACTGTATATAAGATTATGTAAATAGAGTCATTCATACATTCATCCATTTTTGTATTTCGAATATAAAAGTAATTAAGAATTAACAATAATTAAGGGTTGAAGAACCTAGTGAGCACAAGAACCTCCAGTAACACCAGCAGAAACGGCATCACTGAGCTTGTGGTAACAGTAAGCTTCAGCTGGAACATTATCCATAGCAGAAAGCTTGATACTGGAGTCCTGCTGCTTCTCGACAGAGACAACACAGGCATATTTGGTACTGCTCGAACAATTAGTTGGAGCATTGTATGAATCGAAGTCGAAGTCACATTGAGAAATGCCAAAGTCGAACTCTTCGTTGAAGCAAGTCTTGGTGGTTTCGACTTCTCTGGCAAAGAGAGACTTCACGTTGCTTTCTTCGTAAGCCTTATTGTTGTAGTTCTTCTTGTAGGTGCCGGTGTTAAGAGTAGAGTGGGTGTTTAAGTTTATGTAAACGACTTCTCCGTTCTTGTGAACAGTGGAGACAACATGAGAAAATGAAGGGTTAGTCTCTGGGGTATGTTCCTCCAAATGCTTCAAAACCATGTGAGTTGGGGGTAAAATAGCAAAACCTTCGCTGTCGCGAATAAGATCGAAACCATTCACAAAGGACAAGAGGCCAAGAGCCAAAGCGGGTAATGTTCTAACGGAAACCATCCTAGCTATATAAATATGTCAATTAAATGTGCCAAGTAAACGCTGTCAAATTAACCGAGACAAATTAAACAAAAGAATGCACCAATTTAGAGAAAACGAGCTATTTAAATATTTCTGACGTCAATGGGGATATACTGATCTTTCAGATAATTTTGATCAAATTTATCAGTTAACTGTATTAGGCATGCGGTAATAACTTCCGGAAGGCCTTCGGAAATTTTTTGCTTCCAGTAAGTTTATTGGCTACAATTGAAATTAACCAGTTAAGCCACCCCGAGCAAAGGAGGTTTTAAACGGAAAACGAATGGAGAAGCATATGCAGTTACAATGGCAGAGAAATGGTTTGACGTTTCTGGACAATGGTTTTGTTTCCTTGGGAGTAATAGGGTTATCATCAGCATCCGTTGGTGTTGCATTGATGGTATTATTCGTTCAATTCTTATGGTGCTCCATCTATAATGGATGCGAAAAGTGAATCGCAACCAATGAGCGACGGATTTCTCTGTTAAAAAAGAAGTTTCTCCTCACCAGCCAAAGTTCACTCGTTAAGCCCTGTTCCATTATTGTAGATATAATCTGGGTCAAATAGACCAACGATTTTCGACGATTTTCGATCGAAGTCGGCAATTAGATATTCGATTCCATTTTTAGGTAAATGGGGTGATTTTTAGAATGATGTAACTGTCTATTTTAATTACCGTCTTTCAAAACCCCCTACAAATCCACCAATAAGTACAGAATTAGGACATCTCTGGTGAAAAATAGAAAAAACCTACTTACCTCGGCGGTTTACCCTAAGCTTTGAAACTTTTAAGTTTGGGATTGTTTTGTCTATGTTTTTGGCTTTTTCATGTTGCATTGGTTATGTAGACTTTTGTACGGACAGAATCTGCTTATGATTTCATTGCTTATCTCAACAAAAAAGAAGCATATATTGTCTACAGTACGATATTTTAGTGTAAGAAAATACAATCACAGAGAGCAACAAATCCCAAGATTATTGAGATTATCTGCGAAAATACATATTTTTAGATTATTATACTCATAGTTGCCAGTATCAAGATTGCATCCGATCAAGAGTCACTATCGCTGGGGAGAAGCAGCACACAAGAGTGCCGTAGAGAGAAATGAAATAAGACCCATACATGAAGTATACCAAGACACTCCTCCATTCTGCCATTTCTAGTGAACCAACTTCTAATATATGCTGTCCACATAAAACACCCACAACACCGACCACACACAACTCATAATGAACAAAAGTTCACATTTACTCATCCTATACATTCTATCTCTACTATATCCTCTCCATCTATAGATTAGATATAGATATATATAACACCATCTCTGCTTCTCTACACCCACCACACTATATACACACCGACCATATTCTTTTTTCGCACCCTTCCATATATGACACAAAACCACCTCATCGTAGAAATTTCAATCGGAGTCAAAAACTGAAAAACTTCTTCGTTTGTGACTATGAGCCATTATTAGCCGTAGTAGTATACTCCAGTTTTTCAGTAGTACGAGTTACATTCGGATAGTGAGAATTCTACAGCGTAGAAGAGAGATCTTGGGTTGTAGATATTTTCATCTTTTGTTGATTCTTTCTTTTTGCTTCTTCTTCTTTTTCTAGCCATCGGTTCTACAGCTCTTCAGTCCTTATTGGATCTACTACACTGCTACACTCAAGACAACTAACTCCTCAGAAATGTCGTCTAAACAGTTAAACATTCTCGTCATTGGTAACGGTGGAAGAGAACATGCAATTGTTTGGAGATTGGCCCAGTCTGCCTCGGTTAACAAGATCTATGTCGCTCCTGGTAACGGTGGTACTGCCACCGATTCCAGCAAGGTAGTCAACGTCCCTGAGTTGTCGGGCTCTCCAAAGGACTTCGAAGCCTTGCAGAAGTTCGCTGTTGATAAGGAAATCAACTTGGTAGTCCCAGGCCCAGAACAGCCATTAGTGGACGGAATTACCACGGTCTTCACTAAAGTCGGTATTCCAGTCTTCGGTCCTTCTGCTGCTGCTGCCTTAATGGAAGGTTCCAAGGCTCACTCCAAGATCTTCATGGACAAGCACAACATTCCAACTGCCAGATTTCAGAACTTCACCAACGTTGAAGACGCAAAGAAGCACATCGAATCCGTGGATTACAAGATCGTATTGAAAGCTGATGGTATTGCAGCCGGTAAGGGTGTTTTGATTCCAGAAACCAAGGAAGAAGCCTTGAAGGGATTGAACGAAATCATGGTTGCCAAGAACTTCGGAAGTGCTGGTGATGAGATCGTCATCGAGGAATTTTTGGAAGGTGACGAGTTGAGTATTTTAACCATCACTGATGGTTACACCTTCTTCAATTTGCCAGCTGCCCAAGACCACAAGAGAATCAGCGATGGAGATCAAGGTTTGAACACTGGTGGTATGGGAGCTTACGCCCCAGCCCCAATTGCTACTCCAGCTGTGTTGAAAAAGATCGATGAGCTCATCATTAAACCAACCATTGATGGTATGAGAAAGGACGGAACCCCAATGAACGGTGTTTTGTTCACTGGTATAATGTTGTCTCACGACAAAGAACCAAAGGTCTTAGAATATAATGTCAGATTTGGTGATCCAGAGACTCAAACTGTCTTGCCGTTGTTATCTGAAGAGACTGACTTGGCTCAAGTTTTCTTAGCTTGTGCTGAACACAGATTGGATTCTGTCACAATTGAGACTAAGCCAAATATGTTCTCCACCACTGTTGTCATGGCTGCTGGTGGTTACCCCGAAGCTTACAAGAAGGGTGATGAGATCACCGTCAAGACTCCATTGCCAGCTGATACTTTCGTATTCCATGCTGGCACTGCTGACAAAGATAGCAAAGTTGTCACCGCTGGTGGCAGAGTCATTGCTGCTACAGCCATTGCTCCTACTTTGAGAGAATCTGTTGATAAGGCTTACGTTGGTGTCGACCATGTTTCTTTCCAAGGTAAGTACAACCGTAAAGATATTGCGCACAGGGCTTTCCGTGATGCTGCAGCCAGTTCTACTAAGGCTGGTGTCACCTATGCCGATGCTGGTGTTTCTGTCGATAATGGTAACATGTTGGTGGACGTTATCAAGGCTAAGGTGAAATCTACTGCTAGACCTGGTGCCGATTCTGACATTGGTGGGTTCGGTGGTTTATTTGACTTGAAGGCCGCTGGTTACAACACCGACGAGACCTTGTTGGTTGCTGCCACTGACGGTGTTGGTACCAAGTTAAGAATTGCCCAAATCATGAACATACACGATACCGTCGGTATTGATTTAGTTGCCATGAATGTAAACGATTTAGTCGTTCAAGGTGCTGAGCCATTGATCTTCTTGGACTACTTTGCTACTGGTAAATTGGACATTGAAGTTGCTGCTAAATTCGTCAGCGGTGTTGCTGATGGTTGTATCCAAGCAGGTTGTGCTTTGGTCGGTGGTGAGACATCCGAAATGCCAGGTATGTACGACGAAGGTCACTATGACACTAACGGTACTGCTGTTGGTGCTGTATCAAAGCACAAAATTTTGCCAAAGATCGAAAGCATGAAGGCTGGTAACGTGTTGATCGGTGTTACTTCCGACGGTATTCACTCTAACGGTTTCTCTTTGGTACGTCGTATCATAGAGATCTCTGACTACGAATACACTTCCGTCGCTCCATGGTCTAAAGAAGGTAAGACTATTGGTGAGGAGGTTTTGGTTCCAACCAAGATTTACGTTAAACAATTATTGAAGTCTATCAACGAAGGGTTATTATTAGGTTTAGCTCATATTACAGGAGGTGGTCTTGTGGAGAACATCCCAAGAGCCTTGCCAAAGACGTTACAGGCTAAGGTCGACATCAACAAATGGGAAGTTCCAGAAATTTTCAAGTGGCTCGGTTCCCAAGGTAATGTGCCATACGACGATATCCTCAAGACCTTTAACTTAGGTATTGGAATGGTGTTGATTGTTGAGGAGCAAAATGCAGACAAGGTATTAGCCAACTTAAAGGCAGCCGGCGAGACTGGTATTGTCATTGGTTCGCTTGTTGACAGAAAGGAGGGTGACCACGGATGTGTTGTTGACAACATCGATGGTTTGTACTAGATAATGACTAACAGAAATGAGTAAAACAAAAATTAATAGATGTTCAATTGAATTAGACGTTTTATTGTAGGATAAGGAGAGGATTGAACATGAGAAAGATATTTCGGTTAATCAGAATAAAAAAATACTGGATGAGTTCGGTATACTGGTTTCACGGTCAGTACCATGACATATACGCTTACAAATAGCCAACATAAAAAACGTTTGTAAACCGTCTAATCTGAATTTTCTTCCCAAAAGAAGCTGACAATTTCCAGAACTTACTTGGCATTCAAACTTCCACCTCGTTGCTCCATTCTTACTTCATCATAGGAAAGCGCATTTGTAATACTGGATTTTGCAATTCCGCACTATCTATTGAATTTCCCAATCGGGACAAAGAATCCAGCCGAGAGAGATCACCTGATCCGCTTAGTCATAGTCCCGTGATCTGTGCTAATCGATAACCACCCAATAGTCGAGTTCCTGGTAATATAGGAGAGTAGCCTCCACAGTCGTATTGGATTACGAAATTTATTAATACACCATAAAACACACCACTGGTCAGTGGTGTCCAATCGTTGGAGCTTTCTTGGTTTTGAGGGGTTTGGGGGCTGTCGTAAAGTTAAATTCCAGTAAAACTACACCTTCTGGTGTGGAAACGGCTCCCGATAAGGGTTATCCCCCTACCAAACCAGAAGCACATTGACTCAAGTTAACCATTTTTCTTCCTATACTCAACTCTCCAAACTCACTCTCACCCATACTCTGTTCTCTCGCCGCTTGTAACAATTCCCGTTCTCTCGAAACACCAATTTCTCTCCCCCCACCACCACTCTGTCGGATCATTACCAACTGTCTGAATAGCCGCTTCCTAACCAAAAGAAATTCCTGCAACCCTTTTGGTGCATGCAGTCTAGCAATAACTGGCGTTCAGCTACCCATTAATAATCAGATGCTGACGATGCAATTGTTGACACAGACTATATAAGAATTAACATCCTGTTAATTTTTAACTCCACAGCACCCGCTCCACAGCTTTCTGTATATACCCATTTTGCAGTCTGTTCGAGTCGTGATATTTCCCTCCAAATAGCCACCTTGAGCATAAACCCGAGCTGACTTCATCGCTGCTCGCTCGTTTACAACGAACATTTTTTTTATCGGTTTTAACTTCTTTCGTTTCTTTCACGTTGGGACTTGAGGCTCTTGCACCATAGTACAGCAGCTGGTGTTGTTTGTGAGCATCGGATCACATTCGAATCACCGTCTCGAGCTATCTGCTCAAACTTGTGCCGAATTTTTCGTCCCAAAAACGCTCTAGTTCCGGGCTCGTCGTAAATTTCACACCACATCCTTGCATAAATTTGCACCCTGTGAATCTCCGTTGACCGTAAATCCACGGCAGTTAGAACAAGCAGTGGTCCGTCCATTGAGGTTCTGTAGTATAGTCGCTTTTCTGCATTCCTCGAATCTCGTATCTTAATGGGGTTATTATCGTTGGGTACGCCCTTGGACTGGCACGAATCGAGAAAGCACAATGAACATGTCCGGAAAAACGGTATAATTCAGCTCATCAACATCTTCAAACAGCATTCAGAGTTAAGAACGAATGACAAGTTCCTCTGGGGTGATGAAGTCGAGTATATGTTGGTCGATATCAACCCTTCAGCCAAGACAGCACGGTTGTCCATTGATAAGGACTACATTCTTAATGACTTGAATGACCCTGAAAAGTCACTTCACAAGTCCGAGGAGAACAACATTTCCTTCCACCCTGAGTATGGTAGATTCATGTTAGAAGGAACACCTGCTTCTCCTTACGACGGAACATGCTTGAAAGACTACGCTTACGTCGAGGAAAATATGATTCTCAGAAGAAAGGTCAGTGAATCAGAATTGCCTGCCCATATAAAGCCATTAACTTTGACAGCTTTCCCTCGCATGGGATGTCCTAATTTCACTTCTCCTCCAGCCCAGCCTATTGGCCCAGCATCTCAATCGCTTTTCTTACCCGATGAAATCATCAATAGACATGTGAGATTCCCTACATTGACGGCCAACATTAGAAAGAGAAGAGGCGCTAAGGTCGCCATTAACTTGCCTATGTATCCAGACATCAACACTAAGTTGATTGACGATTCAATTCCAAAGGATAGAGACTTGTTCTTGAGCGATAAGGAACCGTGGTTAGGAGCCTCAAAACCTGGTCATGTTTACATGGATTCGATGGGATTCGGAATGGGTTCAAGTTGTTTACAAATTACCATGCAAGGAAAGGATATTAATGAAGCTAGATACTTGTACGACACCTTGGCTCCTATCACTCCAATTATGTTGAGTTTGTCAGCTGCTTCACCTATTTTCAAGGGTTATCTTGTAAACCAAGATGTTAGATGGAATGTTGTTAGTGGAGCTGTTGATGATAGAACTTTCATTGAAAGAGACGTGGAACCATACCCTGGTTACGATTTGTTCGGTGGTATGCATGTCGACAAACGTCAGAGATTGCCAAGCAACACTCAGTACGTCAACGAGTTTGGTGACTGGTGTGATTTGACAACCAAAGACGGTAAGCCAATCCAGAAAGTTCCAAAATCAAGATACGATTCTATTGATAACTACTTGAACGATCACAAGTACACGACATCCTACTTCAAGGATGAGTATAATGACATATACTCGCCTTTGAATGAGAAGGTTTACCATCATTTGAGTAAGGAGAACCCTAAACTTTTTGATAAGTACCTTGCTACTCATTTTGCACACTTGTTCATTAGAGATCCTTTGGTGTTATTCAGTGAGCGTATCAACCAGGATAATGCAACTGAAAATGATCATTTTGAAAACATCCAGTCTACAAACTGGCAGACCCTTAGATTCAAGCCACCTGCTCTCTACCCAGAAGGTACTGATCTCAGCAAGACCCCCGGTTGGAGAGTTGAGTTCCGTCCAATGGAAATCCAATTGACCGACTTCGAGAATGCTGCTTATTCGTGCTTCCTCTCCTTGTTGTCGAAGGCTATTATTAGATTCAAACCGAACTTTTATATTCCAATCCTGAAGATTGAGAAGAACATGAAATTAGCTCATAACGTTGATTCCGTCTTGGATGAGAAATTTTGGTTTAAGTCCTTAGACCAGTGGCATTTGAATCATAGAGAATTCATTGGATACGACCTTTCATGGTTTGACCGTTTCTTGAACAAAGGAAATGATGAGCTCGGATTTGATGAAGTCTATGTGAATGGGTATTCGTTGAACGGAGCTCTTGTCAATGGGGAGTCTGAAGATGATTTGGCAGCCCTCAACGGATCCTTGAATGGAAATGGGCATCCTAATGGCTTCTACAGAGGTAGAAGAAGAACAATTGACGCAGTAAATGATATTGACGATCAAGGAATAGACGAAAGATATACAGTCAATGAAATCATTAACGGTAATGACAAGTTTCCTGGTTTAATCAGATTAATTGTCAAAGTCATTGCTACTGACTTGCTTCCAACAGGATCACATCACTGTGAGAATAAAGAATTGGCCAAGAACTTAACCAGAATAAAGAACTACTTGGTGTTGATCTCCAACAGAGCTAGTGGAAAGATCCCAACTACAGCTCATTGGATGAGAGAGTATGTCTTAAATTCGCCTTTGTACAAGAGGGATTCAAAGGTCAGCGAGGCTTTGAACTATGCCTTGGTTGAGAAAACTATTGACATCACAGACTTCAAAGATAAGGAATTATTGACTTCTTTCTTCGGTGAAACCCTTACTCAGTATTTAACTACCAATTGAGGATGATCAGAGGAATAAGTAGAGATGTTTGAAGAGTGACAATTATTTATTATTTCATACTAATATAAACTAAATGATAAGTTGCACACTCGAACAGTTCATAGACGTAACATTAAATAAAATTCGAAATTGCTTATCCATATCTCTAGTAATAGTAGTAGTGGAAACAATATGGTATGGGCTTATGGGAGAAACATCAGTACCGCATTACATTACACCAATATGTCACGTGAGTTTCTACAATATTTAAGTGGTAAATATCTTCAGTATTTGGACTTCGAATACGCTTTAAGTTAGCTGCTATTGAACCCGAGTTTCTTGTATATGCTAGCCAACCTTTCCTACTTCATTTCAAACGTGAATTCACCGAATTCAATCACCCCCAAAACACTGATGAAGTTAACGACCTGCATGAAAACACAACAGCAGCTCATCGTAACACGTCCTAAAATTTAGAACAATTTATTCTTTTCGACAACATTTGTGTCATGAGAAAAATGATCAGGTGACAATAATTAGAAGATTAGCGGAAGAAAGACGGTCTCCCAATGTAACACCATATTGATGAGAGTAACGCCTGAGTCCATTGTTTTGATAGTATATTCATTCCTGTTTCTCTCTACAATGTACAAAAGTACAACCGCAAACTATAGTTTACAACCTACAACATTATACTACATTTCTTCTGGGCCTTGTAATTCTGACAGCTTCTAGCCCAGCGCGTGAAGCCGGCTGTTCTCTCTACTTAATGCTAGAACTCTAGCCGGTAGCGACGGGCCCCACTATTGTCGGGTGGCTTTGTAGCTAATTTCTGAATTTAACCGAATGAGGACGTAAACAATTTTTACCATTGCTGGAAGTATGTGTTGGTGACAACTTGGGGTGTTCAAAAGAAAGGGCCAACTATACTCTGGTGCAACATCGAGATGGACAGCCCAGAATTACTCGGAATAAATCTAAGCGTAGCACCAAAAATGGGGTTCCATCCTGGTGCTGCAGCAATTCCAGGAACACCCCAAAAGATCTCTGCTCTCTCCCAAGCAAAGCCCACCGAAAACCATCGAAATTTTGGTATGTTCTCGCTAGACGAGAACCAGCCCACCCCGCGTCTCGCTCCGTGCCGCAATAAGAAACAACAAATCCTGGCAGAATAGACTATTTGCCAGCAACTCTCGGTGAGCCAGGGTTCACTACCTCAGGGAACACTTTTACACAGCCCACTAGACGCGACTACAAGAAGCTTACTCTCTGTAGAATCATAACAAACAAGCATCCCTAACCTTTACTATTAACCATGTAGCATAATTTGGATTGTGGGTATTTTTGGACAGAACAATCTTCAACCTCCTACAATCAAACACCTCGTTCTTGTAGTTGCTCCCATCGGCTCACTGCTCTTCCCTAAATCGTCATTCTCTCTCGTTCTCCCCACCATCTTCCACCGACGGTGCATGACCTGCAACCACCAGCTGTGTCCACATAATTTCAAGTTGTCCATCTTTTAGTACGACGACACGACCTCGCTCTCACTAATTCTCGGTGAGCGTTCTCTCTCCCGCCGAGCGAAGCAGAGTGTTTTCTATTGACGTAGTGAGAGCATCATCTTATTCTTTATAATCAGATGTGTCTGTTTCTATCCATAGGTGGCCAGTAGCAGTGTTTTCGCCACAAACTAATATTCACCCTCGTTGTAAGACATCATAGAGTGTCGCCCTTTGTAACCAGCTAGCACCGAATCCATAGTTTCAAGCTCTCATCTACACTATGGGGTTAATGGATAATTTCAAAGCGTTCGTGCACTCGATCACCACAGACGACCACTACGCTTCGTACGACTCGCCCTACAAGAACAGCAGCGAAGCCAGAGGAAATAACGTCGTAGGAGGCACCGGAAACGTCGACGGTTCGTCATCAAGATTAAACGAATTGAACCGCTTGTCGTCGTACCAGAACTCGTCGTCAAATTCGTTGGTTGGAAGCTCTGCCAACAGCATCAGCAATGGTCGTAATAACGCGCAAAACATCGGTTACAAGCCTGGCTTCAAGTCAAATGGCTCCGATGTCCAGCTTCAAACTTTGAACCAGAATGGACAACCGCCCTTGCCAACTATCGACTCGCTCTGGGACCGTATCGAAAAATGGATAGAAGAAGAATACCCAGAATTGGAAGACTACATAAACGACGGTGTAACTACAGCCGACTTGAACGAATTCGAGAATGACTTAGGCTGCGGCTCTCTTCCATCAGAGTTTAGACAATTCTACAAGAGACATGACGGTCAATTCAGAGGAGGCAAGCCTACTGGTTTGATCATGGGCTTGGCAATTTTGGATTTGGAGGGAATTGCTGAAGAATACACCGTGTGGTCGAAAGTAGCAGAAAGATTAGAAAGACAACAATATATCATTCAACAGCAACAACGCGATCAGCAGAAGCAAGAAGCAGAAGAAACAAGCTCATCAACCGCTACCGCCAATGGAGCAGCTCAAAGACCATTGAATAACACCTTCATTGCCAACCAAAGATCCATTCCACCTAACGCAGTTCAACCATATTACTACCACAAGGGATGGGTTCCTATTTTGAAGGATCACATTGGAAACCAGATTGCATTGGATTTATCTCCTGGACCTAGCGGTAACTGGGGCCAAGTTATAATATTCGGAAGAGATTACGACACCAAGTTAGTTGTTGCTTCCAGTTTCCAGGAATTCATCTTTAACTACGTATCAGATTTGGAGGCTGGTAACTACCAGATAGATTCTGAACAATTCCAAGAAGATTTGGGTTACCTTTCTAGTTCTAGAAATGACGACTACGGAGTAGGAGACGAGGATGAAGATCAGGGAGATTTAAGTTATTATGACAAGGATGGTAAGGAGTTTGGCAAGGGTGCCATTAAGGGTAGTTTGAGCTACTTGGAAGTTATGAGAAAAAGAGCATTGAAAAAGTATGGATTAACTGAGAATTTCTCAACCGCCTTCACACCACAAAGAGTAATTAAGAAGCCATCCGCTTCACCAACAGTTGGTGCCAGTGGAAGCAGTAGCAACCAATTAAGATCCGAGAGTCCGTTATTGTCGCACTCTGATACCTCTCTTACCAATGTCAATGGAAAGGGTCCAGGATCCAGTCCTTTGATCAATGTGGAGTCTGCATCCGTTGCTTTACCAAAGGAAACTCTTATTGACGAGAAGAAGGACGTGGTAACTGCTAATGACAAGACTGAAGAACCTACTGAAGAAGTGGACGAAGAAAACGAACAAAGGAAAGAAGAAAACAAAACACAAAGTAACGACGAAAACGAAGCCGAAGCTGCTGTTGAAGAAGCAGAAGAGCCTTTGATCAAGGCCTCGTCGTCTGACGAAGCCGAGCAGCAAGTAGTAGATGGTTTAAAAGAGGTTGAATTATAGTTATAGATTTTTTTTATATGCTTGTTTGTTATTTCTAGGTCAATTCTTCCTGCTCGCTTCCTGGCAAGGACGCAACAGGAAGTATAATATATATATTACCAATATCATTACCAATCCACAAAGACAATACATCTTCTAACAGTTTAACAGTAATTAAATGTTGAACTCTAAATACGGCATATAACCATATCGATATTGTTTATTTAGTGGCGTTGTATGCACAACTAACATATACTATCTAAACATGGTTATATAGGTGATTGTGAATGAAGAGTTGATGTAGATATTCTGATTGATAAGGTCTTCATTTGGGTAGATGAGCTTAGAAAGTATATTTTGAGTTGGTTGAGGATTTGTATATAGTTTCAGCGAAACAGCGAAATAGGAAGGTATCTTGGAGCCTGTAGAATTTGGACTGTAGTGCCTATGAATAACTCGTCTGGTTACTGGGATCAATCCAGTATTAACCAGAATACGAATAGCAACAATGTTAGCAACGGGAGCAACATTGACACGTCAAATGACAACAACATCATTCACAATATCGACCATAGCGGTAACAACAATACTAGCAACTCGCAGCACTTCTATAATACGTCGTCTATAAACGCCATGGCTACATCTCTGCATCACGAGCTACAATTACAAACCGAGATCCCTCAAGATATCTTGATTGACTCGATAACATCCGCTCTTACATCGGATAATGTGCATTTTCTGGAAGACGGGACAGATGTGAACGACTCGCGTGACCCAGATATAGATCCTGACGACATGGCAACGGGTGTAGGATCATCCAATAACAACATGACTCTGTCAGAACAGCCTTCTTTGGAACAAATTCAGAGAGTCTACTACGCCAAGGGATTGGAGGAACTTGAGAGCTTACAGCTTTTGGACTTATCGCCACTAGCCAATTGGAAGTTGCTGTCCCATAAACAGGGATTTGGACTTTCGCAATTACGAGATGACTCTCCAGATACGTATTGGCAATCAGATGGAAGCAATGGAAACAACCATAATAATAGTGCTATCATGAACAACCAATTGTGTAATCCACACGCTTTAACAATCCTGTTTTCTAAGAAAGTGCTGCTAGAGCGGATTTCCATATTCACGAACTACAGTTTGGATGAAAGTTATACACCATCTAGAATAAAAATCATGGCAGGTAGTTCTGATGGCTGGGACTTGAGCGAAGTTTGTACGGTTAATTTCAACAAACCTATAGGTTGGTCGCATATAATATTTAACGGAATACGGAATGACGGTGTCCTCAAATGCTTTGTAGTCAAGCTAATAATACTAGCAAACCATCAGGATGGTAAAGACTCTCACATCAGGGCAATTAGATGCTTTGGGAAGAAATCAACCAACAACAAAAACAGACTTGCTGTTAAAAATAAGGGATCCTTCGGGGAGAATATCAATAACACTACTAGTTTTTCCAGTCACCAAAGTGATCTTTTGAAAGATTTAAGCTTGCAGAGCGGGTTGACTAATGCTTCTGGGTTTCTGTTGAATAATAGGTCGTCTATCCGAAACATCAGCGACCGTGTAGCCTTCGCATACACCGAGGATGAAAATGAAGAAAATGAGAGGACCACGGACGAGAATGAGGAGAACGAAGAGAACGAGGACACAGAAAGCTCTAGAATTTTGCACAACGTTTCTGATGTGATAGGATTTAATTCTGGCTTCCAAAGTCTTGAACTTAAGAGTTTTTCATCGATTCGCTAAAGAAAATTTCTCTTTTGAATTGCTATAATTGCTTTACGTTTTACGATAGCCGAAGGATCAATTATAAATGTCATGCCGCATATCATTACACGAATGCTAGTTTATTCAACTTATTAAATACATAATGATTAGTTTGCATTGATCTTCAACGAGAAATCAATAATTCCTGTACCCTGATGGATAGAAGACGTTGAGTAGATATCAATGTCATTGCACAAGTAGCTGCTCAAGTTCTGTAAGGTCAAGCCTCCAGAGCATTCCAATAAGTAAGCCTTGCCAGATCCTTGATAATGCTTTTTCAAGCTTTGTGCCACCTTTTGCAATTCAGCACCTGAGAAGTTATCCAACATAATAACGTCGGCACCAGCATCAATGGCTTCACGAGCATCTTCTTCGGTGCTTACTTCGACCTCAACTTTGACAGCAAAACCACAGACACTTCTGGCGCTTTTCACAGCCTTGGTGATACTTCCAGTGGATGTAATGTGGTTATCCTTCAACATGACCATAGAACTCAAGTCATAACGGTGAGTGTCTACACCTCCGACCAACATGGAGTATTTCTCAAGCTGTCTCAATCCCGGGGTTGTCTTTCTGGTACCGGCAATGAGTCCTGTGAATCCACTTTCATCAGCCAATTTCTTGGTTATGTACGATTGGGTAGCAATGCCCGAAGCTCTGGCCAATAAGTTCAAGGCGGTTCTTTCAGAAAGAAGAATCTTGTTAGCTGGCCCCTTAACGGTAGCAACTACGATTTTTCCTCCTTTGGCCTTGAGGTCTTCAATGGTAATGTAGTCTCTTTCCTTGTAGTGCCATTCGACTTCAAGTTCGCATTGCTTGAAGACTTCAGCGGCGAAGGGAACACCGCAGATCAACCCGGTCTGCTTGATGTATAACGAGGCCGTTTCTGCCTTGTCACCGACGACGAAGGCACCAAAGTCGAACGAAGGCACGTCTTCGGAAAGGTATTCGGTGATCTGCTGCTTCCAGCGACCATTTACCGGGAGAAGATTAGCGTATGACGAAGCCATTTTTTTGTACAAGAAGGTAAAATGAAAAAGATTAACAAGGCAATTGGTGATGACTCCCTTTGAAACTGTGGTACCTTTAAGGATTTACAACAAGACTTCAGGAAAAGAATACGAACTGTTCATGAACAATTATCATTCTCTGGGGATAATACTTCAATTTGTCGAGCACCGGAAAATCTCGTGATGCGATACGAGGTTCGATCCGGGCTAGCAGTATAGGTGAGAGGTGTTGTAGTGAATAATGGAGAGTGTAGATTGCTGGGCTTATATATATATATATGTATGTATACATATAGCTGACATCATAGACGAAGGTCATTGAAGTTCATTCTATAAGAATGTAAATTCATGATTATGTCAATATTAATAGAGGAATTACTTCCTTTCCTTAGTTAATTATATGCATATCGTATAGCATGAAGTAAGACCACATAGTATATACTGTATTGGTGTGTGGTGAAAACTGAAGCACTATGTAATGATATTTGCGTTTTCTAATGTTGACGTGGAATAGTAAAGTTCTGAGTTTACGGATTCTTCTTCTCGTCGGTAGTCCTGTAAATCGTGATGATTAATGTATTTCACACTGTACTGTAAACCGATTATTCCTAGCACTGTCTATAGATGTTATACTACAATTATCACTGTTATCAATGTATATTCGAGTTTACTCAAAAGAACCGACTATTTGATCTTCCCACACACATTCCAAATATTGTTTGAATAAGCCCGTCCGGAACAAGTTTATCTTGTCTTTACCTAAAACTCCATCTATCTCATTATTGGTTAGTCTTAACGTTATGTTATCGGCCGAGATCTCGTTAACTGCAAAAAAATAGAAAGCGTAACGCGAATATGAAAATAAATATCAATATATGTCTCTTCTTGTATTGATACCGCTTCTAGCATTGATATCTCTTCCTCGTTGTCTCGTGACTCTACGAGATCCAGATCAATGAAACGTCGAAATACTGGTCTCCAAACTCCGGATGTTTCCATCACAGAAGAATCGGATGTTCAAGATGCTGAATCGACAATTAGTACGCTATGTACAAGCAAACCAAGCTCGCCAACAACTCAAAGGAAACTGGCCAAGGTTCAATCGACATTAAGGTTCACGTCTGCGAACTCCTCTTCAGGCTCTTTGGCATCCCAATCAACAACATGCTCAACTTGTGGAATGGCGTATTACGAATATGTGCCAAAAGACCGAGAGATACACAAGAAATATCACATTTTACACGAGCAGGGAATTCCATGGCCAGAATCATTGTCCTTGAAAAAGGTCAAAGAGTCGACTATAATTACAACAGTTTCTTCCAAGCCAACAACCGGGTTGAAGAGACAAAAACCGGCTTCTGTCTCGGTGGAAGTGGCAATTATTAGTATTGACAAGTCCAATAAGAAACAAATCCAGAAGGCGTCGCAAATATTAGATATGGTTAATCGTGAGCTCAATGCACCAGCGGATTCAGGAGAATGGAAGGACCCTGCCATTGAATCCAGCAAGGCGTTCGTCGTAGTAATTGATAATAAGGCTGTTGGATTATGTACCACTGACACGATATCAGATGTGCAGAAACAAAGCCGATGGATGGTACATCGGACTCAGTCCATAGTGCCGAACCAAGTAAACAAACAATCGAGAATAGGCATTTCGAGAATATGGGTCGCTTCAAAATGGAGGAGATATGGACTAGCAGAGACTTTGCTCCAAGTGGTTCTTAATAATTCAATCTACGGAGTTATCCTACCAAAGTCTCAAATTGCATTTAGCCAACCAAGTCATAGTGGAGGGTTGTTGGCTCAAAAGTTCAATGGGGTACAACACAAGAGTGGGGAGATCCTAATTCCAGTTTATTTAGAATAAGATCAAACAAAAAGTATCTAGGATGTATTATATGTATTTATAGAATAATAATGATTTCATGAAGCAAATACTGTTTGTCCACCAGCAACGGTGACAATACCCTCGACGTAACTATATACAGCTCCTGTCAAACCTCCACTGACAAGTACCTTAAGACCTCTTGGTAAAGCACCTTTGAAGAGAGACCTTGGTCCTTGCTCAAGGAAAAGTCTATATGCTGTCAGAAGGGAGTCCTTGTAAATGGATTTTCCATTCTTGGATTGGATATGAGACTTGACAACATCCAAAGGCTGAGTAGCAGCGATAACGGCTGTCGAGGCAAACACATGCAATACAATCAGTTGAATTGCTGTGTGTTTATGTCCAAACCAACTTTGCTCAGTATTGTGTGGATCGATAAACTGACGAGCTGCATTATAAGTAGAAAGCCACACAGTCGAGATCGCAACCTGACGAGTAAATGTTATAAACGTACCTGCTGTGAAAGCGTTGATCCCTTTCAAGGTGTACATTTCTTTGATAGTTCCCAAGAAGGTTAAAGTTGGGTGCTTGTTATACTTAATTTTCAAGTTGTCCCGTGGACTATGAGTCCGGGCAGGTTGAAATTTGGAGTATGGCTTGTTTCCCTTATATTGGGATATAATATCTGACGTGAAGTACGCATGAGGTGAGATATATTGCTTGGTAAATATGTTCAGTGGTGGTTTTTGATGATGGTGTTTGACGGAGGTTGGTGTGACTGATGATGATCCAACACTTGAACCGGGTTTAGTAGATCCTCCACTAATATCGTAACCGAGTCCCTGGTCGGCCGAACGAGCAATTTCGTTAGCTAGGGATTGATTCTGGATCATGGTGATTTTGACATTCTCAAATGGGATCAACCAAAGAGTTTCAATGAAGGCACTCATTGCACCGGCAATGACCATTCTCGGAGCACTAGTTTTCGTCTTTGAGGTGCCATCGTGGCTCTCTATAGCCATTACCTTTGACAGCCAATTGTAAGAAATGAGTCTCGTAGAGTTTTTTATGACTGAGCCAAGGACCAAAGCGCTGCACCCTCTGTACAATTGGGCGACTGAGCTGGGGTAGTTGCCAGGAACATTCCATTTCAACATGTAAGCAGTGTTAGAGAGCTGCTGCTGGGTCTTAATGAAGTCAAGTGGGTAGGTCAAGGTAGACGATACGGCGGCGGCGGTACAGCCCGAGACAAGTGCAGTCAACAAGTTCTCGCTAGGCGGTACATTTGAAGACATTTTTGGAACGTTTGGGGGAATTCAATGGTATAAATTGTAGATTGCTACTTGGTTGTGAGTCGAATGAGAATGGTGTAAGGGCGCTTTGTAGAAGGGTAATTGAGAGTAGCAGTATCAACTTCAAGAGAATAGCATCAAATTATTCCAATCGCTAGAAATGAAACACACTTGTATATACATATATGTATGTATATGCCTATATATATGACTTATATATATATTTCTTTCAACTCACCAACTCAGTCCAATGAAAGAAGACTTGCTCGTACTTTGTCTGCAAAAGAAGCTCCTACAAAAAGAGAGCCTCAAACGTTTCCTTGCTATCGTTTTTTGCCTGTACAGTGAGAGAGAGTTTATATGCTATTGCTACTGCTGGGAGAGAAGGATGAGTGCAAGAATGAGTGAGTAGAGTGAGTATCAATGAATATGAAAGAGTGCCATGAAAGAGATCATTATGAGAAATCTTGAAAATATTTAAAAGGCGAGAGAGACCAATAGAGAGAAGGAATGCAATAATACGAACAGAGAGAAAGATACTCCTCTATGAACGAGAAATTCGTAGTAAACGAGACTAAATGATAAGTGCAATGTATTCTGACACAATCCGGGAGAATAAGAACTAGACAAGATTTAGAGAGTGCAAAATTACGAGAGAGTAGCAGTGTGAACTTATTATAGAATTACATACGCACAATAGGTGTTCTGAGAAGAGATCATATCCATTCACAATTGCAGCCAATCTCTATGCTATTCTCCATTATCAATATCCGAATAAACCCACTCGTAGCGATATTCCTTTTTGCCATCTCAAAACTGAACTAACCTATCCAATAATTGCGAATATCCCATGAATTCTCCTCGTATCTTATCACATACCTACCTTACACCTATTACTATACCCAATGATCGGTTATTAAAAACACAATTCTTGCGCATCTCTATAACCGTCTCATATACGACATACAGAATACCTACATACAAAATGATCTGACACTAACCTCCAATTTATTCCGCTCACTTCTCGCCTTCTCTCCTTCTCTCAGTAACTAGCGATGTATGATCAGTGCGCGCTCACTACAAAAAGTAAACAAAAACAAACAGTCTGAGAAATACTCTTACGGTAGTAAATAACGATTAATTGTATAGTTGGGTTGGCTGTAAGGATAGGAAGTAGGAAGTAAAGGATATAGCATTTTTATCCACTTATATTGAGAGATCGACCTGCCAGTATACATAGCCTTCGGGAAAGGTCAAGAAGTTATAAAGAAACCAGGATCTGTACTTCTTCAATTCATTACCTGGTATTGATATTTATATGTACATGATAACGAATTACATTAATAACGAAACATATTAAGAGGGTTATCTATAACAAGGTTTAATGACATTTGGTAACATTGTGTCGCTCAATAGATAACCATAACAATCAATTGTCATCACTACAAACAGAAAATTCTACAGTAGTTGCCCCGAGTTGGAATCAAGATCTTGACTTTGAAGTCAATTCACATCTTAAACTACTACTTCAAGGTATCCACCACTGACTACATACAAACCTACCAATGAGTACCGATAATGACAAACGTAGCGCTACGGAACCGTCTACGCCGAAACAAAGAATTACTCATGTGAATACTGAAACAGCAAACTACTCATTTCCAAACCGGCCCAGCTTCAGCTTAAGAGGAATACACCTTCCGCCTAATGAACTCACGGAGGCAACGGCAATACTATCGCAACAACGCCTACAAGCTCACGGCGTGGGATCAGCTCAGCGATCTCAGCCTCGATCTCGTAGAGCGACGCCAGGTGGTTCAAATAAGAATAGCAGACCTTCGACACCCACGAGGTTGAATGAAAGAAGATCAAGCATCTTACATCAGCGACGTAGACGATCATCTATGATCAAAACTCTGAGGGGTGAGGTTTTCTACGAGCCCACATATGAGGGTCCAATAACAATCGACTATTTGAGGTTCTTTTGTAGAGTCTCTATGAGGGAAATTGAGAGAGATAAAAAGGATGAAGAGGAAAATGAACAAATACAAATACATCAATTACGAGATGATGTTAACGTGCATGAGAATGCCACAGAATCAGTAGGCTCCCCATTGGACCGAGAAGACCAAACTTCTGAGAGGATGAATAATGGGGCTGTGAATGACACCCCAACAAGATTACGAACGTCTACTTCTTTTGTATCGTCTTCTAATACTTCTCCAGAGCATCAGTTACCGAACGAGTTTGATCAGTCGCTCCCTATTCCATCGAATATTGATGGAATGCTTAGATCTCCAATACACATCTCTCCAGCAAACCACAGCCCGCCAAATACTGCCTTGCAGCAGGGAGATGTATCAGCTAGAAAAGAAGCAGCCAAAAAATATGAGGAAAATGAAGACCACATCAGCGAAATCCTGTTTAATGAAACACCCGAGAGCAAACCATTATCTTATTTGGAAAAAATTTTATTGGCTAGAAAGCTCAGAAATAAAACCAGTAAGCAAAGTACCGTTGGTGAAGGAAAGGAAGAAGACGATATATTCATTGGTGCGCTCAGACCTCAAATACCAACGGAATTTATAGTCCAAGATTTTAGCGAGGTTCGAAGTATTCAAAATGAGATTAATAGTGTGTCAGGGTTTGCTAAGGGAGAGGATGAGACTATACAAGCAGTGCCTACTCAAGATGTTGGAGACATTACTATAGTAGATGTACCCTTTAAAATCAATGAGCAAGCATTTGATAACCAAGATCAAAATTACGATATGTACGACCCTGATGAAAGATACGAAAACTATGAAATCAGACATGCATTGCAGGAGACATCCGAGTCATTATCCAGCCACATGGAAATAACAGAGGGACAACAAACACCTCTTAGAGAAAGAGCACTTTTGAGTCAGGCGCTTTCATCTGTAGAACTTAGCGGAAGCAATTTAGTAACACCCCAGCAGACGAATCCACTTGAATTTCCTAGTGGTCTTTCGCCTGCCAGAATTATTCAAGAACAGTTCACCATTGGGGAAGAAAGTATGGGTTATAATGAACTTCTTGAAGAGGCACAAGAACCGCAGTCTGAGCCAGAGGATGATTTCAACAGAAATTCTGAATTGGTATTAGGAGATGACTCTATTGTGGACGTTGCCAAAACCAAATTAACGAGAGTCCCATCCAAGCCTCAACGTACCTCTGGAGCTGGAGAATCCATACCTTTGAATACTGTGAAAGGTTTGGTCAAATCAATAAACTTGCATCGTCTTCACACAAGCGATATGCATCTACCACCTTTAAAGAAACAGAAGACAATGAATATTAGTCAGGAAGCATATAAAGTCATTCAAGAAAAATCAAACTCCTTCTTGCAGACATTACTAGGAGATTTGGAAGCTTATGCTGACCACCGTAGTAATCACCGCTCGTCACAAATTAACTTGAGTGACATCTTGTTATATTTACAAAGGGTTAAGTTCACTGGTACGGGTCCCAACAGATCAGAGCAAGTTGAGAAAATTTCCAAATTGGCAATGGGCTTCCTTCCGCTTGAACATCTTATAGCCTTGGATAACAATCTCTCGAAGTCCTCGAGGGTTATTACAGACTCAGGAGCCACAGCATATTATGATACTGATGATGAGAGGCTTTTGAGCTCACCTGACTCTTCTAACTCCTCTTCTTCTACATCGCCCTTGAGGCAGAATAGACATTCACGAACTATTGACGAAACATACACAGAATAATGTACTATATAATATGTATTACTATTTCATCGAAAACCTTTAATTAATACATGTATTCAATCCCTGCTATTTACAATATTTCCTATTTACATCACGTCGCCATGCCAATTCCGGCTCAGGTTTACGCTTGACTCTGCTCGGCTAGAAGTCTTTCGGAGGCAAGCTCTGTTTGGTTTCCTTTCACCAATTTGAATAATTCAAATATTGCTGCCGGAGTAACACCTTGTATTCTTCTTGCTTGTCCTATCGTCTTCGGTTGAATTGTATTCAACAACAGACACACTTCGTGGGAGATCTTAAGACTACCCTCATAGTTGTAGTTATAGTTGAGAGGAAGCAAAAGATTCTCATCGGCTGCATAAGCATTTAAATGGGCTCTTTCCTTAGGCATCCACGGAGCATAATCACTTTCCACGTCAATTTTATTCATCAAACGGCGAGAAATATTAGCATAAAAGTCTGGTACTACTCCATCTGCTGTAAGTTTTGCCATGTGTGGCAAAATATCAGCTATCAGCATGCCTTTGTAAGAGAGTAGCTTCCAACCGTCAACTATTGTGTTCCTACTTACGTCCAGTTCCAATCCTTTAAGCGTCGGAGACCACACTGCTCCCGAATTAGAAAGACTAGTTAAATGGTCCTTAATGTCGTTGAACTGCTTCATTTCATTGCTGAAGTGCGTATATCTCTCTCTAGAAACTACACCTGACTGATAACCTTTCTCAGTCAAACGAGTGTCTGCATTATCAGATCTAATAGAGACCCTAAACTCTGACCGGGAGGTAAACATTCTGTATGGTTCTTCTACTCCTTTGGTGATCAAGTCATCAACGAGTACACCCAAATAACCGTCAGCACGGGTGAGTTCAAGAGGTGCCGACGCCTTATATGATAAACCAGCATTGATTCCAGCTAAGCATCCTTGTGCAGCTGCTTCTTCGTAGCCAGTGGTACCATTTATTTGGCCTGCTAAGTAAAGTCCATTCACTAATTTAGTTTCTAACGTCATTTTCAATTCTCTTGGATCAACGTAGTCGTATTCGACACCGTAGCCTGGTTGCACCATTGTTACGTTTTCACAACCCGGCATCATCCTCACGAGCTTTTCCTGAATTTCAGCAGGCATGGTACATGAGATACCGTTAGGGTATACCAAATCTGATTCTAAGCCTTCTGGTTCCAACCATACCATATGGGACGTCTTTTGTGGGAACTTGATTACCTTCGATTCAATAGACGGACAATAGCGTGGCCCCTTGACTGTTTCTCGTATATGGATGGACTTGTCCAAGTTGTCAGCGATGAGCTTATGAAACTCGGCTGTGGTATGGGTCTGATGGCAGTTCACAAGTTGATCTTCAAGATCTACTTTGTCATTCATGTATGACATCGGTTGAGGTGGGCGGTCTGAAGGTTGTATGGGCAAATTAGTATAATCTATGGTTTTTGCTGATAACCTTGCTGGTGTTCCGGTCTTAAGTCGTCCCAACTTAAACCCGGCTTCCTTGAACGTTTTTGACAATCCAAAAGTGGCCTCTTCACCTATCCTACCTGCTGGATAAGCTGTGAGTCCAATGTGAATCTCTCCTCCTAAGAATGTTCCTGTAGTCACTACTACTTTAGAACATGATAGAATCCGTCCATCCTCTAGAATAACACCCTTGACTTCGCCGAAATCTCTTCCTATCGTATCTTTACTTTCATCTCTCTTGGGTTCTATAATTATGTCCTTTACCAGTGCTTGCATCACAGACAAATTAGGGTAGTTCAATATTTCTTTTTGCATTTCCTTCAAGTATATATCTCTGTCTATCTGGGCTCTGGGTCCGTGGACAGCTGCACCTTTAGAGGCATTTAAGATTTTGAAGTGGATTCCAGCCTTATCTGTGATTCTAGCCGAGACGCCATCCAATGCATCTACTTCCCTCAATAAAGTTCCCTTGCCAACACCACCCATGGACGGATTGCAGGATGCCGTACCGATCTTATCTACATGCGGTGTTATTAAGGTTGTAGGAGTTCCAGATCTAGCTGATCCTGTTGCAGCTTCACATCCAGCATGGCCACCTCCTATAACAATTACTGGGTGAGTTTCTGAAGCCTCATTGAGCAACCTCCTCAAGTCAGCATTAATAATTATAGATCTTTTTTGAGTTACGATTCCTAGTTGGCTCCTCCTCGAAGCAATCCTCGAGAATCTAAGCATTACTCTCCTTTACTGTACAGTTACTCCACTATCTAACACTAGAAACCTTCATTGAATCGCATTTCAATGAACTTTTCTCAGCTGAAAAATTATTATTTTTTGGAACCTCATCTCTTCTTCTCCACGAATTATAGAATACCCTAGCAGCATATAAGGAAATATGAGTGAATTGGAGAAAATAGCATTGAATGCTGGTGGAGATGACCTCGGTGATGGCTTGGATTACGAAGTGGACTTTTCCGAGCCAGAAAATGGTGCTGTAGATGTGGAATCACAGGGCTACGAGAGTGATGAATACAACAATATAAACGAAGATGATGATGAGGAAAGGCCGAAGGTTGCTAAAACTGAAGCTGTTACTAGTAAAAAAAGAAAGGCAAAGAGTTCCAAGTTACAAGACAAGAAACGTCTTAAAATGGAAATGGATACAGAGCAGAAGAAGAACCTTTCTAAAGAGTCATCTACTGAAGTCATCGCTGACTACGTAAACACCAAGATTCGCCAGAAGAATGGCGACTTGTCAGCCTTAGAGTTATCTGAGTTATATTTCAACAAATCAGATATTAGATCTACGGCTGAGTTTATCGAAGATGAGCGTAATTTGGAAAACTTGCCCAAATTCGTGGAGACCAGATTTAAGAATATGTTGCCATCTAGCTCTAAAAAGAGTAAGAAGAACAAGAAGAATGATAAGGGCAAGAAAGAAAATGCTCCAAAAGATACAAACGGATCAGCTGAAGAAGAAAGAAAATTCATTGCTATTATTTCGATGTCTGCACTTAGAGCTTGTGATGTCCACCGTGCTACTAAGGATTTGCCTGGTTCATCCTTAAAGGTTATCAACAAAAATAAAATCGAGGTTGACTTGAAATTACTAAAGACAACCACTTCCCGTGTTCTTTGTTGTACACCAGGAAGGTTGCTCAAAGTTCTTAATAATGAAGATTCGGTCTTGAAGAAAGACGAAATCAAAATTGTAATTGTTGACAACTCTCACTTGGATGTCAAAAGTCAGAACATTTGGGATATCAAAGAGACAACAGAAGCTTTGAAAGCTTTAACGAAAGAGGGTTGCAAATTCTATTTGTATTAACCATCAAAACTATGCATTTACTGTACATTATAAGTAGGGTGTTAAATATATATACTCCGTCGATCTGTCAAACCAGAAGAGGAAGATAAATCCCCTTTGTGGATGTGTAGTATTCGGTGATGGATCTAACTACGATTTTCAGAGTGACCTCGTCAATAATTGGTTGAGAGGAGCCCTTGTTGATTGCCAGCACTATTTGATCTACCCATTTCTGAGCAGCCTCGCTGTCATTTTCTGCAAATTGTATCAAGAATACAAAATCTGCAAATAAGTTAATTAGAGGTATGCGAGATGAAGTTGTGCCATTCACAGTGTCTTTCGCTGTAACCGTCGAACTATTATCAATATCGTTCCCCTCTGATTCTGTTGCTGGTTCTTGAGAAGTTTCCGAATGCTTCAAATCATCTTTTTGGCCGTAATAGATAATCTCAGCTGATACAAGATCAGATATTACTTTCAGTATTCTCTCTTCGATTAATTCCTTGTGTATCCATTCGTTTTTAGCATTTGTAAATATTTCATTAACATGACTGCTCAGGAACAACTTTTCATATTTGTACTTCGTTGTATCACCACCTGCTGACAAGTATTCAGTTGCTAAGTTGTACATTAGTGAAATCAATTTCAAGGATGGTCGGGTAGGTAAGTCGTCTGCAGTTTGGTCCACCTTGAGCTCTTCGATGAACTTGTCAAACGATACGTAGAAAGATTTTTCTGGGATCTGCTGCACAAGATTGCCATAAAGCCTCGTACAAAGAGTTTCTATCTTTCCTAACGATCCCTCGAGATTCAACTTTGAGCCTTCAAAGTCGAGTATCCTTTCCTTCACAGAAAGTAATCCATTCAATAAGTAGTATTGTGCTTCAATGTCATTTGATTTCAGGTCTTGTAAAAGAATTTCAAGTTGATCGACAAATTCGGCTATACACTTTGAAAACGAAAGATTCATATTAATGCACAAGTTGGAAAACTCGGTGTCAAACCAGTCGCTCGTGAAACTGCCCCATAATATTTCCTGCTTGGCCTCGTTTGAAGGCCTAGCCAAGTATGAATGAAGATTACTTAAGCAATTGAAAGAGTTTAGTCTAGTAGAGTCCGATTCTTTAGTGATGTCCACTAAGCTATCAAAATCCGAAAATTTATCGAACCATTTGCTGATTGATTCGGATACTGTGTCTTTAGATGAGGAAAATGATATTTCTGAAATTTCGTTAATGTACTTTTCAAGGCTCTCATCCATTAGCGTGGACAATTCACTTGAGAATAGTTGAAGATTTTCATGATTCGGAACGCATCCGCTCTCTTGAAAATGATCTTTAATAATGGAAATAATACTTGTATCAGACTCGGAAGATATTAAATGGTCGTAGTGATGGGAGTATGCTTGTTGGATCTTTTGTCTCATTTCTTGTGTAAGTGTGACCAAGACATTCTTATTAGAGTTCCCTGTAATGAGATCTATCAAGCGGGATTTCGGTTCGTTGAACGTTGTGTAATCAAAAAGATGAATAAGATCAAAGAAAAAATTATGAAACACCAATAATGAAGTTAATATACTTGGAAGAGTCTCAACCTTAGTTGACTCGAACTTAATCACTTTTTCGAAATACGTGTAAATCAATGTTGGAAGTTTTTGAATGGTACTATCTATGTCATTCGTTACAGACGTTGGAAGTTCGATCAAGTAAATATCTTGCTCAAAACGAACGCCCTCCTCATCAATCCAGTCCCGGAAACCAATAAGGTTGGATGCCTTCCATGGTTGGGTTACATTTTTCAAGGCTTTGAAGAATAGACTGTTCCTCTTTTTAAAGTACTTCTCCACATAACTACACGTGTTTTCAACGTACTTGAATATTCTGAAGAAGTTTATGTGTGTTGGATCGTACTCTTGTGCCAGTTTATCCAACAAAGTAGACAAGTAAGTATACCTTAAAAGAACAAACTTTTCTAGAATTTTTGATAAAGTATCCAAGTTACCGCTAGTCCTATTGACTATAGTATAGGCTATCAAATAATTAAGAATTGGTGGTATCACTTTACTATATGATTCCTTCTTGGATTGAATATATTCTTCATTCTCGAATCCGTCAACAGTCATCTCACCATTGGCCTCGTAGTTTTCTTCTTGGTATGCATCGTCTAAAATTTCAATGTCTTCATTAAGTGCCAAGGGACGCGTATTGGCAAGGTCTTTCAATACCAAACGTTGGTTGGACTTCACTCTATCGTTGGTAGATCCGTACACCGCATTATCAAAAAGACTATAGCTGGAGAGTTCTGATTCGAGGTATTCAATGAAGTTATTCTTGAACTGAAGGAATTTCAGCTTTAAGTGGATATTTTGCTGTAATAAGTCCGGGAAGAGAGTTTCCACGGTGTAGTATACCTTTGCATAGTAGATTAAATTCGATGTATGAATCAATGGTGAACCTGATTCGTTGGTAGCCATCTTTAAATCTAATTTTTGTAAGCGATTATTGACTATGTCCCTTAGAATGGTCAAACGAGCTGTCTTTTTTACATCTTTTGCCAACTTTATCCTGCTGAGTGTGTTGAACTTGGCATGGCTATTGGTGTTGCTGAATGGTATAAAGCGAGACTTCTTGTACGATAAATCGGCCAACTTCAGATCAGCCGAGGAGGTGACTTTATGCATTTCATCTATGTCTTCAGCAATTTTGATCAATTCACGGTACTTGCTACCGACTAATGTATGCAAATCGGCCTTGGTCTGTTCTATCTTGTTCTTATACTCTCTATTCAACTTCTGGATTTGAGGGACAGACAATTGGGTGAACATTTCATCGACCGTGCTGAAAGCAACGATCCCGTCACCATCGCCCTCGACCATAGTCGATTCAGCATCCGGAACACTCATTACTCGTTTCAAAGCTACAGAATGCCTAACTTCAATATGAACTATCTGTTAAATGTGTTGTCTTTTAGGTGTTTTTCAATGTTAGAGACGTCACGTGTGCAAAACTGCAGTATGATTTTGTCGAGTTTAGCGATTTTACATGTTGTTGGAATTTTTCAGTTCGATCCACGTGACGTAATTCTGATGAATAGCGCCATTCTGTTACAGATTTAGGTTGTATATTCTGCAATTGTCAGCTGGTACAAAGGTATCTATCGGGATGGGTACTTTCTATGTCTTTAAAAGAGGAAGGAGCAAAATTATAAAATAATTTCATTGCACTAGTATGCCATCGAACAACTACTTTCTGCGAGATGCCATATTGTTGACCCTTTACTTGTGAATCCTTTGCATTTCAAGACCTATGCAATCATACATTACCGACCCCTTTCAAAACGTATAATACAGATACAAAGTATACTCTATTTACCTATCCAATTAGCAATTCCCATATACCAACTTTGCTGCATTGTTACTCCTTCATCCTGGTCCAGGGAGGTGGCTCTCCTTCATCTAATTCTTCGTTATGGCTGCAAGCGCGGTTAGCATTTTTTTCTCTTACCCAATTAGGAATGAGTCAAAAATGAATGCCGTTGATTACAGATGAATATGAAATAGCTTTCATTACAACGTTACTTCAGTTTGAACAGTAGAATAAGCCGGATTCGTAGATGGAGAGCTCTCGAAAGAAGGTGAAGACTACTCGGTCTCGCACAGGATGCTTAACGTGCCGAAAGCGAAAGAAAAAGTGTGATGAAACTCTGTATCCTATTTGTCAGAATTGCCAACTGAAAAGTTTGGAATGCTCCTGGCCTCAGACGAAACATGAACTTCACAAGAAATTAGAGGAAGTGAAGTATATTGACGACAGTGGAAAAAACCTCAGGAAGGATTTCAACCTGGTTGAACTGCCCGCTATTAACGAAAAGCCTATTGACTTGGAGGATTTGAACAGTTCCTTTCAGTTGGACCTCGTCTCGAATCACATCCCCGCGGGAAGTTCACTAATACCTACAAGAAGCCCTCCTACAATACCCAGTACATTGAGCCTTAACTTGATGGCTACATCCCCAAATTTAAATACATACGCGAGAGAAACACTGAAAATACGACGTCCTGAATCCGTTGATAACTTATCCAGACACATGAAACGAAGTCATAAACTGGTAGAAAAGAGAAAACCAAGCAAGAGCTTCAGCGGAGCGCTAAGACCACATGGATACTTTCTTGAAAAGATAGCAATGCAACAGGACTGTGTGGAGGGCGAAGAAGTCAACAAAGGCGGTATGCCCCTCGCAAAGCCCAACCTACTGGCTGTTCCAAACAGTAACATTGACCCAATTATAGATTTACAAGCTGACATGGATTCCGGGATGTATCAATTAGATTTTGGTTTAATGAACGAACTTTCAACCATGTCAAGTTTGGGAACCAGAACAACAAAATTGCAAACTGAAAATTCCTTATTTCAGGTTCCAAGCTCCTCATTTACTTCTCCATCAGGGTATTCACCCCGGTCTCTCAACCCGACTTTGTCAACGGAGTCAAAATATAATCTAAGTTCCAAATCGCCTACTCCAGAACTTTCTGGAGACGGATAGTTTGTTGATGGAAGAAGTAGAACAATGTTAGCTACGAATTCAAAGACCTGATAAGAGCTGGTCAAACGCCCTTATGTAAGATTTTCCACAGAGGTAGTAGGATACATACGGCAAACTCTAAAGGAAGACTTGAATAGCTGCAAATTTGGGCATGTTGCACAAGAAAGTGTGGCTGAATAGAATGATACTCAATATCATGGAAAGGGTAAAAAATCTGAGTGTCATCCTGAAGTACTGAGATTTGAAAAGCTTGGATCATCCTCCAAGGTATGACGAGAAGTTAAGCGATTGGCTGCAACGTTTGAATTCATCCAGAAACCGTCACTTCAGCCATGATATTAACAGGCTTCACTTGACACTACAGAAGTGTCAGCATGGCTAAGTTGGCTTGTACGATTAAGTTTACAGATGTTGAGAACCTAACTCCAAGCAAGCTAGACTAAGAAATTGGATCCCCTTGCGGGAAGCGACTCCCAACCATTAAAATCTCTATATTTATAATAACGTACAACATAAAGTGCATATTTAATGTGAGACAAAGGCTTTGTAATTATTACTATAGACCTCAATTCGGGGAGACAACCTCCCCCATTTCCACCAAAAAAATCTAAAGCGGCTCGTAAACAATTCTTATGAACTTTCACCTCTGTCAACCACTTCCCTTTTGCTTCCACCACTTCCATCCGCCATACCTCACCGTCACAGATATCACCCAAATGCCATGGGTGCAACATTGCATATTCCGATGTTCGGATACTGGCCGGTGAGGAACCCCGGATTATTTGGAAGATCGCGACTTCGCTGGCAGCGGTCTCGCACCAACAGAAAATGAATCATCATAATCTGTATAGCAGTTATTGTTAGTGGGGTATTAAATATACGTCTTCCCTACTGTTTTTGTTCTATTTTGAAGCTTTATAGTATTACCATACCCTATATATCCCCCTATACTACACTATAACTAGTACTTTCACCACTTGGAAACAATGCATCCCCCATCTCTGTGTCTTGACTCATTGTAAGGTTACAGTGGAAATCACCCGAACTATTCACCCTCGAGTCTCACTCACTGCCCTCGTATCTCCTCCCTCCGCTCCCCGGATCCAAAATTTTCCCTTTCGACTTTACGAGGGGCAGACATTCAGTTCATTGATATATGTTATATATGTCTTATCAGTATAACACAGTTGAAATACACCCACTTTGAACGTCTTGACTCGGCCATTAATCTCTCGCAGTCGACCCACAGAACTTATTTATCATCGATAACCATATTACCTCGAGATCCATCTAGATCTAAGTGAGCCCATCTATTTTCAAGTGAAAATTATCAATTGTTCACATCTGGGCATCAGCAGAAACACCACCCAGCACAGACTTTGACTTCGCCAAACAGGCCCTAATTCCCCCCAGTCACTCATTAAAACTCGAATATACTATGACATCGTTGTCCCACGCAGTAGCTGATAACGCGGTGTACTACCAAGACCAAGTCAACGGTTCCGCAGTGCCGGCACCAGCGTACTACAACCCACATACCGTTCAACAACAGCAACCAAACCTCCAACAACTGTCACACCCTATATTGGATCATGGCTCGACTTCGTCAGGGTCAAGTCATTCAACCCCTTATTATGACGCCATTCCTCAAAACAATGTACCAGAGCACTCCCAACTCCAACAACAACCATACTATGAAGAACAGCAGCAGCAGGTAGAACCACCAAGTCCGCCAGCAGACCTGGCTGTAGAGCAGCCATTCTACGTGAACGCTAAACAGTACCATAGAATTTTGAAAAGAAGAATCGCCAGAGCGAAATTGGAGGAGAACTTAAAAATAGCAAGAACGAGAAAACCGTACTTGCACGAGTCTAGACACAAGCACGCAATGAGACGTCCCAGAGGACAAGGAGGTCGTTTCTTGACTGCAGCAGAGATAGCAGAAAAGGAAAGACTTGAAAAATTAAAAGAATTGGAAGACAAACAAAATGAAGCCAATGGGAACAATGATGAAGTCAATGGCGTGAGTGACTCTACAGATAACGTGGGGCCTTCAGTTGACACATCTACGAAAGACACTTTTAATAAAGAGGGAGAAACGGAAGATGTTAAAGGAAGTAATGATGACGCGGTAGCGAAGGACGGAGTGGCAGAGCATGAAATATTCGAGACCTTGATCGAAGAACAGTAAACAAGGTATAGCAGTAATCAGTGGAGTTTAAGAGAAAGTGTTGTGATTCCTGTCTGCCTGTTTTCTCCAGTTCACATTTTCCTAAACCAATCTAAATACTATCGTGTAACCTGATTGAAACACTTGCAGTTTTGAAACAAAACCGACTCCAATGCCTTGATTATCTTCTATGAAAATGTATGTTACGAAAAGTTATTGTAATTATATTGTTTAGGCATTAAGTTCCTAGCAAAAAATACCAAAGAGACTTAACCTTGACCCTCTATTCTTCGTCACTTCTTACAGTATTTCGTATATTTAGTTGAATTCAAGCGTTAACACAAGCTATCTATAGTTCTTAAAAAGGCAATCGTATCACATACCGATGACATGTAACAAAGTTGTAGTTTCGGAGCTCAACCCGTTCAAGACGCCAGCATTTGCCTTTTTAATATTTGATACCACTCCAAGCTTAATGGCTTCGTAATCATTGTTTTTTATATTACTCACCGGGTCAAAAGGCTTGTTACTGATCGATGCAATTTTCGAAAAGTTGGAGCCAAATGAAGAAGTGTCTAAGTCTAGGTCGTTAAGGGGGGCATTTGAAACTGCCACGCTTCCATTACCAAGTGTTCCCGCGGCAGCTGTTCCAGTGGACTTGGCAATACCTGAATATGAGCTTATGTTCTTGACTAATTGGTCAATTGTTGGTGCTGCTAACGATACATATACACCGCTTGTGAAAGCTTGTGTTGTTAAAAACTGAGAAACACCCAAGTTTGCAATTTTCTTGTCTTGAAGGTTTGCTATAGTACCTGATGTTGGGAGAATGAAAGAGTTGTAAATCATCTGGAAGACTCCTTGTTGCACCGAATCTATGAGACCGATAACAAAATCTCCGTTGAGACTGGATGCATTATTGAACCTACTGTTGGTAGAATCCAAGGAGATACTAGTAATGGTCGTGATGAGTAGGGTGAATCTCTTGACGAATTTGTCAGTCCTCGAGTTCTTCAATCTGGTCAAGAGTAATAGTGCAACTTGATTCAAGTATTGTTGAAGCGATGACAAAGGAATATTCAAAAGGATAGACTGCAAAAGGTCAAACCCATAAGAATCATTCATTTTCGAAGAGATCAACTTTTGGAACACACCGAGCAAAGGAGTCAAATCTTCTTGAGAAACGAATACTGTAGGATCATGCTCAACGATTGCAACAAGCAATCTACTAATACCTGGGATATTTCCTCTGAATTCCCAAGCTCTTGGTGCAAGCAATGGCTTTACTAGGCTTCTATAAGTTTCTGGCACACCGTTAGCTCTTGGATAGCTTTCAAGTAAATAAGCTAAAATTTGGAAGGTATATGGGACAAATTCTTGAACATCTTCACCCAAAATATTAAGCAATGCTGGAACCACTAATTCCATATATCTCGTAATATCAGCCGAACCGTATTTAATTAATAAACCTAAAGATTCAAAAATGTAGTGGGAGAATTTAGGATTGGAAGGATTTCTAGCTGTGATGCGGAGAATTTGCAACAACTGATCTATGATAGGAAGGCGCTGTTCCAGCGTAAGTGTGTCCTCGGCAGTATTCAAAATCCTCATAATAGCCTTTACAAGGAATTCGTTTTCAGCAAGCTTTTCTGGAGTGGAATCATAGAGCAAGATCAAGTTAAAAATCCTGGTTAACAAGTCGTTAACAAATGGTGCAATATCATGCTTATTAAACACTGGGGCATGGTCAGCGTGGAAGTTAATCATTGCCAAAAGTTTTTCGATCGTGATTGCAGAGTATGTGTACACAACAGGATTTCCTCTTGTATCAAGATGATTGATTAGCATAGGTAATGTAGCAACTAACTGTTCTTTGGTTAGCTGGTTTCTGAATGTGAAGATATACTTGATGGAATCAACCTTAAGGATAGGATGTGCGTTGCCTGATACCAAGTCGTTGGCAATGTTATCAGAAAAAAATTTAACAACGTCAACCAATACATTCGTAGAAGTTACTCCAACATTCGTTACAGACCCCTTTGTAGCTAACGAAGAAAATAAATAAATTGCTATATCTTTGTTTCTCCAATCGTCGTTTGAACTTACGGATAAGAATTGGTTGACGTATTTCATCACGGTGTTGGTCAAGAGCTCACTATTCAATTCTTTTAATTCACGTAAGAAGTCAGTAGCTGATTTTCTTCTAGAATCGAAATCGGAACCTTCTAAGTCTGATCTCACAAAATGAATTGGCTCATCCTCAAATTGTTCTTCATCAACTTCTCTGAAATAAATATTAGGCAAGATGATTCTATCAATGATTTCATTGATGGAAGACTCGTTTTGAAAGATACCTTGGAATGCCGGCATCTTCACAACAGATGTCAAGAAATGCAATGCCTTCCCGACAAGCAAATCATACTTTTGTTGCTTAGTGATGTAATTGTTGATCAAATCCCATACGGAAGTGATGAATGTTTGTACTAAAGGCTCGAAAACGTCGGCATATCTAGTAATGTAAAGGGAAATTAATTCAATAATCGATGTCTTGACCTTGATTAAGATGTCGATTTCTTCATCTTCATCATCTTTTCTTATAAGAGGAGATGTAAAGACTAAGTACTTGTGAACGACTGTCATCATTACATTCATATTGTCCTCGAAAAACTCAGGTATATCCTGGCAATTGAAATCGAAGTATATCTGGAGCAAGAGTAGGAGATTCTCTAGGTAAATATTTAGTTGGGCCTCGTTTGAAGCGTTTTGATCAATGAGTCTATCAACCTCCACAAAAAGCTTTAAAAATGGGTCTGTGAACTTGTTAAGGACTAATAAGATTTCCAGGAACAACTCATCTGAGCGAAACAACGGTCTCCATTTTTTGAAGATAGAATGGGAAACCAACAAGATCGCCTTGTTGCTGACAAAATCTTCAAGGGACAACTTTCCTACGAGGTTATCGATAAGGTTCGGCCAGTTGTGTGGGAAATCACTCTCGGCTATGAGCGTGATAGCTTCACCGATTTGGACCTGCAACTGGTTTGGCAATTTAATCATGATATCCAAAATCTCCGACTTAATGTTTGCAACATCATCTACAGGTAGGAGATAGCTCGATCCATCGGCGTCAATCCATTTACGCTTGACCAAGTTTTTGAAGAAAAGAGCACCAGCTAACCGTACTGATGGCGACAAATTCGTGGATGCAATGACATGGAGAAGGTTGATGGAAAACCCAGGCTGGGTCTCGATGCTTTTCAATTGAGCTTCCGCTGCCTTTGCATGCTGTGGCGAAAGTGACTGCTCGAGGTATCTAGGGATTGCTTCTAGCGAATTCTCGGCCATTTTGCAGTTCCGTGGCTTTCAGTTCGACGGTTATGATGAATGAGATGTAATAATAGGTGGATGCGTTTGTGCAATTCCGCAACCGTGATATTTCGACAGTTATTCGCTAATAACTATAATTTCTCCAACTACAGATGCAGACGCTGATTTTCACCACCTCAATTGTGTCCTGATATGCTAAAAATCGATACTACCGATACTCTAGCAGGAAAACAATAACACCAGTAATAAGTAGTACAGTACCTGATTACTATTCTTCTGTTTCAACCGTGAACAGTTAAAAATATGACCAACCTGTACACAAAGGAAAACTACAATGACAATCGACTTATTACGACGTTTCACCAATCAATTAGTCAACTACTTCTTCCTTTCTCTCAATCTCGTTACCGCCAACTCGTTTCTTCTCTTTGCTGTTTGCGATCTCTGATTTTTTTCACCGAGAAGCGTGTGCATATAAGACGAGGTACGATTTTGCAGTAAGACGATGGAAGGCGATGGAATGGAAGATTGGGAGAGAGTTGGAGGATGATGGTGAGGTTGTTTCTACTAGAGCATGTATGGCGGAGGGCTGTGGTTGTTTCTTTGTCTGGAGCATTTTTTTCAGGTAAAATGGCAGTGTTTTGGTGAAAATTGATGTAGTTCTAAAGTAGTAAAATTCATATATATATATATATATATACAGAAATCATGTGCACTGGTCTTGAACTCGATTCTACGCTATTATGAAACCGTTGCTGGTCTTCTCTGCTCTACACCGCTATTCAATGGTATTATTCTATTAACTACAACATAAATAAAAATAGTATTATATATCCAGGAGAAGAAACGTCTCGGCAATGGCGTAATCAACTGAGCATGAAACTTCATGCTACACTGACTACTCCGAGAAAGATTCGATAAATTAAATATGCTGATAATTGAGGAAACTGATAAACAGCTTGTTCTCCTGCGGAGCAATTCCTCGCAGACTGCAGTCATTTTCAAAATCGTTCTGCACTTTCTCGTTCATATCTTTTCACTGACTTTACAAACAAAAGTACGCTTACTTAGTAGCTGGCAAGACAGAAGCAGCTTCCTTGGCTTGTCTTTGCTTGGCAACGGCGTAAACCAAACCAGCAGCGAAACCAACGAAAATGGAGGAAACGGACCAGAAGTTGACTGCAGCCTCGAAAAAGATTAAACCAGAAAGGGCAATTGGCAACTTGTTCAAAGCACCAACCATAGAGTAGGTGGTGGACGAAGTGACTCTAACACACCAAGCTGAACAGTAAGAAATACCGACGGAAGAAGCACCGGACAAGACCATGGCAGCAATGGTAGCGAATCTGTTGTCCTCTGGGAAGTTGAGGGCCAAGTTCTTGGCGGACCAGTCCTCGAAGACAAAGGAAGAGATAAGCAAGATTGGGATAGACAACAAGTTGTTGTAGTACATGGTGTCGAAATCCTTGAAGTTAGTCAACTTTATTCTCTTTCTCATGATCAAGACGAACGAGGCAGAGGCGAAACAGTTGGTGAACATCCAGGCGTAACCCAAGTACAAGGCATGCATGGAGGCGTCGGACTTTCCAGGTTCACTGTCACCGTAGTAGGCAATGATGGAAGACAAAACCATCAAGAGGAAAGAACCCAAAGCCATGGTGGTGACCTTACCACCAAACCAGATAACTTCACCGTAGGCGATCAAGATGATAGTCAAGTTCTTGAAAATGGTGTAGACTGGAATTGGCAAGTATTGCAAAGCCTTGGAACCGGTGTAGATCATGGCCACGAGCAAGAAAGCAATTGGGGACCATTTCTTAGCCTCGTCTTTGTTGAATTGTCTGTAGGTAATGACTCCGAAGCCCTTCAACGTACCGATGGTAACGATACAGACGATGGACTGGATGGCCAACAAGAAGAAGTTAAGGTTGAACGAGAACCCCGACAACACGTACTTGTTGGTGACTGTCATCAAGATGGACGAGAGACAGTATGAGAGAATGGAGATTGGCCCCGAGTTGGCGATGGAGCTGCCGTAGTTGGTTTTTTCCATGGTGAACGGTTTGTTTTTTGAGTTAGTGAAGTACTTTCTACGGATGAGGTAGATTGCTTGTGAGATAAGGTAGAACAGGAGAATTCCCATGCAATGTTAGACCGGAGTGATGGGGCTAACGGGCGACGGATGGAGCTGGAGCGTGGGTCTGAAGAACGGCGAGGGTTACAAAAGACGGAAAGACGACAAAAGACGAAACACAAATGACAAAAACAACTGTCAACAAAGTTACTACTTGCTGTGAAAACCTCTGCTTACAGCACAAGCAAAATTCTCAACACGAAATTAGGAATTGACAGTATATAAATAGAGAGAGTGAACAACAACACACAAAGGAAACGAAAAAAGAAAATCAGGCGCACTGTACAGACCAGCCAGACAAAAGATGCAAAATGAGGCCGGTATTTCACGTGTGAGAGCGAGGATGAGTAGATGTGATTGTAATTATAGTGGGTTGTTAGTGGGTTAGTGGGTTAGTGGGTTAGGTGTTTATTGGTTTCTTGGAGGGTTTATTGGTTTACATATTGAGGGTAGTTGGCAGTTAGTGATGAGAATTTGTCTGTAATCCAGTGAAAGTTGGTATTGGCCAGTGGTCAACGGACGCTGTCGTTCTCAGCCTTTGTGATGTGGTAATGATATTGTTGGTGTTATGTGCCTCTGTATATGGGCTCGGGACGTGCGCAGTCAACAGGCGCATTGTATAGTCTGATATTGTCTGCACGCGGTGGACGTGTAGATTTCACATCGAATTCGTTGGGAGCAAACTGTTGCCAGGCGAGCTGTATACAGTAAGGACTAACTGAGTGTTAAGGGGCACTGGGAGGAAATTGCTCCGATCAACAGCGGCAGTTTCGAGTCGACGATGAGTACAATAGCAGTGTTGGTCCCGCTGGCGGTTCCTGATTGGAGTCTGTGATTACTGCTATTTGTTCGACGCGTTCCTATCATCCTTGTTGACGTGTTTGCCATGCAGCAAGCACTCTCAGTCTCTGCTTCTTCACCGCTGCTACTGCCACGTCTTTTACACTTTCCACGTAGTTAAAAACGCACACATGGCTAACACGGGCCGTGCAGTACGGTGCAAGCATTATTTTCACCCCAGTTGACTAGTATTGCTAAACCTCGCGTTTGTGAGACCATTAACCCTCATGAGCTGAATAATATTTCACTGGTGTGTTCGTAAATAACGTACCATGGTAACAAGTCGCCTCGAGATATTCCGTAGAGGAGGTGAAAACCGGCTGGGATTGGGCCACGGGTTACTGAACGGGAGGGAGGACGACAATGCTTTCGCCAATGGAAATACGTACCACGAATTCGTCTAGCGTCGGTATCTCTATTGTAATGTTGGGTGTTAGATCATGGCTACGAACTCCTGTCCGTTCAAGGTACCACGCTTGACTAACACAACAAAACAAAATAATACTTGCATTCAACAGATAACTCTAACTCTATTTCCGTGTTTCCATCCAATAGCATCGTGCTATTGTTACAGCAACACACGCACACGCATCTATGCTGCACCGATATCCCTTTTCGTAATCTTTCGTTCCATTTTAAGGTTTTTGACCATTGATTGCTGTGAAAGTTTATCTGTGCCAGTAGATTATGTGTACAATGGTGCCTTTTGTTATCGGCGACTCGATTTCAGACATGCAATCGCCTCGATGAACGTTTCATGTCTATCGTCGGAACTTTGCAATATTACCCTTCCGTCATGATACGAACTGTACATTTGGGCGTAAATGTAGTTGACTTGGTAGCAATTTTGTCTTAGTAAACTCCTCGGGAGCTGATTATTGCAGCTTATTCCATTTTCTGCTTTCGTTATATATATCCTCTCGCTTCTCTCTTGATATCTTCGAGCAATATCTACACTTATCTCTGTTTTCTATGAATGCAACATTGAATATTATTAAAATTTATAAACTGTATAACTACATGACCATCTGATCGGTACTACGCCCCTCCTACTCGTAGTCACCTCTATTGTATATACTGATGTCCACTTCGGCCTTGATGTCCACCATGTCACTGGCATCAATACAAGTATCGATACTGAAACCACGATCTCTTCTATCCTTCAATCTTTGGTTCTGTGCTCTGATCTTCTCCAACTCTTGCAAGTAGTTGTCTTCTACACCGGTGATGTAATCACCGGTAAACACACCAACTTCGAATTCCTTGAGAGTGTCGCTCTTGCAACAGTCAATAAGGTCTTCTAAGTCTTGGTAAATAACTCTGTCAGCACCAATAACTCTGGCAATCTCGTCCTCGTCTCTTTGGAAACCGACAAGAGCCTTAGTATCAGCCAAATCAATACCATAGATATGGTTGAATCTGATAGGTGGGGCACATGAGGCGAAATACACCTTCTTAGCACCAGCTTCACGGGCCATGGCCACGATTTCCTTAGAGGTGGTACCTCTGACAATGGAATCATCGACCAACAACACGTTACGGCCAGCGAACTCGGACTCCATGGCGTTTAATTTTCTTCTCACAGAAGACCTTCTCTCGGCCTGGTCAGGCATAATAAAGGTTCTACCAACGTATCTGTTCTTCACGAAACCTTCTCTATAAGGAATATTCAATGACACAGCGGTTTGGAAGGCAGAGGTTCTAGCAGTGTCTGGGACCGAAATAACGACATCGATATCGAGGTCCTCGATCTTGGAAATCTTGTTGGCCAATTTGATACCCATCTCGATTCTGGATCTGTAAACAGAGACACCGTCTAAGACGGAGTCTGGTCTGGCAAAGTAGACGTATTCAAAGATGTCTGGAGCAAAGATCTTTGGTTCTACGACTTGCATGAACTCAGGCTTGTGTACTCCGGAGCAATCTTTTGGAATGATAACGGCCTCACCAGGCTTGACATCTCTGAAAGTGGAAAATCCGTGAGCTTTCAATACGACAGACTCAGAAGCCAACATGTAGTCCTTTGATCCGTCTTTGTTAACTCTTTCACCAAACAAAAGAGGTCTAATACCATTAGGATCACGGAAACCAATGATACCATAACCAGCCAACATGGCTACACAGGCGTAGGCACCTCTAATGGTATTCATGGTTGCAGTCAAGGCAGCAAACACATCGTGATTGTTGACTCTTGACTTATTGAACTTTTCCAACTCGGCAGCGAAGATGTTAATCAAAAGTTCGGAGTCGGAGTCGGTGTTAATATGACGATGAACCACTTCATCTAATAATTTTCTCAATTCGATGGAGTTGACCAAGTTACCATTGTGACTCAAGGTGATACCATATGGAGAATTCACGTAGAATGGTTGGGCTTCGCTTCCGGCCGAGGATCCTGCGGTTGGGTAACGCAAATGGGTCAAACCCATGTTACCCATCAAGCTACTCATTCTGGTTTGGGTGAAGACGTCTCTAGCCATACCGTTACCTTTGCACTGGTAAAATCTACCTCTGGACCCACAGGTGACAATACCGGCGGCATCCTGTCCACGATGCTGGAGGAACATGGCACCCTCCAAGAGTTCGGGAGCAGCGTTTTTGCGCTGGTCGCTCAACACTATACCCAATATACCACACATTTCGTTGTGTCTGTTCTTTTTATATAGACAGTGTAATGGAACGCTCTAGTACACTACTGCGATGACAACTTTGACAACTGCTACACCAACTGAATAGTCCGTGTGTACCTGTTGAAGGAGGAGTTCTTGCGTTTGACGTCTGGCCTAGCAGATGCTACAATGAAGAAAGGTGATTTCTTAAAAGAGAAGAAACAAGAAGAATACTGCTAACAAGAATTACTGAAAATTTACAGTCGTGAAAAAATGGAGATGATGATTCAGATATTTTTTTGTGCCGGTAAACGAAACTTCCCAAAAGAAATCAGGCTGCTACTGCTTAGTAAAATATTGTATGTTGTATCGGTACGGTTGGAGTTTGGAGGGAGAGTAGGCGGGTGGCTCTAGGAGGGGGCGCAAAATGCAGTCTTGGGGGGATTAGACCTGGCATCTTGGTCCTATTATCGATACGATAATAGTGCCAGCCGTCGAAGAAGTCAAAAGATAATACTCATCCAATACCCATCTGTGCCATATGCTACTGTCGCAGGACCGACTTGATAAATTTTCTCTGGAGATGGGGTATCTGTGCAGAGTCGGAGTCAAAAAAGTTACCTGAGATGGGGCCGTGCAGGAACTGTATCCGGCAGAGATGGCTTTGTACCGTTGGAGCTACCGTTGGGCTTTTGCAGCTAAGTAGGAGTTGTGTGAAAAGTTGGCTACGAGACATGAGAGCGGTGGGTGAGTCGAGGTCTGGTGGAAGTGGAAGTTTCAGAGCTATATATTCGAAGCAAATTTGAATTTGTGTGGCAAGAGATGGTTACATAGTTTCAATAGAAATTAAGGTTATTTCTCATTTTCGGCAAAATTCTACCAAATGGATAAGAGCTCGTGGGATACGACATAAAATTTCATGGAGATTCACATATGAACTAAGGGCAATGAAATTGGGGTTTCTATGTATAATTTATTGAATTCATATCTTTATGTATTTTATCTCGAAGAGAAGGTTCTACTATAAGTTTAAGCAATTTTGATGCAAGGAATTAACTTCAACCTTCAATCATTGCCCCTCTATATGCCCCTCATTCCTTTATTGTATAGCTGCGAATATTGTTTAAGCCAACGCAATAATCATTCCTTACTTCAAGAATAGAAATATGTCAGACTAGCGATAATATTTCACCGACTGGGACAATGTATTATCTACCACTATTTACTTTATACTACATGAACATTATAATTAGGAAGCATTATTCATAATTTATATTCGATCGATGCATAAAATGGTTGAATATACATAGTAGATCAGCAGCTAGTTCGGTGAAAACTATAAAATCAACTGAGACTCTAATCTATCCAATTTGCGCTGCGGACAACTCATTGTGTTGCACAAAGATAAATATAAATAACCCACCTCTCTTATATACCTAGTCTTGAAGGGAAAAGACTCTCCTTGCGCTCTAGAAGAAAAATGTATCATGTTGAATGACTCTCAATAACACATTCTCTCCAGGAAACACGGAGGTAAAAACCTTCAGAACAGTACAGAATAAACAAAAATTAAAGTAGAATAAAAAAAAATGGGCGCAAACAACAACACTAATATACAATTCATGACTCATGAAGCCAATAGCCCCTATCTTTTGACTAAAATCAAAAGCTTGTGTCAACAATCATTGGTAATGTTGCTGTTGTTGAGGAGGAGGAGGTGGTGGTGATTGTTGGAATTGGCCATTTACCTGTTGTGGAGGGTACTGCATTTGTGGGGGATATTGTTGATAAGGATAGCCACCGTTGAATTGTTGTGGTGGAATACCTTGAGGGGCGAATTGAGGTTGACCTTGTTGTGGTGGAACAACTTGCTGAGCTTGAGGATGGCCAGGTGCTTGGTGTTGTTCTTGCTCCTTGACCTGCGGTTGGCCCTTGTATTCGTAACCAGCCTTATTGTGAATGGTTTCGTTACCCTTTGGCAACTCATCGATCTTGAATGGTCTTGGGACGGCATCTTGGTTCTCGGCAACGTACAAATTCTTGTCAATCGTGGCTGGAATTGGCTTGATTTCGGTACCTAATTCCTGTTCTATCTTGTACAAGGAATAACGGTCATTCCAACTCATCAAGTTAATGGCCAAACCCAAATGACCAAATCTACCTGAACGACCAATTCTATGTAAATAGGTCTCGGCAGTTTTAGGGAAATCAAAGTTGATAACTACATTGACAGCTTGAATATCGATACCTCTAGTTAACAAATCGGAACAAACCAAGTTACGAACTTTACCCTGTCTAAATTCGTGGAAGACCTTGTTTCTAGCCTGTTGAGGCATTTTAGCGTGCGAGTAGTAACATGAATATCCTAACTCGGTGATCTTCTTCGCTAATAATTCAACTCTGTTAGTGGAGTTACAAAAGATGATGGATTGGTTGATTTGCAATTTACTGAACAAAGTGTTCAAGCAGTGCAACTTCTGCTTTTCTTCTACGAAAGCGTAGAACTGGGAGATACCTCTCAAAGTTAATTCGTCCATAAGGTTAATTTCGTATGGCTTGTTTAAGTGGTCGTCCATGAATGACTTAACAGCTAATGGGAAGGTAGCAGAGAACAATAAGGATTGTCTACTACGTGGGAAGAAAGCTAAGATTTGCTCAATAATACCCTTGAATTCTCTCGACAACATCTTGTCGGCTTCGTCCATGACAAATAATGGACATTCCGACAAGTCGGCAACCTTTCTGGAAGCCAAATCTAACACTCTACCAGGAGTACCCACCAATACATGGACAGGGTCGTTCAATCTCAAAATATCATCTCTCAATGAAGTACCACCAGTGGTAACCATACATTGTATGCCTAAATGTTTACCTAAGGTTCTGACGACTTGGGAGGTTTGCAATGCCAACTCTCTAGTTGGGACCAAGATCAAGGCCTGGATTTTGTTGACCTTTGGTTTGATCTGTTGTAAGGATGGGATAACGAAAGAGGCTGTCTTACCGGTACCGTTCTTTGCTCTGGCTAAAACGTCTCTGCCAGCTAAAGCCATTGGAATAGATTCTTCTTGAATAGGAGAAGGTTTTTCAAAACCAGCCTCGAAGATACCCATCAATAATTCTCTCTTCAAGTTGAAGTCTTCGAAGGACTTTCCCTTTGTGTTTAAGACATCTTCTGTCTGTGGTCTGGTATCCTTAGCAGGAAGGTTCAAGTTTTGTTTCCAGTTATCGGCCATTGTGATGTTTTATGTGTATGTATATGTGATATGTAATTATGAAACCCTTCTGTGTTGGTTCTCAGTCGTGGAGTATGTAAATTCAGCTATGAACAATCAATTGAAGACTTCTATGGAGCAACAATAAGCTGTAATATGGTAATCGGTGGTATATTATAATACAAGAAGTTTGTTCTGGTTCAGACGAATGCAAATGACAAACTTTTTCTAAAGGTGTGTTAATCGGTGGTTGACGATTATTCCTTGGCTGCTTATGATAATGACAGGTATAAGCTACGTATCGAACTAGTACACTATGCTATAAGAATGAATTTCAAGGCGATGCTCCAATATTAAACACGAGGAATCGCAAATGGCACTTAAGGTGAAGGTGTGGGTTATATTGTATAGTTAATTCTAGAACTACTGGGTGTCTATATGGCTAACTGTCGACAGTACTAAATGCTGTCTTCTACTGGTTTCCTCTACAGCGAACCGGGCAAACGAAAAATTTGAACGAACTTATTGGACGGGCACGACGGTTACCCGGCACTAACAGATAGAGGCTAACCGTACGGTGGATATATGGGGAAGGTGGTCTGGAGACTAGAGAAGCAGTAAAATGCTGGAGGTTAGCATCGGAAGGACACCGAGGATGGGAATTGCTAGTTTTCGGTGTATTTATGTGTGAATAGGCTGAAGTGTGTCTTTTTCTTCGGTGCACCTATATCCTGGTGAGCCAGTATTTAGCACAAGGGCTAGTATGATGCATTGCATAATAGAATTCAACTATTTAATGTCCTAGTGGCATCCAAGGTATCACATTGTAGCCGTAGACTGGGCAACATGTAGGGAGTTCTTCTTTGAAGTGGTGTTACCTCAAATTTAATTGTTTTCGTTGTTTTCTGGAGAAATGCCTTTATTGTACTCGGTGAAAAATTAGCCTATTTCTGGATCGTCCCGCGATATGAAAGCCGCCATTTTATCATCGATGTTAGAATCGTCAACCATCTTACGATGGACGTTGTGCATGATGTCTGAAGTGGAGACGTTGGATAGAATGAGGTTCTGGTCGTGCAACTCGCTGATGGACAAGTTAAATGGATAAACGCATTTCTCCGAAGGACAAGCTATGACAGACAAACCAGGGTTTAGCAAATGCTGTCTGAGAGCAGTGGAACAGAGAGGACAAATCATTGCAAGTATTTCCACCAATAATATAATTTTTTTGAAGTCCTGACCGATTCAAACTAGACTATTTAAAAATCCTGATTTTAATCACTGTTCTTACAACCTTACAACCCCTCTTCGAAAAGACATAGATATATACATTTATTCTCTATCATCTCAGTAACAATCTCTCACACTCTTCTTCTGTCTGATTTCGCGATGCTCTTTCGCAGTTGTTAATTTTTGTGTCTGCTGCTTCCGTGCAGTTCTCAGTAACCAGACATCTGCGATGATTTTTCAGCCTAAGATGGTGTATTAGTCACGGTTCGTTTATGGAGAAAGTATCGATCTGCAAAGGAAAGAGTAATTGAACAGCCAGAATGAGATTAGCAGAAGAAACAGTAAACAAGCTCCAACTGGACGCTTCGTGTATTAGAAATATATGCATTTTGGCCCATGTGGACCACGGCAAAACGTCGTTAAGTGATTCACTTTTGGCCACCAATGGTATCATCTCACAAAGAATGGCCGGAAAGGTCAGATACTTAGACTCTAGAGAAGACGAACAACTCAGAGGAATTACAATGGAGTCCTCGGCCATTTCATTGTATTTCAAAGTGATGCGCAGAAAGCAGAACTCTGAAGAAACCGAGATCAAAGAGCACTTGATCAACTTGATCGATTCTCCAGGTCACATCGATTTCTCATCAGAAGTCTCAACCTCATCAAGATTGTGTGATGGTGCTGTAGTGTTGGTGGATGTCGTTGAAGGTGTATGCTCCCAAACTGTCAATGTGTTAAGACAATGTTGGGTCGACAAATTGAAGCCAATTTTGGTCATAAATAAGATTGATCGTTTGCTCACTGAATGGAAATTGACTCCATTAGAAGCATACCAGCATATTTCTAGAGTTATAGAACAGGTTAATTCAGTCATTGGGTCGTTCTTTGTAGGTGAAAGAATGGAAGATGATATGCTTTGGAGAGAAAGTGGATCGACCACGGAATTCGTTGAGAAAGACGATGAAGAGTTATACTTTACCCCAGAGAAGAATAATGTAGTATTTGCATCAGCAGTCGACGGATGGGCATTTACAGTAAATACATTTGCCAAAATATATCTGGCTAAATTGGGATTTTCTCATGCTGTATTATCCAAAACTTTGTGGGGAGACTTCTACTTGGACATGAAGAACAAAAAGATCATACCCGGTAAGAAATTAAAGGCATCCCAGAGCAATATGAAACCAATATTTGTATCATTAATCTTGGAGCAAATTTGGGCAGTATATGAAAATTGTTTGATAGAAAGAAACCAAGAAAAGTTGGAAAAGATCATAGAAAAATTGGGTGCAAAAGTTGGCCCAAGAGATTTGAGATCCAAGGATTATAAGAACTTGCTTAATATTATCATGTCACAATGGATACCTATCAGTCATGCTATTCTTGGTACAGTCATAGAATATTTGCCAAGTCCAATTGTGGCACAACTGCAAAGGATTGAGAAGATCTTAGATGAAAGTATATATAATGTGGTGGAAAATGAATCAGACAAGACTAAATTGGTGGATCCAGAATTTGACCACGCCATTCGTACCTGTGACTCATCCGATCCAGAACATCATACATTAGCATATGTTTCCAAGTTGCTTTCGATTCCTAATGAAGAATTACCTAAAGAAATGACGTCCAGTGAGTTAACAGCAGATGAGATAAAGGAAAGGGGCAGGATAGCAAGAGAATTGGCCAGAAAGGCGTCTGAGGCTGCAGCAGCGGTATCTGACGTTGCTAAGACAGAAGACGAATTTACTGTTGTGAAAAAAGACGCTTTTGAATGGGAATTTGAAGAGGAAGATTTTGAAGAAGAGGAAGAAGAAGATGAAATTGAAGATACCGAGACCTTGGTTGGTTTCACTAGAATTTACTCTGGTTCGCTTTCAAAGGGTCAAAAAATCACAGTAATTGGTCTAAAGTACGACGCTTCTTTATCAAAGGATAACCAAGTGAACCAAGAACAGATAATTCGTGAAGTTGAGATTAAGGACTTATTCTTGATAATGGGTAGAGAATTAGTCAGAATGCATAAAGTTCCTGCTGGAAATATAGTTGGAGTTGTTGGATTAGACAAATCCGTCTTGAAGAATGCCACTTTAACATCAGAAATAACCGATGATAAACCCTATATCAATCTTGCTTCTTCTTCGACGTTAATTCATAACAAACCAATTATGAAAATAGCAGTTGAACCTACTAACCCCCTGAAGTTGGCCAAATTGGAAAGAGGTTTGGATCTTTTAGCGAAGGCAGACCCAGTCCTAGAATGGTTCTTTGATGATGACACTGGTGAGTTGCTCATGTGTGTTGCAGGAGAACTTCATCTTGAAAGATGTTTGAAGGATTTGGAAGAGAGATTTGCGAAGGGTTGTGAAGTCACTGTAAAAGAACCCATTATTCCATTTAGGGAGGGATTGGCAAGTAATAAGCGGGATAACACCACCATTGAGGACGAGGATGACACTGAGAATGAAAAGAATCTTTTAGGAGTTGATTTGGAATTTGAAGTTTCTCCACTTCCACAGGAGATCACACAGTTCTTGATTGAAGAGGAAAACGAAATAATAGCTATTGTGGAGGATAAACATGTGACAGAGGAGCAAATCAATACTTTCAAGCAGAAGTTGGTATCGATAATTGAAGAGAGTAAATTTCATCATGGGTTTCAGAGTGCTGGAGACTTCGTAAGCAACTTAGTCTCATTTGGACCTAGGGCCACAGGTCCTAATCTTTTTGTTGAAGCCCCGCAAAACTCCCACCAGTTCAGACATTTGTTTGGAAACAATGCTGATGTTCTGAAATTTGAATATGAGAACAACGTTATCAATGGTGTACAACTTGCATTAAAGGAGGGTCCATTGGCTTCTGAGCCACTTCAGGGTGTAATTGTGACATTAAAGAAGAGTGGTATCCTTTCTGACGAAAATGGGCAACAGATCAAAATTTCCAACCAAGGAAGAGTAATTGTTCATACTCGTAATTTGATTCATAAGGAAATTTTACTGAAATCTCCTAGATTGTTCCTTGCCATGTACACTTGTGATATTCAAGCCACAACCGAAGTATTGGGTAAGGTTTACGCAGTTGTCCAAAAGAGAGGTGGTTCCATTATTTCTGAGGAAATGAAAGAGGGTACACCATTTTTCACCATAGAAGCAAGGATCCCAGTTATAGAAGCATTTGGATTCTCTGAAGATATCAGAAAGAAAACATCAGGTGCAGCCAGTCCACAATTGGTCTTTGCTGGATTTGATATGTTAGAAATTGATCCCTTCTGGGTTCCACGTACTGAAGAGGAGCTCGAAGAGTTGGGAGAGTTTGCCGAGAGAGAGAATATTGCCAGAAAGTACATGAATCAAATTAGAAGACGTAAGGGATTATTTGTGGATGAAAAGGTCGTTAAGAATGCAGAGAAGCAAAGAACACTTAAGAAAGATTGATGTAGTCCTATTTAATTTTATAGCATTAGCTTATAGATATATAATGTCAACGAGGAGTTGAAAATGCATATTATTTGAACATAGACGAATTTCGCAACCATTAAATGTCAATTTCGTCTATTGCGGGAAGGAGCATAGCACTTCTATGCTGAAACTAGACCCACTAACTCGAATATTACCATCACATTATTAATTAAGAATGTCAGACATCATTGGGACCATATTCTTGCCTAGTATTGTCATATCAAGTCTAAACTACAAGATATACTTCTCTTGTATGCAAGCATTGCAACACCTTGATTACTGGCGAAAACGACTACTGCTTCTCTCCAACCACCACATTAAATCACACCATTTTTCAGAAATTTCAATTCTTGAACGTCAAACCAAACAGATCCCAAGTCCAAGTATATCTTAGTACTTTCATACTATCCACATCTCTCCCACACAAATTTCCTGATTTTATTTCTACTTCTACTACCATTATATACTACTTCCTTAACTATGGAGCTTCTCATGTTATGGTATCTGCAGGCGTAAAAATTTTCGATTTAATCACTCTTCTTAGATCCATTAGAAGTAGAAGTGGATGCCAAAAGATCCAGGTTAGCAGATAGTTATTTGTAGCAATTGCATTTTATGAGCTCGACACACGGTTCCATGTGTAGTATATAAGAACATGCCCATAGAAAAAACGAAGAAAGAGCCCGCTCCGACCAGCGGTCTTGCTTCCCATTCGAATCTGTCTAATACAAATGGTGGTGTTGCTGCTGCTAATTCTTCCACCATACAACAAGCAAGCAGCAAAACTACCATTACAGCCAAACAAATGGTAGATGCCGCTAGAGCGGCTCAAGAAATACAGCATTTGAGTGCAACGCCGCCGGGATACCGAGAAAAAGCGCCTGCTATTAATCCCGCTGGAGGAGTCTCCATGAATGGCGGCAATAACGCCCAGCTTGACCCAAAGAAACTATTTGAATTAGTGTCAAAGAACTACGAGACTTGGCTGCAAGCAATGTATAAGCAATTTCAAGACGAGGAAAATTATCTGCCGTTTCCAAACGAGGATGACGAACCAACAGCTGGCGTAGGAGCTAGTGGAAGAGATAGTGACTCGCAACCTATATTCAATTACAGTCTCTTGGAAGCTCTCGAAAAGGCCTCTGCGGAGTTCTCAGATAAGATCAACAAAATGGAAGACAGCGATATAATAAACGAGATGCATGATAGAATAGAAACTTTGGGTTCTGGCTCATTAGGGGCGTCTCTACCAACTACAGAACCGCAAAGAAGTGGCCAACCTACAACGCTTGAGGGCACAGAACATAGAAATACGAACAGCACAGCGGGCAAAGCGAAAAACACTGGTAAGAGAATAATACACCCCTCAGAGTCGCTATTAAAAGAGAATGAAATCGATTTTCTCCGTAGTAAGATATCACAGATGATAGGAACTAATGCCTTTAACCAAAATATGAATGGAGCGCCTTTCAATCCACGCAAGCGTGAAGGCTTCTCCTTGTATGATACCCAAGATGAAGAAGGTTTACACGAGGGCAACGCCGATGCATACTACGACGAAAATGGTGAATATCACGATGATGACCAGGACGACTACGACTTGGAGGAAATTAATAATGACGACTCTTACCTGTACGGATACCCGCCAACACACCACATTGAAGTAGAGTTAAATGCAGCTCCAGAGTGCGATGAGCACGGAATGGATGGTTGCGATTGTCCTGTTTATGAATATGATGATGGTGAACGCTATCGTGGTGGAGAATTTGGTGACGAAGGCCCATCATGTGAGTTCACCTTCGAATATGACCATACAGGCAAGTTAGTTCCCACATACAGCAATGTAGAAGAAAAGTTGCGACTCATGAGCTTACAGTCACGTATATCAGCAGCAAACGGTCAGAACGGCTCGAAATCCAGAAATGGAGTGAATGCGTCTAATATGAAACTACCCTCGATTAACGAATTGAACATCGGAAATCACAACTTGCATTCAACGGATCTGCTTAAGACATCAACAAAGAAAAAAAATAAAAAGAAAAAGAAGAAGAAGAAGAATGCTGCCTCCACCGATCCTGCTGACCAGTCAGCACATAACCATTCCGGCGCTGTTGGAGCAGGGTGCTGTTTATTTTGCGAATACGAACTCGTGTTTGGATCCAAGCCTCGCCAAATGATGAAATGGTACGATCAAAGAATTCGTAGAGATGAGCAGAGGAGAGAGGAAATCAAGAAAAAATTGGAAAATGCCAAACTGAAGGCTATTAAAAAGCAGAGAGAGATGAGACAGAAGCAGTTGCAACTGCAGCAACAACAGAATCAAATACAGACCAACGAATCTGGGACTGGGGAAGTACTTACTGTACAAGAGAATACCGAAGAAGAACAAGTCCACGACGATCTTCATAGCTCCGCTCAGCAACATCCTCCTAGCGCCGTGGCATAGCATTAGATTAAACTACTTAATCTGTTTACGACAAACACAATTGCATAGTATATATATGAAAGGAATGAATAGTTGCAATGATAAATTCTGTAATTGTAGTAAGATCTTTGCCGCAATACACATTGCACATTTTGCAAGACATAAAGTAGTCTGCTGTCAGACGAGAGGATGGTTCTTTTTCCTGTGCAAGGATAACGCTATCAAATGTATGTATTAACGACGTCAAACTGAATAATTAAACGGCATTATCGCAGCTACACTAGTCACGATATACATATTGTAGAACCGTCAGTGAGGAATTACGCAAGGAATAAACATCACTTCAGGCAAACGCTTTTCTGATCTGTGGTCATAGGATGAGTTATTAACAGATACGACAATCTACACTTTTCTGACGACATATAACCCAACTCGACTGTTGTACGGCACGCAGACAAGCAACTGTACGAATTCTACAGACCTAAGTCCGAAACCCTGTCGTTACAAACTGGTCGTATTGGATCCCCACAACCAGGCCTTATACCGTTGACAGCCTGCACGCCTGCATTCAATACTTTTGATAGGAAATCCTGCACATTCTGTATCATCTCCACGTCCTGTACTTAACGTCTATATACTATACCATGTAACCTAGTTATTATTCCAATGCTTTACCACACTCGATCCGGAGGGTTAGTACAATCTATATTGCCCGGAGCCAAGGGAAAAAAACACTTAGCTGAAACCTATCGCCAGGACTCGTTCACGGTTTTGCACAGCATCTACACCATTATTACTACGCAGACATTACACCTCATATCCTAGTACTCTGATCCATTTGCTTCCTATACATTAAATATATCTCCACGTGACTACAATCTCGTGCCCGAAAAAGAAACGAAAATGCGGGTGCCCAAAACTAACCATTTTCTGGAACAAACCTCACTAACGACTGTCTGATCCTTCATTTAGCACCGTTCACGATTCAGAGGAAACCCGAGGTAAGCATGACAGGGGTAGAGCCCTCGAGTGAGGATTGCTCCGGCAATATTAGCGACACCAGAGTGGTTGCCACCGTCTATAGAGACAGCGTCTTCCATCTATACAACCATAGATGTAGACTCCCTCCTACTGTGATCTATAGTACCGCTGGGTGCAATACCCCATATAATTCCACAGAACAGGATTTGGCCCCGAAAACGACTTCACCAATTCAGAAAATTTCTTAATGAAGGGGGGTGTGGCAAGCTGGACAGACTATATGAGCACGCAGAGGGCTTGGCCCAACGACGGGCGGTTTTTTCTGTAGATTTCTTGCCACTTTTCTCCCAAGTGGTTGCAACAGTATTTATAGTCCGTAGAAGCGCCCCTATCAGTTAGATAGCCAGACCCGACTGACTAGTAATACCGTCGTAACAGCAAATTCACAAAAGCCCCAGAGACTGTGCTATGTTTTCTCAGAGTGGAACAAACACCCCGATTTCTTCGGCGTTCAACGCTGTCCAGTACCATGAACAACTAGGCGAAACTGTCACCTGGATCAAAGACTGGTACACCCCAAACTTGTCTACTGCCGCTAGCGAGGATGCTATTGCAGAGTCCGTTAGGTTGAAGGGCTGGTTCAAAACTAATATCAACCATAAAAATACAGCATCGCTCAATGCAAGCCCCCACGATTTCTTGGACTTGAACGAATGGAAATACTACAAGGATGTTCCCATCACCGACCATTCCAACCGGTCCTCCAGTTCTGTATCCAACCTCATCAAAGAAGAGGAAGAAACTAAGGCTACGGTCTCCAACAAAGAATTGGAGTCTGCAATAAAATTCAGCAGTGAAGAGGGACAGATTTCAGGATTGGGTTAAAAAGACACAGTGATGAGAACCCTTTCAACCGGTGAGAATAGAAGAAAAGGACTTCATGGTATCGCTTGGTTTCTTACCATTGTTTCATTCATTAATAAATACACTATTTTAAATAGATTCCTAAAATAACGATAATATATGTGCTGACGAATAATCTTATATTTAGCTAATGTACAGAGGTTTTTTCATATTTTTACAAGTATGAAGCTTGTTTTATGCCGACGAAGGTGATGGCTTCTTTGGCTTTGGTAGTTGCATCTTTCAATTCAAGTAGCTTGTCGAAGTCCCAGCTCTCCTCCTTGGAGATCTTGGATAATTCGACTCCTTCACGCTCCAATGTTTGGAAGTTTCTACGAACGCCTTGCAATCTATACATTTCCGCAGGATTTCCGACAACCGAATAAACTATCATCATGGAATTCTCTGGTAAACTCTGGTAGATAGTCTCCAATCTTTTGTTTGTATCAGCTAGTAAGGTTTCTTTGTCCACGTTCTCCAGTAACTTGCCCGTATAATGTGCTGGTGGAGTGGATAAACCAAAATTGAATTCCAATTCTCTCAAGCTTAACACTACAAATCTCTTATCCTGTGCTTCCTTTTCGAATTGTGCAACCACATCGTCATCATTGCGAACATAAGCTCTTTTTACATGGTTGGCGCTTGGTTCGCTGTATGACTCCTGGTCTTTGTACTGACTATAGTTGATCCATAACGATTGGAAATCATCTTCCGCTGTGCTATTTTCAACGCCTAATCTTTGGAAGATTGAAACTTCTCCGACATTGAGTCCGAAACATTTTCCCTCTTGAATCTTCAACTTTACTAAATCCAAGCAAGCCCGTGAGTCCTCTACAGAAGAGTGTCCATCACCTGTGTTTTCTCCGCACTGGATTTGACGATTAAGATACTTTTGCGTTAACCATTTCAATGACGGTTTCAGGGGTGGACCACGGCTGTGCTCAAAGATGATTGCTGTATCCACAATTTTGGAGTGTTTAACCCTCATAACATTTAGGTCTGACTCTAAGGAATGTCCAATCAAGACATCATCCTTCGCTATGAGGCTCACCACTTCCTGTTGAATATCTTCCAATGTGGTTGTTACATCTTCCAACTTCTTCTCTGTTATTCCAGAATATTTAGTCAAATAATCCGTAATCACTTCCTTTGGTTTCACCAATTTGTCTAATACGACTTCTCCTTGAAAATTAACTATTGATATACGGGTTAACACTTTACCGGATTCTGACTGGCAGAATTCGCAGTCTAATGCAAATGTATGGGATCCTTCGTGTTCGAAGTCCTTTGTCTCTACCCATTGATCCTTAACTTCGTCTCTAATTTCAATTGGGTAATTGTGCAGAGAGAGCTGTTCTTCTGTCATGAGTAAGTCATATATAGTTATCTTCGTACTCTTCGATTTATCCAAGATATCTTTTTTCTCCTTCTTAGTCAAGGGTATATTGGTGATTGTCTGCAAAGGTGAATATATAGCTTCATTGGAACCTGGGCACGAGGTAGGAATTACGTTTTCAAAATTATCGAAGAGAAATGACAATTCATCTACTCTTGGAATATCACTAGTGGAAACTAAGACCGGTTTAGTCGATTCTGTATCCACATGAATTGGTAGGCCAGGGACAAAGCAGAATACGAGTTTTGGGATAGAGCTTTGGTTAGTTAGCTTAAAACACTTGGTCTTGTCAGAACTGCAATTGAAGACTTTGAGAACCAATTCTCGTATTATGCGGAAAGATATACGACTTCCTTCTTCTTCATCTAGCGAAATTTTTAGGGATGGCGGCATGCTAGCCTTCTTCTGCTTCTTCTTATGAACTTTCTCTTTCTTAGGGCTTGCCTCTTCGGCGGATTTCAAAAGCTTCTTTGCATTTGTGGCTGCTGTGGATGATTGTGCCGATGATCTTCTTCTTTTACTGCCTTTATTGGGAGCCTTGAACGAATCTGAAGACGAGTTGGACCCGGCAGATTCCAAGGGGTAAAGCTCATCTTCATTCAACGATGACAACGACACAGCTGAGTCGCGTCTTTCATTCATTTCAGACGCTTTGAGGAATTCTCTGACCTGAACTCGAGGATTTTCGGACTCGACGTCGAAGGTAGAGATGGATAGCCTAGCAGTTCTTTTACTTAACGGGTCTTCGACTTCTACCTCAGGCATGCTGGCAGTGTGGCCGATTTTGCAGTGGTATCTGTCGGGGTTGGCACTTGCAACTTTTGGCGGTGTCAAATTCCAAACTCCAAGATCAGAATCCCATTCCTATTGCTCTAGAAGGAACCATATGTCACTGTACGTCAGAGTGAAATCAACGACTTTTTCTGAGCAGAGAGAAGATGGAGTATTGTGCTGTGTACAGGAATGCTGGGATATACATAGACTCCATCATTTTGCAGTCATTGTTAAGTTAGGGCTATACGGTAGCAGTCGAGTGACGTTGAATGTGCTGGATGAGTTCGTCGAGGGTTTCTGGTTTGTTGAGCTGTTGGGCGGTGGTATCGTTGGAAGAAAATCCATTAGAAGCGAGTTTGTTCTCTTCAATACGGTTGAGAATCTTATGTAGTGTTGAAGTGTTAGAGTTCGCACTGATGATTTCGGTTTCGCTAAGTAAGTTGGTTGTAGGTGTATCTAAGTCAACGGCTTCGAAATAGCTGTTATAGAGTGTGTTGAAGTCTTGGATGTCTTGAGTTGTTGCTAGCAATGAGCCAGGTTGCAAAAATCCGACTGATTTTGCAATTAGAATGATCTTGTTCCACGAGTCCCAGGCACTTGGAATGTACTGGTTGATGAGAATTCCGTTGGTAGCTACTACATTGTCTAATTCTAAAATTGGCTGGGGTGGACTTTGTAAACCAATGAGATCTTCTGGGTTTTCAAGAACATCGTGAGTATTGCTTGCAACTACCAAGCTTGCACCGTGTTTCACGGAAACGAAACGCAAATACTGCTGCAAAGCGATACTCTTGGTGGAGATGGGATCGGAGGCCAATGCTTTGGAGTCAAGGATAAAGAACAATTGAAAAGGGACGGGTAAATCGCATTCTCCCTCTGCTAAATTGACATCTTGATCAACGGTTGAAGAGTCGGTGCTAGTGGTTGCTGAATGCTTCAAATGAACCCCGAGATCCTTTTTCACCTCTTGATTGTATTGCTCTGCTCTATTCGGGGTAACAGAACGCAAGAATCGTATGAGACGAACGAGTTCTTCGAAACTGCTGAATTGAATCGCCACATAGACCTCCATATGGCTTTTCAGGAGAAGGTTCTTGATGTAAGGCAAGAACGCACCATGGTTTGTAATGGTGTATATTTCGGAAGTTCTCGAGCTCGAGTACTGAATTTCCAGGCGAGAGCCAGGTGAGAGCACCAATATGAGATTCTTGCCGATTTTTGGCGGAAGTAAGTTCTCAAATGCCATTGTCGGTTCTGTTTGTACGTATGTATATAAATAGAATCTGACTATACAAATGTATACAACTTATAGTAAATGATGAAGATATATATCTAAAGATGTTCTTCTGTTCAATATGGTAATTTCTACGTCTATTGTATATGCACTTATGCCAACTCGCAGCTGTTTATACCTTCCCGACCTTTCTCTCATTCACCAGTCTTCACTTCACTGGTGCCATACAACAGCGTATAAATCTTGATCCATGTCTATACACTCTGTTATTGTTTCTTAAGTAAGCAGAAACGAGTGCTTCAGTGCAGGCAGAAAATCTGGTTCTTTAAGTGAGCGTAATCTGTTAGTTGAGAGTGACTATATATATAGGACTAGAGTAGAGTATATTTACCGCTGTGTATAAGTACTTAGTTAGTTACTAATAGTATCTACGCTTGATAGTGCAAGTTAATCGGACTGCTACAGCATGGGTGAGGGCACCAAGAAAAAGAACGGCGCCCTGGTTGGTGGAAAATCCGGAGATGATGATGGGTTATTTAACCAGTACATCGGTTCCACCGAAGTCCCAGACGACACCGTCATTGAAGCCATCTTCCAGGAACGGCGAACTCAGCATGCCGACGACGCTGTGGACTACGAAGATATCGATGAATTGGCAGATGATGAAGACCTCCCAGAAGAAGAAGAACCTACAAATGCCGCCCCAGATGACGACCTCGACGCCTTCTTGAATGGCCAAAATGAAGAGGAGCAACAGAATCAAGCTAATGAGGAATTCAATGACATATTCGGAGATGCCCAAGATATGGACAACTTCGGCGACAGCAACGGAGGAAACAACAACCTATTCAATGACTTGGACCATAATAACCACATGTTGGAAGATGATGGCTTGAAGGATTTGAATATGGATGGCATTTTGGAAGATGTGGGGGATTCATCGACGTTCTCAGCTGGCCAATCAAACGACATAGGTAGAAAGAGAAATCTCGTACTGGAGGAAAAGAGGATGCTCAAGAAGCAGAAGTTGGAAAAGATTGTAAAGAAACTTGAGAGGAAGCGGATTAAACGTAACATTGCCTATCACTTTCCTACGTACTCGAGACATAAAGCTTTTAATTTTCATTTATTCTTCTTACCACAACCTCGCTACTATAGATATCAACGACCCCCCATTGCATTAAAGGAAAGCATCAAGCCTTTAGTGCCGACCAAACTCAACCTAGAAGTCGATGTAGACCAAAAGAAATTGTTCAAGTCAAGAAAGGCACCTGTGGAACCCAAGGCAAACAAAGGTGTCGTATATATTACTCAAGCAGACTTTGACTTTATTAAGGATTTGAACCATAAGAGCACACAACGAGAATCTTTCTTGAAACAAATTTCCTTCTTGAGCAATGACTGGACCAATAATGACAAATTTACAGATTTTTCCAAGGATTTGATCCTCTCGACTACAGATTGGAACGACGATGCCATCATCAATGCTGGAGATGATGAGTTTGTTACCAAAAAGGTGAACATGGATAATGATATAATTGATCTTCAGTCTGATGATGAGGAAGATGAGAACATCTTTAACGGTGTATTGAAAACTGATCTCTTGAAATTGGATATGAATGATCCTAACTTGTTATTTGTTCCAGATAAGAAAACTAACAAGGCTAAGTCGTTGATACCTACGACAGAAAAATTACTTCAGTTAAAGTTCAATATTTCCAATGACAGGCAATATGAGATTTTGAAAAAGAACTATAACACAAAGGTCAGAAGTCAATTGAGTAACTTAAATATTGAGCATGCCATACCTGCGTTGAGGCTTCAAACGCCATATTATAAAGTTAAACTAACAAAGAAGGAATCACGTTCATTCCATAGACCTGCTTTCAACATCAGACCGGGCTCCTTAATTAGTTTTTCAAAACTTAAATTGCGTAAAAAGAAGAAAGATCGTGGAAAGTCTTTACAGGAAATATTCTCCAAAACTACGGATTTGTCTACTACCGATACAGCGCCACTTATAGCTATGGAGTACTCTGAAGAGTATCCCAATATTTTGTCTAATTTTGGTATGGGCTCGAAATTAATTAATTACTATAGAAAAGAACGAGAAGATGATTCCTCAAGGCCAAAAACTCAAATCGGAGAAACTCACGTGTTGGGAGTCGAGGATAGATCTCCCTTTTGGAACTTTGGAGAAGTCGCTCCGGGTGATTTTGTGCCAACATTATACAATAACATGGTAAGAGCTCCAATCTTCAAGCATGACTCCAGAAATACTGACTTTTTATTGATCAAATCGCAAGGTGCGGGATCACATCAAAAATACTATTTAAGAAGCATAAATTTTATTTTTGCAGTTGGTAATGTCTTTCCTGCGGTGGAAATACCTGCTCCACATTCGAGGAAAGTTACAAACACTTCAAAGAACAGATTAAAGATGGTTGTCTTTAGAGTAATGAACAGCATGGGGGTAGCCCGTGTTTCTGTTAAAGATGTCTCTAAACATTTTCCGGACCAGAATGATATGCAGAATAGACAGAGGTTGAAGGAATTCATGGAATATCAGAGACAAGGAGATGATCAAGGTTACTGGAAAATAAGGAATAGCGATACAGTACCCACTGAAACAGAAATACGTTCAATGATAACTCCTGAAGATTCTTGCTTGTTAGATAGTATGCAATATGGTCAACAAACTATTGAAGATACAAATATGGTATTCAACAACGAGAAAAAGGAAGATGCAAAGAAAGAAGAGTTGAAGAAAGAGAAAGAAAAAGAGAAGGAAAAAGAGAAATCCAAGGAGAAATCCAAGGACAAGGAGAAGGAGAAGGAGAAAAAGGATGAGGAGACGAAGGAGAAGGAAAAAGAGAATGAAAATGAGGCAGATGAAAGTAATCCAAAGAAGGAGAAAGAAAAAGAAAAAGAGAAGGAACGTACTAGAAGGCCAAGAGATCCAGATGCGGAGGTTGATATGGATGAAGAATTGGCGCCATGGAATTTGTCTCGTAACTTTGTCAATTCTAACCAAACTAAAGCTATGTTGCAACTCAATGGAGAAGGTGACCCAACTGGTATTGGTTTGGGTTACTCGTTCTTAAGGTCTACCCAGAAGAATGGATTCAAACCATTGTTTGCTCCTGTGAAGGAGAATGTCCCAAAAAATAACACAGCAGCATATCAGCAGAGGCTTTATGAAGCGGAAGTGAAAAGAATTTGGTATTCTCAAAGAAGTTCATTAGTTGATCATGGACCCGACTTCAACTTACAGACCATTTACGATGAATATCATCCTGTTAATCAAGATAAAGTTGTCAAGCATTTGGTCAAGCAAGAAGACAAGGACATGTATGAGAACAAGGTATTAAAAATCACTAGAAGAGTTCGTGACGAGAATGGTATCGTTCAAAGAAAGGTTGAAACTTTAACTGATCCTCGACTTATCACTGCATATATTAAGCGCAAGAAACAAATAGAAGATGAATTATTGAAGAATGCTGAAGTGGGTGATATCTTGCCAACTAATGATAAGGAATTGAATAAGCTCCGTCGTAAAGCATTGGAAGAAAAATTGGCAAGCTTGGAAAAGAAATCCAAGCAAAATAAGGCCAAAAAGCCTCCCAAGTACTCAATTCATGCCGCAGCCGCTGCTGGAGGTACTATCATCGATGCAAACACCGTTATGTTACCAGATGGTTCGTATGCTATTGGTGGTAAAGGTATTGGTAAAGGTAAGAGTACAACACGTAGATGTGCTTCTTGTGGAGCATTTGGGCATATCAGAACTAATAAGACATGTCCACTATACAGTCTTACCAAAGGTGGTACTATTCCTGTCAAAAAGGACGAGAATGGAAACCCAATTATGCCACCTACAATCATTTTACCGGGTCTGGCACCAACGGCTGGCTCAACAGCAGCTGCAAAGACAGGAGGGGCCCCAGCTTCGGCACCTTCTGCACCTGGTAATGAGACTAAGTCTTGAATAGAGCTAGCATTAATGACGAAATGAATATATAGATCTGTATTCTTTATACATACACTACTGAACTGGGTAATTGTAATGCGCTTTACTTGTGTTCACACGAGAGGAGAACCGACCATGAATGGTTCACAAAAATATGGATCAACCTGCATCCACCAGTTTTGAGGTGAAATTTAGACTGCCTTGCTGCCACTTCAGGATAAAATTTTCGGCATTTGTCGATCTTTTAGTGATATTCACTACTCTACAGCTTGCCGTATCTGTCTTTGTGTGTCTACGCAATCTGCGGCTTCTTTTTGCAAACCGTTGAAAATGGGATTGCTCTTGTATATAATTAAGAATGTGAATATTAAGGTGCAAAATAAATTTTCAAAGCGAATTCCAGAGGAAGGAGTTTGCGAGTTAGACGAAAGTTAAACATGTCCTTTGACATTGTCATCAAGCAAAAAAGTAAGGGTGAGCGATTCATGTTGATATTCTGGGCTTCGAACGAAGTCTGGAATGAAACTCTAAAGAACGTCGATCTCGCGACGAAGTACCATTCTCCTTGGTAGGACACACTCTGTGCGGTGTTGCAAACAATAAAGGCCGTACGTAAACAAAGACACAATCGACCGAAAATTTTTCTTTCTGTGTACATACTGTTTTACGGTCGTGTAACTGTGTTTACGCAGAGCCATGCGTTTGAGATCCTCCCAAATTATAATATAGCAGTAAGTCAAAGATCCAACGGTTTAGTAGTTAAGGCGTCCGGTGGACATCACAGAAGATTGTACTTAATTCCACCGTAGGATCTGTGGAGATGAGGTGGACTTGTTGAAGTCTATCTTTGGGTCTACGTTTACATAAAGAGTTCCCTGATGGAATTATACACCATAAAAATCGTCGGTAAAACACTTGGCCATTGAAGGGTTGCGCTTCTTTGTCCAACTATTTTTGTCTTGGCACCTGCCAGCCTGACGATCTCCTTCCTAAAATTCAGGGGAATGTACCACTCAGTTAAGTTGAATGCATAATGCATTGTTTGATTCCATTATATTGCTACTTCATAGCCAATCATCAGTTGATGCAACTTCCGTCTTTTCTTTCTTCGGTCTCTATGGTAATTCCCATACTACCTCTCCCATTAACCACTTGACAGTTAGAGCCTACAAAATAAAATATTTTGCGAATTTTTTTTCTGTTGAACTGTGTATCCTTCATGTACGGCTTAATTAAGTAATATTTACCTAAATTGATAGCTTCTGATTTTGCCGTAGCATTGGTGAGCCACGATTTATCTATGAGATATATATCTAGCAGAGCCTCACTAATCAAGATTTAAGCTAAAATGTTTAATTTGGGAGTTTGGGGTTTTAGAAAGTGACTACCAGTTTGTGCTGATTGATCTTTCATTGTTAGAAGTAGTTATCTCTATCGGTTTTGTAAGCGAGGTTGCAGGGAGCGCCTTAATTTCCTTTATCAGAGATTACAGTAATAGATAGCACTTTTATGCTGTACGAAAAGAACCAGGAGCCTTCCTCCTTGGAGGCTAATGCCTATAGCTACGACCAGCCTACCGCTGCGTCAAGACAAAGTGAAGACTCCTACGAGAGCTCGTACTCCAACGGATATGAAAAAGAAGGCACCGCATTCAGCCGCTTTATCGATTCATTCAAGCCTATAAACTTGGAAGACGATGGCATCGATACCACTAATATGACTGCCATGGAAAAGTCCATCATTGCCAGTGCTAGACATCCTTTGGCAAGAAGATTGAAATCGAGACATTTACAAATGATCGCCATCGGTGGATCTATTGGTACCGGTCTCTTCATTGGTAGTGGTTATTCATTAAACAATGGTGGTCCCGGTGGTTTGTTGATTGGTTACCTTTTGGTCGGTTACTCTATGTTATGTGTCATCTATGGTTTGGGAGAACTTTCAGTTCAATTCCCAGTTTCTGGTTCGTTCAATGCTTATTTCACTAGATTTGTGGACTCGAGTTGGGGTTTCACCTTAGGTTTGTTGTACGCAGCTTCGTGGTTAGTGTCATTCCCTTCAGAGTTGATTGCATGTTCTATGACCATCCAGTATTGGAATACTTCTGTTAATCCGGCTGTTTGGGTCGCTGTATTTTATGTCGTCATTGTCTCCATTAACTTCTTTGGTGTTAAGGGATATGGTGAGGCCGAATTTGTCTTATCGATGATCAAAGTTCTTGCCGTTATTGGTTTCCTCATCGTCGGTGTTTGCATTATTTGTGGTGTTGGAACCGGTGGCTACATTGGAGGAAGATACTGGCACGATCCAGGTGCCTTTAACCATGGTTTCAAGGGTGTGTGCTCTGTGTTTATTGGAGCAGCATTCTCTTTTGGAGGTATTGAATTGGTGGCTTTAGCTGCTGCAGAAACTAGAAATCCAAGAAAGTCGTTACCAAAAGCAACCAAGCAGGTCTTCTGGAGAGTTACTCTTTTCTATATCCTTACTGCCATTATCATTGGTTTCTTGGTTCCATTTGATGACGAAAGATTGTTGGATGGTTCCACGTCAGAAGATATTACAGCTTCTCCATTCGTTATTGCTATTCTGAATGGAGGTATCAAGGTTCTTCCCCATATTATGAACGCCGTTATTTTGGTGGCTGTCATTTCTGTTGGTAACTCTTCTGTTTATGGTTGTTCAAGAACTTTGGCTTCATTGGCTGTTCAAGGTTTGATTCCTTCTATATTTGGATACATAGACAGAGCTGGTAGACCGATGTTTGCCATTATGTTCACTAACGTGATTGGCCTTTTAGGCTTTTTGGTTGCTAGTGAGAATCAAGATACTGTTTTCACCTGGTTTTTCTCCATCTGTTCGTTGTCTTCTTTCTTCACTTGGATTGCAATCTGTTTCACCCACCTTAGATGGAGATGGGCTCTTGATGCCCAAGGAAGGTCATTGGATGAAGTTGCGTTCATTTCACCATTAGGCAAGTTTGGCTCCTACAGTGGTATGCTCATTTTATCTTTGATTGTTATTGGTGAAATTTGGGTTTCTATTTGGCCAATTGGATACCCAGCTGATGTAGTCCAATTCTGGGAGAACTGTTTATCATTACCATTGTTAGTTGTGATGATTGTTGCTCACAAGACTTACCACAGAACTTGGAACCACATTATGGTCAAATTGGAAGACATTGATTTAGACACAGGAAGAAGAGATGTTGATGTCGAAATGTTGAAGCAAGAAATTGCTGATGAGAAGGAGATATTTAAGCAGAAGCCTATTTACTACAAGGTGTATAAGTTCTTCTGTTGAGCATAACTTCTTGTTGCAAAATTATACCCTTCTCCATTCAATTCGGCAAACAGCATAATTCTACATACTCATATTACTTTATTTTCATCACGTTGCATAATTCTTTTCTACAATTCTCGTTCTGTGAATAACTAATTAATACATTTTCGTAAACATTAAGAAACTGTCAAATGACTATTTGAATAAATGAACAATATTTCTTGATAAAGGTCTTTCTAGTAGCGAAGACATGAATAGGTAACCAGTCCGAATTCTTGAGCTTCATTTAAGCATGATGCATAATCTTGATGTTTTCATACTCCTTGTCGGATTTTACGTATATCTTATAAAGCGCAGAATTTCTGTAGTATGATGTACTCATGTAGACAACACCAGCACCGTAGCATAAACCACCGATCAATAAAGCCTTTCCTGGAGCCAACATTTTTAATTGAGTTTTAGATTTGTTTTGTTTTGATTTTTCTTAGATAACTAAGTCTATAGTACACAAATAAATAGAATGAAATTATAGGGAATAATTTACGGTTATATATGATTGGCAACTTTCACAACCCCAGCCTTTATGGCTGATAAAAGTCTGTAGTGTCTGCGAAAAATAATGAATGCTTGGTGAGCCGCACGAGGTCAGGAAAGGGACAAAAATTGTCACCCCACTAGAAGATCACTCGATTTTAATCACCTACATCTCCAAGTCTAACGATTTTTATGTAGCCACCAGCCTATAGGCTGCTAGATGATGACACATGGCCTGAGGGGACAGCTGATCATGTCTGGCTTCCTGAATTTTCCGTTAGACGCTATAGTTCTGGTTGCAATAATTGGCGATGAGATTTTAAGGTCAGTACATCCTAACACCATCTCCTGCAGGCAATATCGGCAAGAACTGGCCTATGATCAACATAGGTAAGTCAAACATATCTCTCTTGACGGTCCAAACCGAGCAGAATTCAATGTAATCATCACTTGACTGGTCAGATAATCCAGTGGAAATGTTCTTTGAACCTGATTGCTCGGAAAGGATCTTATTTTGGGTTTTTGTTAATTTACATTTTGTGATGATACTCAGGTGTAGGTTCCCCACAGCTACTGATTTGAAAAGCTGAAAATAATTTATAATGGACTCATCGTCATACATTAGCTCCATAATAAATGTCCGACTAGACAAAATGTCGGCTAAGTTATATCCTAACAAGCTGAGCAAATCGTCAGTGATGGAAACTATTTCACCCGTTCTTCTCCAGATAATGGTTGGCGAGGAATTGAGTTGTGACAATTTCTCATAGTCGATCAAACATCTCTGGAATGTCATTTCTAAGAATTGTAAGTCGTAGGGCTTCAATAAAGATTTATGAGCTGAAATAAATGTAGGCCTATAACTGGCAATTAACTTCAAAATCACTAGTAAACTGTTTCTTTTGATTGCTTTCTCTTCAGGGGGTAAGTTATTGCCCAGAAAGCGCTTCTTCAAAAAGTACGTTAACAGGTGGTACGACTGTGGATAGTCAAAGTTCATTATATTGTTCGTGTAAATGTCTTGGACTGACTGGTACATATGATGTGTCACCAACGGAGAGACATATTCTGTGGGGATGAATGAAGATTGAGCTAGTTTATGCATTATAGGATTCTCAATGGCCAACAGTGAGGTTGGTTGTTGTGTAATATTATTGTCAAGAAATTCGTTGGACTCTAGTTTCACATTACTACTGTTGAGATTGGGCAAAGCATTTGCTTCATTCGAGAATCCAAGGGATATGAACGGACGAGAGTCTTTTAGAATTTGCATTACCTTCTTCCGAGGCTGGCTCGTATCTTCGAAACTAGCACCATTGATCAAATTTGCTGACGGAGAAACCGTGTTTCTGTTATATTCCGATACACTCGTATTTGAAGGTGATGGCGACGATGGTTTTGATTGTAGAATTATATCTCCTAACATTAGATATTCTTGATTCAAATAGTTTGAGCTAAACATTGAACCTATACGTCCATTGGTATTGGAATTGCCTGTGTTAGACACTGAATTGTTGATTGACATATTGTCCGAATCTGTATCCTTAAAGGTCGACTCATCAAGTAGTAATTTGTTAAGAACGTCGTTGGTTGTGTTCAACATTGTGTTATGAGGAGGGAATTGTTGGTCTGATGGGATTATTGGAGTGTTTATGAATCGCTGGTTTGTAGTAGCTTTTGCATTTGGTGTTGATTTCGAGGTTAACTCTCTCGGTATATCAACCTTGTCAAGGGATGTGGAGTATTGGTTTGTAATGTCGATATTTGAAAAATCGTTGCTTGTAGGAGATGGTAACGCAGATGACTCTACAGTTGAACTTATGCTACTTCTTGATCTTTTATGTGCTTGCGAAGCTGGGTGGCCCCCCTTGGCATTTGTGTGAAGATACTTTGCTCTCTTTCGAACAACATCTCGACATTCATGCCCAAGGTTTCTCTTCATACAGTTTTTGCATGGTCTTTCGTTACCACACTGAAGGTGTTTCTCGTGACAAAACACACATGCCCGAGAGGCTGGCTTCCGATTCTTTTTCTCATGTGGTAATAGTTTCTTCGTCATGATCTAGCTAGCTGTGATCAATATGCTATGTTTATCTCTGAATATGATTTCTGTGTATCACCACTGGATGGGTAAATTTCCCCGTAATTTTAGCGTTTGTACTTGCATATACTGTGTATTGCACCACTGAATACACTGACCAAACGGCGAAGAAGGTCGTCAAGAGCGAAAAGGACACTATTGGCTTGCAGGGCCTGGGAGGTCTGGGGTACTTATATATGAAGTCGAATTTACAACTTCTTCGTGAGTAATATATGTTTAAAAAATCATTGAAGGTTATAATGCACCCGGCAAAATACGGGAAAATTGCGGGGGTCCTGTGTATAACCGAAGGTATGTAGCCTTGCTATAATTGCAAAAACTAGTCTGGGGCTAGAGTTTGTAGAATAAGTAAGTACCAGGAGGAGTCATTGAGTGGATTCAGTGCTATGGTGACGTGGACGAAAGTAACAAAGAATGCTTTGAGCACTCTAGTTCTCAAAGAGACGAATACTCGTCAGAAATAAGGTAATGCCAATGGGCAAAACTAGGGTTATTCACATATCCTAGAACCTAATTTTGCTGAAATCGTTGGAAAACACGCCTCTGGTCCTCGTTGAGAAAATTGCCAACATTCAAGCAGAAAATAAATGGAAGACGACTTGGGCTGTTGAGTGAATATCAACGTGTGCTTTTGTGATATTAAATCCAACGAGCTTACAGTGTTCTCGGCCGGTCTCGGATCCTAAGAAATTCGGCGATCATAGGGTGTGTCTGAATGCGTTACGCTTAAAAGAATTACTTCGATCGCTTGACAGGGTCCTTTCAATTACCCCATACTTTTATACTACAATATACTGTACGAGTCGAAGTAAGGTTAGATGTATACGGTAAGATGTATAAGGTAAGATGTATAATCGGTTCACTGTGTATTAATGGGGGATGAGAACGTCTGATTTGAACAGTTGCAAGTGCGACTACTAAATTTTGCAGCAAAAGGAGTGAACAAGTACATCCAAGCAAAGGAATACTTTCGTCGAATAATGTAGCATCCTTTTACAAAAGTGACAATCTCAGTAAATTTTGGACTTACTCTAAAATGACTAACTACAATATCAATACCGTTTTTCCGTATTTTTATAATTATTTGCAAATTGTTTTAAAACTTTGTTACCGATGATTTTATCCACTGAAAGCCTTATACTTAAGTACAATATAATGGCAGCATCATTCAAACAGTCGACAGCATCATATCAAGCTTATCTAATTGAAATAACACACCTAATTAATAATCTGGGATAACGACGATCCCGCTAACATTGTCATACGAACTAATCTGAGAATGTGAAATTATGGATCACAAGGCCAGAATGATTACAAAAGTGCCTTCTGCTCTAACCAAGAACACCTCACCCAATAACATGGTTCAGATAAAGCTCCGGTAAGAGGTTACATGTAGTGACAAGGTCTTCCTACTTCTAATACTATGAACCCGCTTTTTAGCTAGCTGCTCATTTATAATTGTATGCTCTATCATTGTGTTCGTAATTACACTTCCTCCAGAGCAGCAGGCTAAAGACGCTTACATTGTAGATGCTTGTCTAAACCAGACCACGAAGTTTCACCACTTCTGACACAAGTCTAAATAGTGCACAGTGGTGGGAGGACGGTCTCCTATTGTCGTTGGCAGCGAGGAAATATAAGCGGGGACATGGTGTAGGCAAACGGTTTCGGTACCTTGTACAACCGACATATTACCCGTGCTATATACAAGCTTGACACATTCACGTAAAGTGGTGTAATGCACTTACGTACAGATTGAGTTCCACCTCCTATTTAGTTTCAGTAGTAATACTTCGTAGAAGGCAATGGGAGAATCACAAGATCTTGGTTAAAAAGCATAAAAAGCAGAACATACCTAAAAGATCAAAAAGGGAGTTAGAATTCAAGCTATCATTCCTTTTTAGTCCTCCCCACATCTTGTAATCGGAACTCTCCTATTCAACCATCCCACATCTGTTTATTTTTTGCCCACATTCTACCATACGTGTCTAAATACAGGGGCGTGACTTTTACCCTCCCATTTTTTTATCGTATGAGTACTAGTGCATGAGCGACTGCACAAGAAATGTTCGTGAAGTACCCTTGCGCCTAGATTCTTTCTCTAGGATTTTGTGGCAATACACTTATACTGGGCAGCCTCGGCTCATACTCATATATGTCTTTGCTTCGAGTAGTAAGTACACTCATCTTATTGTAATTAGAACAAATTGCAGATATAAGTAGTTAGGTTGCTTGAAAATTTTCTTGGGCGCAAAAACTATTCTTCTAAGGTATTCGCGGTTCGGAGTTCGGCACTCGAGGAACCTATAAGCTCATTGGGATGATGGGATTATAATATCCGCAGACAAATATAGAGGTCTCCAAAGGTGGTTGTTGTCTCTAGTCGGCTTAAATTCAATTATATTTTATTATTTCCGGATGTTAAAAAGTACATGATTCAGATGTCATATTTTGGCCACATATACAACAAAAGCTCCATTGACCTCTTTCGTAAAAACTACTAAGAATACATTATATTTAAAAAATACGACAAAATTAAAACTGGGGAGATATCATTCATAAGAAGATGAAAAACAAAACAATATAGCTATGATAAGTATAGATTCGTCGCCACGTATTCCCACATTTTGCGGTTCGGAAGAAATTGAGGAAAGTTTCCTATATACTAAAATTATATATTTATTTTATTGAAATTAATCAACTTTTCCTACTCAGGATTCAAGGGATACGGTGAAAGAGATTCTATGCCAGAAATCCCACATTGACAGCTATTAGAACTCCTATTCTCTTCGGCTTACAAGGCCATCGCTCTCTCAATTTCTAGGATCCGTTGTGTCCATACCCAAAGCCATGCGGCCATAATGCAAAATTATTTCCGAACGCAAATGGAGCATAGTTACCGTCTATTCCAAATGCCCTGTTAGCTCCTTGATTTCCGTTTTTGTATGTACACATAGAAATTGCCCTATTTATGCCCAGCCGGCACAAAATTGTAGTATACACCTTTGTGACCTGAGCCTAGGAATAAGAAATGCAGCTCTGCTAAAACCGAACTTTAAAGAGTTTATTTGCGTTTCGGCACTTCCAACCCCATGTATCCGAATTGACTCCTTATTCATGACGAATATAGTTTAATCATGATTGTGAGCAAGCTTAGTGTCCCCGCCACTCTCCTAGACCAACACTCTGATGCTCCCATATTCTCTACTTAATACCTGTCATCATTTTAGTCGTTCTACTAGTACTCCCCTCTCCATGGAACAAAGCATAATCTTGCGTATCTCTATACTACTATCCGCTACCGCCGCATAGAACTCGCCTGACCCTTAAAATTTTAAATTTGTTGTTTATAGTGTAGTCTCCGTGCCGAATTCCGAATCATCACAAGAGTTATCTCCTTCGTCCAGATTTTTAAGGAAACACATTTCAAAACAACTTAGTTCTTTTCTTCTCTTGATCCAAGTATTTAGTCTTTAGACCTCAACTCGCCCACTTTGTCGGTGTGAGTCCCATATACGCTCTGACTGGTCTTCACTTTCTATTCTCAGAATGTTCGTTTGGCCCTATGTGCGAGTGGCCCTCAAGCCTTTCATTTTCGTATTCCAATTATTATGGCGGATCTTCTGGTCTGGCCTCAACGGACGAAGTGTCTTCCAACTAGTGTTTAATTTTTGGATAAACTTCGCTCCCGTCTTTGCCTGGTTACTTATATTCAAAAATGCCGGTATCATCCCCAAGAAGATGAGGCCCCACATTTATGTGAAGCTTGTTATGCGCTTGGAAAAGTCTGTGTTCGATATACGGTCCTCTCCCCTAAGCTCATTGCTTAGTATCATAGCGTTGATAGCCGTGTCGTGGCTCCTTTATGTATACATCTACAGACATGCAAATGTCAAAAACGCAAGTCTGGAGATTGAGTACACATTTGTTCCAGACGATATGAGTTTGTCACCTTTTGGGAAACATAAAAAGTCACAAGAGGACGGGGATTTCGATTACGAAGACACCCAAGTAGTTCAAAATTCGTCGTCATCATCTTCAGATTTGGAAGATTTTAATGAATACGAGTTGGCGGATCTAAACCCTGGACCTTCGAGCAGAAATATCAACAACACTATTTTCAGCGCACCTGGTGATTGGCAAGACGATGCACACCACCAGTCAATGGAGTTCTTTTCTAATGTGCCTAGGAAGACCATTTCATCTCAGACTAGCTCGATCAATAAACGAATCTGGAACATATTGAAGAAGAAGAATGCTAGACCTTTGAACTGCTGGCATGCATCACCACCAGTACTCTTAGGTTTGTCATGGTTTTTGCTTAACTTCGTCTATTGGCTCAAAGACCCTATTAACACTCCAAAAGATTTACTAGCTTGGTTCTCCTACGTCTTGGGACACTTTTTTGCACCCCTACTCACCGCCATTTGGTTGTATGTATTCCATGCACCAGGAGCTCTCAAATTATTTTCATACGGTTTAGGAATGCAGAATATTGCGGGAGTATGCACGCATCTTGTTTTCCCCAATGCTCCTCCTTGGTACATTCATTTATATGGCGAAAACAAAGAACCCAATTACGACATGCCTGGTTATGCAGCCGGGTTAACTAGAGTTGATATGGCGATGGGAACCCATGTGCATTCCGCTGGTTTTCATGCTTCTCCTATCGTATTTGGTGCGTTGCCCTCAATTCATTCAGCGATGGCTGTCATGGTCTTCTTTTTCGTTTCATACTACTCAAGGTGGACAATTCTCAAATTGGTGGCTGCATGCTTCATCGTATTGCAGTGGTGGGCTACAATTTACTTAGACCACCATTGGAGAATGGATTTGATTGTGGGGATGTTCTACTCAATTATCAGTTATACAATTCTTTACTGCTGGTCCCGTGGATTGAAAAAGGTCGACGAAGATTTCTTGCGTGCTCGATTACGCTTTGATTTCAAGAACGGTAGTACAATGGGCATGCGTGTGTTCCGTAACACCAAGTTGCAAAATTTCTTCGACCCATTGTCATAAACCTATCCGCCTCAGTAGATCGATCGGTTGCTTTTGTCCTTTTGTGGATAAGCTTTTGTCTCGTTCTACTTGTTTCCGCATTGGGCAATCTATCCTTCGTCGCAGTTCATCGCGCGAGTAAAATTTTTTCGTGTAGATGGTTTTCTGCATACGGAGTCTCGCCGGAGTTAATCTCCGTGGAAGATTAAGATTGGACTTCCATAACTAGGGCATCTGTTTGAAAGGTACGATATTTTAAAGTACCACGAATACAGTGGTGTCAAATATACAGAATGAGTGGGCAGCGTGGTCAACATCTTACCGCGTTGCACTACCCATCATATCGCGGTCTGCATTGAGCGGCCGCATTCATTTATCAAAATATCAATAATAATAGTAATATCCAGTCCGTCGTCTTCTCGAGCTGCCTTTTGTTGACCCGCTTAGTCATGTTTCCAACGTAAGTCCTATGACGGTCAATTTTCATCCCCTAGCAAGCGATCGGCAATTCCCATGCAATACAATACCTTTGCTGTAGTGCCGCAGTGGTACAAACCGATGCTTTTCGACTTATCTGAAACTACTGAGGACAGATCTGCAGGATTATCACTACTTGTGTATTATTTCTTTTTATTTTTAGGGACAGCCGTGGACGAGTAGTGTGACAGATGCATTGGCATACCCCATAAGACGTCGCCGCAGTAAACAACTTTCATACGTGCCTAGGTTGCGATTGATGGTGGGTGGGGACTGGTGGTGCATTCTCCTATTTTTCCAGTGGGATTGCTTGCCGAATTTATACTATTCAGTATAATAAGCCCTCTTCGAAAAACCAATTTCACACTCAGTGTTTGGTTCTTTCGTGTGGTCATTTCCAGTTGTTTTATATAAAAACTCTTCGCTTTAAAACTGGATTCAACTTCTTTATGTTTTCTAGAGACTAGCTTTTCATTCAACGACTTTATTTCTTTCACTTCTTTCCTGGCATATTTCTTACCTTTCCATTCCCACTCAACGAACAACATAATGAATTTTCCAAGACTTTACGGTAAGAAGTTGAAGCTTTTCATCCCCATTTTATTCACCATTTCTTGCATACTTATAAGTCTCCACTCCTATATCCCCGAAGGTGTCCGCCAAATTATACTAGAGGATACAGCCCTAAAACATCATAGAGATCTGAGCTTTGACCCCAGAAGTAGTACTCTGGCCCTTTACACATACGTGAAAGATATAATACTGAATAGACCTCATAATGCCGAGATCGGAACAGAGGAAGGAATCTACTTCCATTGGGATGACTGGGTAGACTTGAGTCCTGGTAACAAGCTCTTGAATAGGTATAGACAAGACTTTCCATCAGGTAAATGTGATTTCATCATCTCAAAGTTTGCTCTGACCAACGCCTTCTGGGCAGAGTTCTTTGACAAGAAGGTTCTTAGAGGTATGGCAAATTTGTACTGTTTGAAGGAAATACCTAAAAGGATATTCATAACAACAGATGATAATATGATTGAAGTTCCAGTTATCGGTAAGAAAAGATTTGGAGAGATCACAGCTCAGGATAAGAGCGATTTGTTGGAATCGATGAGGTACATACAAGAAAATGCTACTAGTACCAAGCTTAGGTCTATCCCCATAAAGAACTACAAGGCACACCTAGAAATAGACCCACAGGAGTTTATTTTCAATTCTGATGAGGAAATATTCAAGTTGCAAGAAAAGCTTGGAGATGATACTATTACAGACAGTGAACTCGAGTATTTGGAATTCTTAGAATATTCTAGTGAATTGGTTGAGAAGTCAGATCGGTATTTCAAGTACCCTTGGATCATTACTGATGTCATTCTGGGTCACTCCCACCATCTTGCATACCCATTCTTTAAGAGATTTATTGGTGAGCGTGAGCGTCAAAGTGTTATCCATCACATGGTACGTGCATGGTTCCAGTTTACCGAAATGAACGGATTCGCTAGTTGGTTGAACTCTGGTTCCTTGATTGGTTGGGCTTACAACGGTGTTAATATGCCATTTGATACCGATGTCGATGTACATATGCCAATAACACAGGTTGACAAAATGGGCAGATTATTTAATAACTCGATTATAGTTGAAAACCCAAGATTTGGAAATGCCAAGTATTATCTTGAAATTGCCCCAACTTACACTAAACAAGGTAACGGTGAGAATTTTATAGATGGCCGTTTTATTGACATCAACAGTGGTCTCTATATAGACATTTCGGCACTCCAGCATACCAATGACAAAGCACCTAGCAACCTAGTTCCTAATCAAAATGATCCTGGTACAATGATGGTGCATTGTAAGAACTGGAACTGGCATTCTTTGGACGAATTAATGCCTCTTAGGCAAACTTACTTCGAAGGAGGCTCAGTATACATTCCTAGGAATGTGTCTCAAATTCTCTGGAGAAAGTATGGACCCGAATCATTCACTCAAACACATTTTCACGAACATATATTTGACAGGGAGATGGGGATATGGGTTCCTGACAGGTATTGTTCAAAGAGGTCGACCGATCATAGCAAGGACGACACTAGAGGAGGCCTCGAGGAAGAATGTGATAAGGACTATTTACATGATGAATACGAAATTATTCAGAAATGCGCAAAAAGACATAAATCATTGAACAAAGACATCGACAGACCAATTGATTATAGCATTGAGGAGGAAGGTGAATTGCCCATTTTACGTAAAGACCCTTGGGAGTATTACTATGATATAAATTATAACGACGGCAACTATGGCAAATGGTTTGTTAATCATAAAGTAGTTGGAAAAGGTTCCAAAAAGGCTACGAAGACAGGAAAACTGAATACTTACGTAAAGGAAAACATTTAATTAGAAAGCGAGGGAGACATATATTGGAGGCTGTTTCCATTGAAGACCTTCAACTTACATCACCATCCGTGCCAATATATTGAGGGACGGATCAACACAGCATTAGTGAGATAGTTACAACCTCGCCCAGGTTATTTTGCATTTTATATACATTCATATACGTTCTGAACGGTTATTAGAGTCTACTTGTAGTCAAAGTTGAACCAGGACATGTCAATGCTGGGCGCTTGTTTTGCAACAACTTTAAGGTTGGACTAAAAGTTCGGCGGGGCTAATTAGAGCCCCTCCAAAAAATCTAAACACTAAAAGATTCGAAGAGCATTACATACAGTACGTTCATAAAATACCCGATACCGTGTAACTTAGGAGCTACAAACCAAGTTGTTTCTTCCTTTGTATTAACAAGACGTATTATCATGACATTCGTCCACACACGGAACTACCACTTCTGAAATCACAATAAACACGTACACACAAGAAGTTCCTTAATAAAGTGGTTTGTACTTTTCTTAAATCCTCAAATGTTGGCTGAGTAAATCCATTCCGTCTGACCCCTCGACACGACTTTCCGTTTTAAGACGTTCCGCAGCAATAGTTAACGGGTCCTCCAAAAGCAGCAATAGGATTTGTGAGCGGCTACAAGGCACTAACGAACTTTTGCTGAGGAAGACTTTACGTAGTCTGATACTAGCTTGCTGCGGCCCCTCACTTTATGGAGCAATCGATATAGTGAGACGTGGTCTATTAAATTTGCTAAAAATACATGTAGTTTCTCTCTAGGAGACGCTAAAAAATATACACATTGCTTTTTCGTTGGATCTTTCTTTGCTGTAGTGTGACCTGAGAGGCTCCCCTTAGAAGATCTGCTGCAGACCTGCATAAACTTTGTTCTTGCGGTCATTGCATTCTGACATTACGTAACTGTAGACGGTCACTGGGTGCCGTTTTCATGTTTCTTGTCATTGTTCTGTGGAGACTCCGGTGTCGCTGAATTGATGGCTTTAGCTCTCGTTTGTTCAACCAGCCTAGTTGTTGCACCATCGTCAGGCACCGATCAAAACACCCCAGTGCGTCACTGTAGAACTCCGCAGTCGTCCCGCTTTACTCTTCCACTAAACGGTATCTTGACTGCTGATGAAGTCAAACAGTTACGCTGCTACTGCAGCTCAATTTGACATCACCTATATCCTTCTTAATCTTGCTGCACAAGATATTTTTCATCGGATTAGCAGTATTTTTTTTCCTTCACAGTCCACTCAAGATACCAAAAATTTTTTAAGCCTTTGCGTTTTGCCAAACATTATATATTCGTTTCTTCGCTAGATTATAGGATTTAATCTGTTCATATGCTTGAAAGTGTCTTCGGAGACAGAGTTTAATATCAGATATAATAGTAACACAGCAAACCAGGACACTGAGATCATTGGTTACTAACTTATATAATAGCCCAGTTGCAACACAATATGCCCATACCCAAATTGTACAACAAACGGGTCAAACACATCTTGCCATTGATCTTTTCTATCATATGTATTACTATTGGGCTTAACTTCTACCTTTCAGGTAACATTCGCCAGTTTCTCTTAGAGAACAAAGCATTGAACCAGAACAAGCTCCTGACTTTCAACCCGAGAACCAGTACCCTGGCTCTTTACTCATATGTTGAGGATATAATCCATTATAACCGTTCCGAACTCATCCATATCGGTACCAAAGATGGTATCTACTTCCATTGGGATGACTGGGTGGACTTAAGCCCAGGAAATAAGTTCTTAGATCGTTACAGACACGATTTTCCTTCAGGTCAATGTGACTCCCTCCTCACGAAGTATGCTCTGGTGAATGGGTATTCTCTCGAATCGTACAACAAAAAGGTCCTTCGTGGAATGGCCAATTTATACTGCTTAAAAGATATACCCAAGAAGGTATTCATCACCACTGACGATTCTATGGTGGAAGTCCCTATAATAGGCAAGAAGCGTTTCGGAGTTAATCTCTTAGGCCCTCGAGCTCAAGACAAGAATCAGTTGGTGGAGTCTATGGTGACTATAGAGCAAAACAAGAATCGTCTAGGCTTCAAATCCAAACCATTGAAACGCTTACAAAAAACTGTGCCAGTGGACGCCAAGGAGTTCATTTTCAGTCCTGAGGCTGAAATCTTCAAGTTACAGGAGAAGTTGAACAACGAGACCATCACCGAGAACGAACTTGAGTACCTCGAATTCTTGGAGTATTCGAATGATTACTTAGTAGATAACTCAGACACATACTTTAAGTATCCCTGGATTACCACTGACCTCTTTATTGGTCATTCCCACCACTTTGCCTACCCTTTTTTCAAGAGATATATCAGCGATCGTGAGCGACAAAGCGTTGTTCATCACATGGTTCGTGCTTGGTTTCAATTTGCTGAAATGAACGGCTTCATAAGTTGGGTAAACTATGGATCCTTACTTGGGTGGGTCTATAATGGCGTTAACATGCCATGGGATACTGATGTGGATGTTCAAATGCCAATTGTTCAGCTTGACAGAATGGGTCGTGAATTCAATAAGTCGATCATCTTAGAAAATCCACGTTATGGTAATGCGAAGTACCTACTTGAGGTCGCCCCTACCTATATCAAACAGGGAAATGGTCGTAACTTCATTGATGCTCGGTTTATCGACATCAATAGCGGTCTATACATCGATATTTCAGCTCTTCTGCATTCCAATTTCAAGCCACCCTCAAATGCTGTCCCAAACCAAGATAATCTTAGTACTATGATGGTACATTGCAAAAACTGGAACTGGCACACACTCGAAGAGTTGTTGCCTCTAAGACACTCATTTTTTGAGGGTGGTTCAGTGTATATTCCCAACAATGTTTCACTGATTCTTTCTCGAAAGTACGGACCGGAGTCTTTCACAACCAAACTGCGCTTCAAGAAGCATAATTACCAAGCGGATATAAGTATGTGGGTTCCTGATAGAATCTGTAAATACCCCCCACCTACAAATATCCGCTTTAACGAAATTAACGGCGGTCTCACTTTCGAAGGCGCCTGCAACAAGGAATACCTACAAGACGAGTACCACATAATACGACAATGTTCTGACCGACATAAAGTATTGAACCAAGACATCGATCGATCCATCGATTATGATATAGATGAATGGGAGGAATTACCCATTTTACGAAAGGATGCCTGGGACTACTATAACGATATTAATGCTAACAGCGTGAATCACGATAGATGGGCGGTAAGTCATGAAATAGTGGGGAAGATCCATGAGAAAACCAAGTAGATGTGATATTCAACTATGCATAGCTGCCATTTTGATCGAGGCTTTATATCAACCCGTAATCCCAAATACGATGAACATTGAGGAAGAAGAAATCTGCATAATTTTTTTTGAACAACTGTATTACTATTTATATAATCTAATTTAATGACCTGGTAGAAATAATGTGGCTTCAACGCAAATCTCCTGCCGAGTAAGGCAAACTGTAACCATCTAATCTCATTCAACGGCAGTTCAATTTAGGTAGTGTTACATAATTTTGGCTTGGTATTTTTGAGATCTAACTCAATATTCTATTGCTGCAAAATCGTTTCTATGACAATACCTGCGATGATACACGAGGAACGGCCAATGGAATACTGTGCGTAGCACGGCTTTTCCGTCAACGGACTCTTGCTTTGGTCTAAGGCGGGCACGTAGATTCATAAAAATTGTCGAACAAGAAACAAAATAAATGTTGTTTTAAAATAAATCAGGTACCTCCCCAGTGAACAGTGTCATAAACCATCTCTACCTGCACCATTGTCTTGATCCGTTTCACTGTTATCATCAGTTTTACATATAACTCATTTTACGATCTCTATAGTTCTTCGTGCGTTATGGATGTTGTAGATGGTCGCATATCTTGACCCAATTAGGCATTCGATTGCGTCACAACACAATCTCCATAATTGCGAATCTTGTTAGATGCTTCAACAAATAAATAGCGTAGATTACGCCCATTAGGTATTCAACCAATTGGCTACCCTTTTACTATTAACCAAGCTGAAAATCATGGCCAAGGTCTTCGTCACAGGTGCCTCGGGCTTTATCGCACAACACATCGTCAAACTTCTCATTGAAAAAGGATATGATGTGGTAGGAACAGTGAGATCCACTACGAAAGGTGAAGCCTTGAAATCCTACTTGAACGTTGGCAACAGATTTCAGTATGAAGTCGTACCTGATATTACCACGGAAGGTGCATTTGACGTAGCATTAAAAAAACAAACAGACATTAAATATTTGTTGCACACTGCTTCTCCATTCTTTTACGATACTACAGATCCAGAGCATGATTTGATCATCCCAGCTATTAACGGAACCAAAAATGTCCTCGACGCTGTAAAGAAGTATCGTCCTGAAATCGAGAAGGTAGTAATTACCTCCTCCGATGCCGCAATCTATAATTCTGAGGATGAACAAAACTCCAGTCTTTCATTCGACGAATCAAGTTGGAATAATATTACCTATGAAGAATCATTGAAAGATCCCATCGCTGCCTACTACGGTGCTAAATCGTTTGCAGAAAAATTGGCATGGAAGTTCCTAGAAGATGAAAAACCTAATTTTAAATTGATTTCAGTAAACCCAGTCTATGTCTTCGGCCCACAAGCATTTGATGGCGAAGTCAAGGAAAAGCTCAACACTTCTAATGAGTTAATTCACACCTTAATAAAATTGGGTCCAAAAGACCAATTTGACAATGATAAGGGTGGTTTTATTGACGTGAGAGATGTAGCCAAGGCTCATTTGGCCGCTATCGAAAGAGATGACCTTATAGGCAAGCGTCTATTCATGACCAAAGGTCACTTTAGTACTCAGATGATGGTGGACATATTAAACTCAAACTTCCCCGAGTTGAAGGGAAAAATTCCAACCGGCAATCCTGGTAATGGCCCTGAAGATATAAAGACGTTAGCCAAGGTGAGCAATGAGAAAACTAGACAAATTCTTGGGTGGGAATTCAACTCATTAGATAAAATTGTTACGGACACCATAACACAAGTTCTAGCAGTTAGAAGTAAACTTTAGGTATATTTATATCTATGTATGAACTATTCATATTCCAGTACAGGTGTCTCCTGGATACCATTATACTGTTTAGTAGTGCTACTTCCTTGCGCCAGAGATCTTGCCCCAGGAGGTATCTCACCTGTTTTACTATTATAAAGATAGATTCCATTCCTAAGGGCTCTCTTCCGTTCATCTCTCTTGTAGAAGAAGTATGCTATAACCAAACATAATATGGCTGCAATACTGAAAACAGCGCAAGACGTGAATCCCGCCTTGAAACGAGGAGCATCTGTAGTTGGGAAAGCCAACCTTTGCACCCAAGCACTAGATTGTAAACCCAAAATGTAGATAATCATCCATTCAATAGCTCTTTGATTACTGTCGTGTCTTAGTATATCACTTATCAAAGGATTGAATACCGAACTTTGTGACCAAGACCAATATGAAAGATAGAACCCAGCCCACTTGGCCCGTTCAGGGACATTCCAAATGGCAAGGATAATATTAGCGACCGCATTCATAATGTAAGAGAACATAATCATTCCAAATCTTTTTCCAGTTACATCAGCTCCAACACACACTATCATAATCCAAATTAATCCCAAAGCAGGAGGTATTGTTGTTAAATTATTCAACTTTTGTGGAGTATACCTGTTCAAACTCTTCAACCACAATGCAAACGAACCACTTGCGGTATTGTTGGTGTTGAATCCAAACATTTGAGCAAAACTTAGAATCCAGAAGTGCCACGACGTAAGGATATTCTTCCACGTTTGTTTATCGAAGAATGACTTGGTTGAGTGGCTCATATCAGTACCGTTTTCTATCATCCGTCTTCTGGCCAACCTAATCTCATCATCAGTGAACCAAATTGAGTAACACTTGGATGGAGTACCTGGTTGTAGGAAGAGCGTAAGAATTGCAACAAAAAAGGAAATCGATCCATCTATGATGAACATATATTGCCAGCCTGAAAGACTTCCCTTTATAGTGGATGCAGCACCCTGCAATAGTCCTGAGGTTAGTACACCTATGAATTGACCACAGTAGAAAATTGCACCAATTGAGCCTATTTCTTTTGGCTTGTACCATGACGCCGCTGAATAGTGGAAAATAACAAAAAACGGTGCCTCGGCAGAGCCAACGATAAATCTAAATGCTTTCAACATCGCTGGGTTGTATACTTTGAAAGTCAACAATGTGAAAAGAGACCAAACAATCTCAGCTCCGAATAAGACGTACGGTAATGGAACACGAGGTAATAGAAAGAGCCAAGGCAACTCAAAGATAATATTTCCTACCAAGAAAATTACCTGGGTATCGATTAAATCGTTCCCCTTCATTCCTATGTCTTCCTTAAGTCCTGTAACATAAGCATTATTCAAATTTGCGGAGTCCAAGTATTTAATCCAATAGCCTAGAAGAGCATAGACTCCAACGGTCAAATCCAATTTTAAAAGCAACCTGCTCTCTGCGGGAATGAGAGTCTTATCAAACCATCTGAACCTCCACCATTCCTGCTTTTCTTCTGTTTCAGTGGTAAGTCGATATTCGAATTCATCAAAGAACTTCCACCACGGACGATCAGCTTCATCACGATATTCTCGAATAACAAGCTCTTTGCCTTTTTCAGTTTGGTTTTTATCCGAACCGATAACCGAAATGGATTCCTTTGAACTCGAGGCTGATCCTGATTTCAAGAGAGCTGCTCTCTCCTCGCTTGGATCGTCTAGCACCTCCCGATATCTAGGTATAAACCAGGGCAACGTCATATTATTCAAGTGCAGCAATATCTATAGAAATATATTGGACCGAATTGTATAGATTGAATCAGTCCCTTTTATAATCGATACCGACAATCATATTTATCACTTAGTAAACCTGTCAAATGAGATAATAATAATTATGCTGCACATCTGTAGATAGGGATTGCGAAAAAAATAAATGTTGCAGCCACAGTTCCAAAGAGGTGCGATACGATAGCACTCCACACCTCCTTGCTGCCAATGAGAACAACGAGAAAGTCAAATCTCTCTAAAGTTGACAGTTGTAAACGATATAGCGAACTTTGTGGAGCTTTGTCATTAGCTAGGTGACATCCCGTAAGATTAGGAATAGTCATTGTCGATAACGCAATATATTGTTGTTAGTAATCCGAGATAATTACTAATGGTAATTGAAAGGAAGACCAGAATCCTTTTTTCAGGGCATTAAGGCTGCTGAGCACATGATAGTGTGTATTAAGTAATATCTGATCCTTAGATACTCCACACTTCTATTATATTTAATGAAGGCTTTTTAGCTGAATTCTCAAACGTCGCTCAGTTATTTTATGCATGGACCTATTAGCGATGACTCTGTCCGTAGAACAAATTGACTTGAAGTATAACGTGAGGAAGTTTGTGGATCCCCCAACGACTAAAGAAGATGTTGACCCATTAACTTTAACAGCAATTGATTTGTCACATTTTAAAGAAGGAGACGAATTTCTTGAAGAGCGTAAGCAGTTGGCAAAAACGCTAGAAAGTTCTATAACAACTTACGGGTTCTTTAATCTTATTAACTTCGGCGTACCAAATGAAGAAATCGAAAGACTTCGGGCGGTCAGCCAAAGCTTGCTTACAATTCCTCACGAAGAGAAGTTAAAATACCTTGCTAGTGCTGCTACCAAGGAAGAAGAAAAAGAAAATAATATTGGCGGGGAACGTGGACAAGGATTCAAACCTAAAGGATACTGGGCCATTAAAAACGGAATTAGAGACTCAATTGACTTCTATAATGTGCGCGATACCTATCATGACTCGTTTTTGGAAAACCCTGAGAAGCATCCTGAGCTATTGCAAGCCCATTTGAAGGAGGTAGCAGACTATTATAACTACTTGCACAGAGTAGTCTTGCCCAAACTTTTGAGATTGTGTGATTTGATCTTGGAGATTCCTGAAGGAACTATCTTGAAGCATTATTTTCATAATTCTGGAACAAATAGAGATAGCTCTGGAAGTCATGGCAGGCTTATGTTATATCAACCTTATGAGAATCCTGAAGATTTCGAGCAAACCGACAAAGTCTTCTTGCGTGGGCATTCTGATATTAGTGGCCTTACATTCATAACATCGCAGCCAATCTTGGCTCTTCAAATTAAGGATGTATTCTCTGGTAATTGGAGATATGTCAATCACCGTGAAAACTCGTTGATTGTTAATATTGGGGACGCGTTTGAATTCATTAGCGGTGGACTTTTCAAGGCTTGTCTACACAGGGTAGTTGAGCCACCAGCCGATCAAGTTGGCCACAATCGCTTGGTTATTATCTATTTTTGCAACCCTAGTGATGAGTCCGAATTGGACCCGGAATTGCTAGAATCTCCGAAGTTGGCTAGACTAGGATATACCAAGCTGGATAAATTGAAAGATTGGGACAAGATTCAATTCCATGATTGGAACGATGCGAAGGGCAAATTACTAGGAAGGACGGAAGCTGGGGAAAGGAATTTGCTACAGTACTACGGAAGATATATTGAGAGATGGCATCACTTCGTTAGGACATAATGATCCCATGAGTGCGTGATTACGCAATTGAACATACTTAGCTATTTATGCATAGGGGGTAAGTTTGTAATTGTAAGCTGCAAGTGCTGTGCCCGAGTCTACGGCTATTACAATACATATCCTTGTTTAATTCCATTTATGTTTTTCACGTTCTTCTCCGTAGCGGAGTAAACCCCTTTCTGTACTAGGCGAATGGGTATTGTACCTGCAGTTCGGCATTCTATTCAGTCGGGGATGCGGCGGATTTAGCTAACACCATCGATTTCCGTATCTAGTGCCGTTTTTGACACGCGGCTGCCAAGGGTTTGCATGCAACACATGAGCTGTCAAATGTGATGTACTTGGCTGAAAATGCTACAAAGTATAGGTTATGCTCCGACATCCCAGAGTTTAACCGAGTAGAAATAGATACTCAGAGGATTACCCAAGGAACGCGAACGCGTGTAACTCCATGTGGTGACTCTGTAATCCTCATAGACATGAAATTAATGGGGTTTATGTAATGTTGGTGAACAGCACTAAGGCGATCGTTTAGTCGGAATTCGTTAACTCCTTTTTTCGGCCTCAAAAAATGCGGATTTTAGACGGATTTTAGGAATACAGAGTCAGCCTTACTGTTATTCGTACTATACATGTTGCAGTCACAGATGGGACAGATAAAAACCAGTTATCACATTCTAATGCAATGAAATAGCAAAGATATAAATACGAGACCATGTCCTCTTGAATAAGGAATTGAATTATATTGGTTCATCAATTATTACGTCGCTAAGATATTAATAATTTATTATAATCATGTCTACATCAAATACGTCTGATCCAGAAAAACAAGTAGAAGCCAAGCGCTTTATTGAAAGTGATGCTGGTGATGGAACAAAGAGAGAAGATCAGTACTTACACGGTCTTCATTTAGTCATCTGTTTTGTAGCTGTCTTTTTGTGTATGTTCTTGGTCGCTTTAGATCAAACCATCGTCGCTACTATTTTAACTACTGTTGGAAACAAATTCAATGACTTCGACAAAGTCGGTTGGTTATCTTCTGGATTCTTGTTATCCATGGCCGTTTTCATTCAACCATTCGGTAAAGTATCCATCATCTTCGGTAGAAAAATTACAATGAGTGTCGCCATTGTCTTATTCGAGGCTGGTTCATTGATGTGCGCTCTTGCACCAAATATGAATGTTCTTATTGGAGGTAGAGTTTTGGGAGGTATCGGAGCAGCTGGTATTCAAGGTATGGCATTTGTGATTGTGTCAGAAATTGTGCCTATTGAGAAGAGACCAATTGGTATGGCTGTTATGAGTTGTGTTTTTGCCATTGCCTCTGTTTTGGGACCTTTGGTCGGTGGTGCTTTCACCACTCATGTCACATGGAGATGGGCTTTTTACATCAACTTACCAATTGGAGGAGTTGCTTTAGCATTCTTGTTGTGGGCATTCCAGCCTCCTAAGTCTACTGTCGATGTTAAGAAGGAGTTGAGAGAGTTTGATTACTTTGGAACCTTCTTATTGATTGCCGGTTGTACTGTTTTCTTGTTGGCTTTGACATTTGGAGGTACTGACTTCAAGTGGAACTCTGCTGCTGTCATTCTTTGTTTTGTTCTCGGTGCACTCGTCATCGTTGCCTTCGTTATTTGGAATGGATGGTTTTCTAAGAATCAAGTAATCGCACCAGAGATTGCAAAGATCCCACAAGTTCTTGCAGCAACAGTCTGTCTTGCAGGTGTTTTTGCCGCATTCATTTCCTCCTTGATCTATCTTTCCATTTATTTCCAGGTCATCAAGGATGCCAGTGCCATGGGTTCCGGTTTACATTTGCTTCCTATGATTATTGCTGTTGTTCTCTGTTCTGTTGCAAGTGGTATCGGAATTCAGAAGACCAAGTTTGTGAAGCCTTTTAGTGTTACAGCCGGTATCATTGGTCCAATCGGTTATGGCTTATTAGCTGTTCTTGGCGTTGACTCTACCTTTTCCCAACAAGTTGGTCTTTTAATTCTTGCTGGTGTCGGAGTCGGAATGCAAATGCAACCATGTATCATGGCTGCCCAAATCAGTGCCCCAAAGACTCCTGGCTCGACTATTATGGTTACTGTCTTCATCAATTTCAGCAGATCTTATGTTTCTGCTTTAGCAGCTGACATCGCCGATGTTGTTTATGCCGCTTCATTGAGGAATTCCTACAAGAAGGCTTTTGAGCACCTCACTAACCAAGACATCTTGCAACAATTGGAAGGCGTCGACATTTCCACGTTGGTTTCTAATAACTCCTTTATCGCCAAGTTGACCCCTGACGCCAGACATTTCGTTAAAGTTCAAATTATGAAAGCTATCAGAAATGTGTTCTACATGAGCATTGGTTTTGCAGCTATCTCATTCATTTCCTGCTTCTTTATTACTAACGAGAAGTTGCCAGATATTAGTGGTCGTACAGTGCCCCAGAAGACCGAAGATGCCGAAGCTGTCAACGGCAACGAAAAGATTCAGTCAGAAGTTGATGAAACCGATGGTGTAGAGGAAAACGAAGCTCTTGCAGCCAAGAGTTTGCAAGAATCCCTTAATTCTGCCGATGATTCCAGCACTACTCAGAAGTAGTAAACCCTAAAGGGAAATTCGAGAGGAAAAAATAATATTTGAAACAAAGAAAACCCTGGCAGTTTCCAGTGGTACATACAATTAATAATAGATTCTGTAAATAGAGAGTACATGGCAATATCCATAGATAATACAAATAATAATGTGAATAGTTGATAGTAGTTCACTTTGGGACAACAGTTTGGTCAATGTAGTCATAATCTTGCCAATCCTTCTCCCACTCTTATAGTTGAAGAAGGGATCTACATTTGCATCTTGAGGTCCTCCTGCAGTGCAACCCTTAAATTTTGACGTGTCGGAAATCATCAACTTCCAACATTTCCGACAAGATAATTTTCGACATCGTGCTGGTATCCTGTGTGATGCTGCGATGACGAAAGAAAGATGAGACGTTTGTCGATATAATAACCTAAATTAGAGATTAGAAATACGGTTGCCACAGCAGCACGAATCAATAATATTTCCAGTTTGCTGCGGAATACATCGATAAGAACCCAGCTTGTTCGTTGTCGGAAAAGGTATCGTGTTGATCAAATTTTTCAAATGAGATGAACCAATTTCAGTTAAGTAAATAACCGGTCTATAGTTTCTGAATAATGGCAGATTTGGATATCCAATGCGATAAGCGGCCCTATTACGCTTTAAGGTTTAAATCTAAAATCTGAAATTAAATTAGACTTTCAAGATCTTCGATGAACCTTCTAGGCCCTACAAAATCTCTTTCCTAGATATTTTCACCTTCTCAGGTGACCTACATGCTCTCTAAAACCCACAGTGCGTTAATTACAAGCAGCACCTTTCATCTGTGCTATACCAAACAGATGATTTTATTGTGGATGCTCTCGCTATGAGACCGAACAATGCTCTACAATGCAACTCTGCAAAAAAAAAATCGTACCGTTTCGGCGGAGAGTCCCGACTAGGTCGATTGTTCTTTTCATTGGTTGGTACACTACCTCGGCCTCCCATTTGATTGGCCACGATCTAGAAGAATTCGAACTCTGGCTGTCATATTTTTCGTAAAATATTGTTTTAGAGAGAGAATCGGACCGCCTGCAGGGTTAACCCACAAAAAATGGAGACGCGAGGAGAAAAAAGAGGGGAGGTCAGACTGCATGGGGCTTAGCAAGTTGGATATTTGTGCGAACTGGAATCTCCGATTACTGCGGCACGGGTGGTAAATCTGGGTCCTTCCTCCTTATTGTCTCGTTTTGGCAGATCTTGGTGCCTCGTCATCTGTATACTGTTTTCAGAATAGCGATATGCGCCCATAAGAGGCTCCAATTATGCATTGATGGAGACAGCACCGGTTGGTCAACGGTGTGTGATGACTGGATAAGGTTATGATATCCGTGATGCCTCTCGTCATAACGCAATAATATCCCATCGAATCTCAGAGATTTTCCACACCATGTGCCTGGCCCCTCGCGCAGTAACTCCATACTCCCCTCCTCCAGGTTTCTATCTCCACCTCTTGGTGCTCTTCTTCTCCTCAGTTTCAGAGAACTTCCAAGAAAACCTTTCTGCTACCAAAATTTTTCGTTACTAATCGGTCCAATTCACCTGACCCTCCCTCATACATACATACATACATACATATTGTCTGAAATATTAATATTAATATTTTTAGGGTCATTATTATTGCCTGCCATACTGTATACACTGCTGCCTATTGCCAGTCAAGGCAACATTTTCTTCCGTTTCCATACTGTACGTCTTCCGGTGTGCGGTTCTCTGGTACGGTTTGGTTTGGTTATGGAATTTTTGTTGTGTGAGGTGAGCCTGTCAGTTTTCAGCTACGGCCTAGAGAGTTATTAAGTTTGCACGTCTGTCTTTTATGGCATTAGTTGTGCGCTCGCTTTTTGTCGTTAACATCACCGTTTCTTTGTTGTCAGCAGCTGGATTCGCTTGTGTCGTTGACTGTTTCCTCCTTAGTGCCTCACTGTCGCCCTAATCAGTGACGTTGCTATCCCCGTACTGTGGAACTTACCGCTAAACATCGGTTTTCTGCTGGATTAATAATAAAATACTAGGAATAATACCACCAGTAGTGCTAATATCTCCACTACCGCTATACGTCTTATTCCGCCACTGCTCCTTTGCCATATAGATATTGCTGAATCATCCAGCTCGTCACAACAAGACCCTGGTTCGAGTCAAATACAGCTCTCAAAATGGACTCCACCGATTTTTCCCCAGAAAGCATTGGCTCGCCATTGTCCAGTTTCTATTACCCGTCGCTAAGTCCGTTCTCTACCACTTCGGACACCGCCAGCACAACTACTCTCCCATCATCGACAGAATCTATTCTCTCAATACCTTCACCAGCGACCCCACCACCACCACCATCGGTTAAAAAGCCCAAAAAGGCCGCAAAAGTCACAAAAAAGCGTAAAGCATCAACTACTGAAAGCAAGACTTCAAGGTCTCGTTTTGGATGTGAAGAGTGTAAGTCCAAGCGTATCAAGTGTGATGAGACGAAACCCCGCTGTACAAGATGTACTTCCAGAGGAATTAGATGTAACTATAAGATAACGCTTAAGTTTAGAGAAGATCTTGAAGAGCAAGGTAAAAAATTCGGAAGAGAAGGTGTATGGTCCAAAGATGGTGGTGCAGCCAACTCCAGCAACGAACTTGTGTTACGAAGTAAGCAGTCGTACTACCAGCATGTTCGTAATGTCAATCAATTACGATTCATAAATACTCAGTATAGAGACATACTTAAGTTAGCTGATCGCTTGGCTCCCTCTCTTCAGCCTTCAATCATCCCCGTGGACATTCTCCACGCTGTTTCAGACGACCCCCTGAGTCTCAATTTCGCATTAACTTACTACATTAACTTTGTTTCGCCTATTCTTAACCCGGTAGGCAACCAGTCCAAGTACTATAATCTTCAGTCTAAGAAGCTGAACAAGTACATCGTTGTGGAAAAGGGGTTGGATTTATCTTCATTGGTCCAATACTCACAGAATAATAACAACCTATTCTACCTTATTCTCTCACTTGGATCCATGTACTTGTCAAAACTTGACGGTTCTAACACTAATGATTGGTTCCAAAAGTCCAGGTATTTCCAAGAGCTTGGTATTCAACGTCTTAAAAATGAGTTGAATACCCTTTTCTTTGAAAATGGCATGCATTCTCCTAAATTATACACCACTGACGTGCTCATCTCGCTCGTCTTACTTATTTTATATGAACTCGCCAATGACTGTAACCGCAAGTGGACGGTTTACTTAAAGATGTGCCGAAAGATTGTCAACTCTCCAGCATTCAAGTTACCTCATAACTCGCTTGAATATCTGTTGTTGAAGTTTGCATTAGAGTTCTTAGATTACCAGGAATCTATTGGAAGAACAGCTTGTAAAGACGATAATAGTTTCTTCTTACAGTTCCAAGAAGAAGAGGAAAATGAAGAAGCTGAAAATGGCACCCTTGCCAAAGTAGAAAAGGTCAACTTAGTGTCGTGGATGGGATGTGACAGACGCTTGCTTAATATTATATCTGACATTACCGATTTGTCCTTCGAAAGATTCTCGAAGGGTATCACAGAATCAAATTACCAAATCATCTGTAATGAGATGAGACATAAGTTGGACAGAATGAGCTTAAACATGATGGAAACTATGCTTGTGCCTGACGTGCTTGATCAACCTAGATTATCAACGGAACCAAGTACCCCAGCTGAAGCTGAATTGTGCTTAGTTAATTCCGAAATGGAAGTAGAGGAATTTTGTTTCTTACTTTCTTGTGAAGTTAAGAGAATGGCCACCATTGTTTATTTGGAATGCTGCTTGTTAAATAAAACGCCGGAGGATGAGATGATTCAAAGATTGGTGAAGCAAATGTTTGCCCTCTTAGAGTTCATAGTTATAAAGAATGATTTCAAGTGGTATTCCACGTTGATCTGGTCTGTCTTCATTGCCAGCTCCGAGATACTGAGTTTAAGCGAGGACTGTGAAGAGTTAAGATATTTAACCTTGCAGATCTTGGACATCTTAGAAACGAACACTCTTGGTAGTGTTGGTAGAACTCGTCAAATCATCTTGGACATCTGGAAGAGAAGAGATTTAGATAACAGTGACGACAACAGTTACGGGTACTTGCGTAAAACGATTGATGATGGAAATCCTAGAAATGACGGTTTGTTGTTGGGATTCACTAATGATTGGGAAAAATACGTGGTCAAGGAAGATTATGCTATTTCCTTGGCCTAGATCATTGTATTATTTCTTAAAGCTTTTAAATTTTGATTCTTATATTTGTGAAAAGGTAATTTGTTATATTTGTATTTTTTTTATTTAGTTAGTTAGGTAATGCTAAAATTAATGAACGATACCCATGGTTAGCACAGTCGTAGATGTAGTGTCTGTCATCTGTCTTGTTTTAAGTATTATTAGCAAACCGACAAACTATTTCTGTTGTAAATAGAACATGCAATACATGAGTTGTCCTAAAATCAACAACTCAGATAGAGATGTTCTCTCTAATGAAGGCATGGGCGTCAAATTCACCTTTGGAAAGTGTTTCGTTAGCTAATTCTCTCACCTTCCTTTGTCCTCTTGTCAACCCTGGTTCCTCGGCATCCAATAGACTCAATCCCATACATCTGAGTCCTTCGTCATCTTTTATATGCTTGACATCTGCTCCATGGTACTCATTCTTTTTGTCTTCCTCTGTTAATTGAGAACTATAATCTTCTGGAGAATGGTTTCCCAAGAAACTGTTTTTCGTGTCTAATAATATATTGAAATTTGCAACTGTCAATGGAGTTTGACCGTAGTACAAAACACTTGAATGACCGTTACCATTATGCTCCCTGTCTACTTCATGTGGAATATCAGCATGCCAGAAGACGAATGTACCCTTACGAACATCTGGAATGGAGATAACAGACTTGGCATGATATAAGTGAGGGAAATACTCCTCTGACATAAATAATTGACCAGTAGAAGGTACTGCCCCTGGAAACTTTGGAGTTTTCAAATCGATCTCATACTCATCTATGTCGCCGCTTACAGGATCCTTCCAAAATAATGGTCTTAACATGATGTATGCAATGGATAACTTCAAATTAGGTAATACCCTCAAAGTACCTTCTCCTGATTTATTATTGCTGAGAGCTAACCAACCTTGAAGCGTACGGAATGCGGAACAAATGGTAGACTTACCTGTCAAAATATGCTCGTATAGGTTCTCATTAGCATAAGCTCTTTCATCAAGACGGAATGGATCAAAATTCTCCCAATTGCCCTCGAATATTTCCTTGTAAACTTTACGATAGTTGTCATCTTCCCATCTTTCGATGGAACTGGAGTCCAAATGAAGCTTCAATGTAGCTGCTGAGCCTGGCTCTCTAATTCTGATACGGTCACCGTAGACAACTTGAGTGTCCATATCAATCAACAGTTCCTCGTTTTCTACGTGAAACTGATGCGCCATAGCCTTGAATACAGATCTTGTATTAGGATGGAACCTAGCTTCCGTTTGTGGCTTTGTCCAGAAGACATTGTACCATGAAGCAGGGTTTGGGAATGTGTACCCGGCTGTTTCTGGGTGTTCTTTGCAGAAATCTACTAATTCGTTGAACCATGAATCGATCTGCTCTTCCTCTATAGTCTTATGAACCATTATTACACCTCTTTCTTTGAAAAGCAGAGAAACGTCGTCTGGAAGTTCATTGTTGTTGTTTTTTATATCTTCCAACTCTACTTGAGGAATGTAAGATGGCCCAGCTTTGGCAATTGCATCTGCTTCAGCCTCAAGTGCTCTAAGCAATCGCTTCCAGCTCTCGGTGACCTTGGCAACGTTTTCTGGACTGACTAATTTACTCTTTAGAACACCAAACCTTTCTTCAAGATCTGGGGGAGTAATTGTTTCAGGTAATCTTGTAGGTGCCATATCGAAAGTAATTTGAATATAAGTGAAGTATTTAACCTACTCCACTCTAACTCGGTGGCCATCGGAGTCTTTTATAATACACATCGTGATGACTTCTCCGGCATAATTCTCGTTCTTTTCATCTCTAAGCCTAGCAAGCGATATGCTTAATGTAGGGACCCCCGCATAATCTACTGATATTATATGACATGATGTGTTACAAAAGCATGCTTAACTCCCTGCATTGCAAGTTGATCTTGAAGTTTCATTATTGTGCAACTAAACCTATCAGGAAGGGCTTCCTAAAGGGGAATTGCTCGCAAAACTTTTAGTGGGGCACGGCGATGGAGAATCAAGCTCGCTTAAGTGCAGAAAGGGCTTATGAGGCTCCACTCGAAGATAGTGCTACACACTGCCCTATATTGTCGAAAATACTTGGTGTAATTTGTGTCTGTTCCTTATCTCAGTTATGTCATTTTCTTATCTTGTGATCGCAAAGCGGTGTGGAATGCTTTCCCAAATTGGAATCATGAAATATTTGGGGGATTAAACCTATATCACTGAATTAGATGGATAAACACTGCAATGATTATCGCTGAATTTCTCGCTCATTTATAGCTCCACAAGGCACAGAAGTGGAACCATTAAAGGCGTTAGTTGGGTGATTGTAAAATTTGAATTACACATTTGAAATGTCATACATTTTTGCAATCGCGATATCACCAAGAGTTCCCTCGTCACTCCTCTACCTTTAACCAGGTTCCATGTTGTATAGCCTGTGGAAATTTACATCAAGTTTGGGGGTGGAATGTCGGTATTCGGGCAGCTTTTCTTTCTGTTTGTTGCAAACAGTTTTCTTGATCTGAAACTTCAATCTTTGAATATAGGGTTAATTGCATATTTTCACTTGTGTTTCAATATTAATCCTGAAATTTAGACAAATGTTATAATTTTAAAATTGTTCTCTATTTTTACCCGAGATCATGGCTAACCACAACACCAACCGCTATCACGGTTAAATGATTACTTTTGTCTCATACTATCCACATATATCGTGTTGAAATCGACTAGAGACTCTATTGGTTCGGGAATACTTGGGTCTCGCAAAGCCCGCACTCCCAAAATCTCAAGTAAAAAAGATAAAGTAGTAAAGCCACTATTCTATAGTATAGAAATGTCTGTTTCTGCTGTAAAGCATGTTAGCATTCTCGAAGTCATCATCTATATACGTAAAACCCATAGTAAGAGAATGTTGGTCTCTACGCCGTTGTTATGCGACAATGGCAGATGAAGACGTGGTAGATCATCATAAACGATTGAATTTGCATGAATGGCCTAAAAAGAAGTTCCCTTCGCCAATTGAAATCTTCAATTTAGATTCAGCTGATTTGAATAAATCGCCATTGGAAATGAAGAAGATACTCAAGAAAACATATGTAGCATACGTGAAATTGTATCATCCAGACGCTTCCAAGAACCTTCAAATTTACCATGAAAACGGAAAGGAACTTTCGGATGAAGTCAAGCGGCAACGGTTTGATCAAGTTCAGGACGCATACAACATATTGAAAGATCCCAGGAGAAGAGTGGCATATAACAGATATGCAAGTAGTAATTGGGAAAACAATAATCAACCGTACAATAGAAACACTGCTCCTTTTAGCAAACAGAATTTCGAAGCTTTCAGACGAGCACAAGCGCATCGAACTGCCTATGACTTTAAGAACAATGAAGAATTTTGGCAAGCAGGAACTTGGGATGATTACTACAAGATGAAGTACAATCGTGCACCCCCAACGAAGGAGGAACTCGAGAAGAATAAGTACAAAATTTTAGCAGGAGTTTTGATGGTAGCTGCATTGGCGTTTTCATTACAGGTGATGATGGCACTTGATAAAACCAATGACTACTACATCCAGAACAGATTGACGAATCTCCGCTCAATGGAAGATCTTCAAAACAGTACTGACAATTATGGGCAGGGACTAAACAATATGGATAGGGTAAGACGGTTCTTAATTTCTCGTAGATCCTCGCTTTTGGTCAAGGATGTGGGAGAAATCCAGGGAAATGACAAAGAAATGAAGGAAGAGGATAACGAGATCTTGGTGAAGTATGTTCAGAAAAACTGGGACAGAGAAACATAGGTATTTAGGTATAATATATGACATATTCAAGTATTAGCTATGCCTATTTATAGAGCTTCTGTGGAGTAATTACGTAATAAATTTGCGCTCTTGTGAGTCACGCACAAAGCCCATGCCGCAGCTCCTTGGGCATTTTCGAGCATATCGAAGATGAAAAATTGGTGGAGAACTTCGTCAAACACAAATAGGTGAATCTCTAATCATATAATAAGCCCACAATTAAAAGTGGTTACGCAGAGAGAGTCGCTATAATTTTTTAGAAGATGGATTTCATGAAACCAGAAACTGTTCTCGACTTGAACAACATCCGCCAAGCTTTGGTGAGAATGGAAGATACTATCGTCTTTGACTTGATTGAAAGATCACAGTTCTTTTCGTCACCTTCTGTATACGAACGTAATAAGTTCAACATTCCTGATTTCGATGGTTCCTTCTTAGATTGGGCTCTTCTCCAGATGGAAAAGGCCCATTCTCAAATCAGGAGATATGAGGCACCTGATGAAATTCCATTCTTCCCTCAGCAAATCTTGAAGCCAATATTACCTTCCATAAACTACCCCAAAATTTTGGCCAACTACGCTGATGATATCAATGTGAACGAAGAGATCAAGAAATTCTACGTTAACGAGATCGTGCCTCAAATAAGCTGCAAGGAAGGCGAACAACAAGAAAACCTTGGATCAGTTCTGACTCAAGATATTGAGTGTCTCCAAGCCATTTCCAGAAGAATCCACTTCGGTAAATTTGTGGCCGAATCTAAGTATCAAAATCACAAAGAGTTGTACATCAAGTTAATCCAGAAAGGCGATGTTGCTGGCATTGAAGCATCCATTACCAATAGCGCTGTGGAACAGAAGATTATTGAGCGCTTGGTTATCAAGGGTCAAAGCTATGGTGTTGATTCTTCCTTGAGATACAGCCAGAACCCACAGAGTAAGATCCAGCCTGAAATCATAGCCAAGGTATACAAAGATTGGATTATTCCCTTAACAAAGAAAGTGGAGATCGACTACTTGTTGAGGAGATTGGAGGACGAAGACGAGGAAGTAGTTGCCAAGTACCAATAGGATTTGGGATTTCTGGAGAAGAGAGCTAGTTAAGAAAGTGATACATTAAAGAAGTAGAGAATATAAGATACAGTACATTAGAGCTTCTACATAGACACATGATATTAATAGTAATAATAGCAAAATAAAAATAATACATCCTTTCTGCGTATTTAGAGCTTAACGCAAGAACCTCAGTTGTGGTTGTACCAATTAAACTGCTACATACATCTTAAAAGATATATTACCCAAAGTAGCAAATATCCTTGGAAGAAAGAAATACCCAATAGAAGCTTTGGTATGCACAGAAACCTTGACTATTGAATCATGCACTCAGAAGTTTATATAGAGGACCAAACCTTATCAATAGGGGGTATTCACTGGTGCGGCGGATGGTGAAAGGTGGAGAGAACGGGTCCATGGGAGACAGCTTCTTAACCATAGTAACACATTACACTGGGTGAAAGCATTGTAAATGAGAATACTTGAAAGCAAGTAAACGATTTTTGGTGTTTCGTTAAGACTAATTATAGATTGTGTTCATCTCTGCACTTTAATTACAAATATGGAACCCCTTGAAAAAAAACCCTCCTAATTCCATGATTTACTGAAAATTATAGAAACAATTTCATAGTGCCAAATTTCCCTAGTGGGGAACCGTTTAAGAGTACACATTTTAACCATCACACGTACAACATACTTTCTCCTCTTGTCCCGCGATACCAATCAGAGAACACTAAACAGTGATCATCGTCAAACTTTATTATCAAGGTAAGCACTACGCCATGATTCCTGCTCCATTACCATCCACTAGATTCTTCTAAATGAAAATTTCAATTGACATCTACAGTTGGCTGAAATAGTCCACTGGATGCAAACCGTCCGAACTAGACCACAGTGAACATCCACGAGTGCAGTTCTGCCAGAAACACCTGTCCAATGAGACCCTCGAGGGATTTATTGCGTTTCTTTATCCGTTCCCCACGAACCCACTGGGCCATGGCATAACAGAATTCCTGCATTGGTGCGGTTCTTAACAGGTGCAACCTTTTGTCTTCGTTACAGCACCAGTGTGATCTCCACATCGTGGAGCATAGTCGCTTGACAAGAACTACTGCTGACATGTGATAATGAAAACTGTTGGTCTTTACTCTGCCATTACGACAACGTGCATACCAATACTCTAATCGATCAGAAACGTTCTACCTCTCTATACCTCTATCGAGATGCAATTCCACATATAATATTATGCCACTGTAAAGGTCCACGTTGAGCTTTTCGGGCCATGGCCATATCTCACCCACGAGTGCACCCAACTGCGCACACTGTTTTAAGTTTTACAGCCAAACAGCTGTATTAGGCAGTAAATAGGTTGGTGACGGGAGCACGCACACGTATGATACAATGCAACACGTCTGTTGGACCGAGTTGCAACTGCGACGTCGTTGACAGTAGTAGCACAAGTGGCCGTTAATTTTAGGAATTGGCAGAGACGAGGATTAGCCATGTTGTTGGTCTGTGAATTTCCAGTCGGGCTGCATTTGTATATAAACCCACCTAGTCGCCTTTTTCACAGCCATTTGATTTCTGACGAGTCCTCTTGTTGTAGTACCCAGTAGTGTTTTCGTTACAGCCAACTTCGTTCATTACGGTCATCTCGTTAGCTCTACAGTTCTACTATGTCGGATATGTTGGTGGACTTGTTTCCTACAGATATCTCCAAGCTCTATGTCGTGACCTCCATCTCCATCGTGTGTGGAGTCATCTTCTTCTCGGCAAAGGTCAACCAAACTGTCCACTCGTTACTTGTGTTCGCCTGGGCATGTTTCATTAAGCCTTTGATCCAGAAGAGAACTGGCCCTGGCAAGAAGAAGGATCAACAGCAGAATTTAGAGTTGTTCTACAAAAATCAGGCTCATATCTACGACAACACCAGAGAGTTTTTATTGAAAGGAAGACAAGGATGTCTCAGATTGGCAGTTTCCCACTTGCAAAAGAAGAAGGATTTGGTGTGGATCGATATCGGCGGTGGTACCGGCTCCAACATCGAGTACATGGACAAGATCAGCTCCATTGCCAGCAATTTCAAGGCTGTGTACTTGGTTGACTTGTCCCCATCTCTTTGTGAAGTGGCCCGTAACCGTTTCAAGGCTCACCAATGGAAGAACGTCAAAGTCCTTGTAGCCGATGCTTGTGACTTCGAGATAGACTACAAGTATGCCGATTTGATTACATTCTCTTATTCCCTTTCTATGATCCCCACATTTAACGCAGCCATTGACAATGCAGTCACAAAATTGGACAAGCAAGGTATTATAGCCGCTGTTGATTTCGGTATTCAAAGCGGAGACACCTCTATGGGTAGAATTAACACTGTAGGAGGTTTGGTCAACAGAAACATCCCATGGATCCTCAGAAACTTCTGGAGAATCTGGTTCGAGGCCGACAAGGTTTTCCTTGACTCGTCTAGAAGAAACTACTTGGAGTACAAATTCGGAACTATCAAATCCCTTAACACATACAACAGAAAGTTGGGTAAAATCCCTTACTATATTTGGATTGGATGCGATAAGGCCAAGTCTCTGACGATCTTGCATCGCTTAAACTGCTTAGCCACGGAATCCCCATATTTAGCTCCTTCCACGACTCCTATTACCACAAAGCTCAAGGATGTCCCAATTAGTAAAGGACATGAAGCTGCTTTAAATAACTTGCAGAAGAACTTGCCTTTCCCCTCTCTTTACTATCAACGCGAAATCTGGAGAGTGTACTACGATGAGTTGAATCACATGTTCGAACAATTTAACAATCAGTACATTTATGCTTTCACGTGGGAGGATCCACGTGAAGATCACAACATTCTTAACTTTACAAGCGACGACACTGTCTTGGCTATTACTTCTGCCGGTGACAATATCTTGAGTTATGCTACTTTGCCAAACCCACCAAAGAGAATCCACGCCGTAGACTTGAACCCATGTCAAAACCACTTATTGGAGTTGAAATTGGCTGCTTATAGATGTCTTACCCACCAACAGTTGTGGCAGATGTTCGGTGAAGGTAAGATTGAAAACTTCACCGACATCTTAATTGACCAATTGAGTCCTCATATGTCTTCCAATGCTTTCCAATACTGGATGGACAGAGGACACAAGACCTTCTCCAAGAACGGTCTTTACGACACTGGCTCCAGTAGATGGGCTCTCAGACTCGCAAAATACACTTTCAAGGCTTTTGGTACTACCGAGGATGTTAAGAAGCTCTGTGATGCTAACACTATTGAACAGCAACTCAGTATCTGGAATGACAAGATCAAGCCTACTTTGTTTAACTCAGTCGTCGCAACCTTGATGGTCGGTAACCCAATTTTCTTATGGAAAGCCCTCGGTGTTCCAGCTAACCAGGCTGCTATGATGGGTCCATCTGTTTTCAAGTACGTTGTTGACACATTAGAACCACTTTTGAAAAGATCTTTGATTTCCAAGGATAACTACTTCTACTACTTGTGTTTGATGGGTAAATACGCCTACAACAACTGTCCTGATTACTTGTCTGTCAAGGGTTTCAAGAGATTGACTACTCCATCTAAGGAGGGCCCATTGGACAACATCAGAATCCACACAGACACATTGAACGACGTCTTCGCTAGATTGAGCAAAAAGTCCTTGACCATTGCTATTATCATGGACCATATGGACTGGTTTGATCCAAATGGTCAGGACGTCATTGATGAGATTACTGCTCTTTCTAAGTGTCTCGCTGACAATGGTAGAGTCATGTTGAGATCAGCATCTACTCACCCATGGTACATCAAGAAGTTCGAAGAATTGGGATTCACTTGCGAAGCTGCTGCAATCAGAAAGTCTGGCGAGTCTATCGATAGAGTCAACATGTACGCCTCTACCTGGGTTTGTACTAAGATTCCTACCGAAGATGAAGAAGAAGTTGAGGCTGCTGGTATTGGCCGTCGCAGAATGAGCAGCTTGAAGATCTAGAGATGGCACAGTGATGATGAAGAAAAGAGCCAATAGACATCTTTTGCATTACTTTTATCTCTATCTTATTGTTTATATTCCAAACACCATTGACTGGCCACTAGTATATATGTTGTTCCCTCCTGTTATATACTTATGTTGAATATTTTTGTCCACTCTTGAATTATCTACCTATTCAATTCTCCTCATTCAATTACTTATATTTATTACGAAAGCTTATAAAAAGAATAGATTGCAATTATCAATACATACAACTTCAGTGTAACTATGACAATACATTAATTTCGTAAATGTCGAGCGAAGTCGTAATACTCGCTACGCTACCATGCGAACATTTTTCACCTGTTCTCGGAAGATCGATAACGTTCGATTACTAATTTATCAGTCTGACTACTTTCTTTCTGGATGAGTTAAGGAAGCAATTGTTTTCTTTAACGATTATATAACTACGAAGTAATATTAGCAATGACTAAAGCATTTGAAATTGTCCTTGCTGTTCCAATGGAATGTCAATCGTGTGTTGACTCCGTGTCGAGCGCTCTTGACAAAGTAGATGGAATTAACAAGTTTACGGTTGATCTCGACGCCAACCTTGTTACCACAGAAGGCACAATTCCACCAAGCGCCATTGTGAAGGCAATCCAAACTACTGGTAGAGACGCAATTATCAGAGGAACAGGAAAGCCCAACTCTGCTGCCGTGTGTATACTCGAATCGTTTGATAAGAAGGACTGGAACCAACCTGTCAAAGGATTAGCCCGTATAGTAAGTGTCTCCCCAACCGATTTATTCGTGGACTTAACTGTCAACGGATTACCTAAGGGTACTTACTACCCTTCGATCAGAAAGTCTGGAAATCTCTCTGAAGGAGCTGTATCAACTGGTGCTTTATTCTACCAATTGCAGCCAGTTGAGGTTGAAACCCCATCTACATATTCTACTACTATCAATGCTCTCGGAGCCAGTGTGGTAGACAACGATAGTAAGAGCAATTTGTTCTCGGGTCAATCTTTCCTCCATGCGAAATTGAGTATTGATGACTTAATCGGAAGGAGTGTTGTTTTGTCCAAGTTGAAGGACGAAGTGTCTCCTGACTCGCTCTGTGGAGTCATTGCCCGTTCTGCTGGTGCTTGGGAGAACGACAAGCAAATCTGTAGCTGCAGTGGTAAGACTGTCTGGCAGGAGAGAACCGATGCATTGGCTAAGGGTATTTCGGTCTAAGAGAGCTCTAAAACCACGCAGTTTCGAAACGGGTCTAGTAGATTACATAGTTCCTAGAATAGACATGATTGATGAAGTCAAAATAATATGAAATATGGCCAATATTAATGTAACAATGTAGAATCGGATTAAATGCTACACATAACACGCCGCTAATCAGCATGTTTCAAATAATGCTCTATACTACGAGTCTACTACAGTTACCGTCTAAACCTCTTCAGTAGTTGCAAACTACCACCACCTTACAACCTCATAATAACCGTTATTTTTAGCGTACACTTATGTCTACCCCACTGCACTCCACAATGGAGCTGCCCAATGTAAACTATTTTAGGAAGGAAGCAGATTGCACAGCCCAGTAACAGATATTCTATATATCTAGCTTCTGTCTAATGCTCTCTAAAATACCGTAGTCTAGACTACCTGGCGGTCTACTACGCATTTCTACCTGGTACACTTAAAACCCCCAATACTAATAGTTAACACCCCCTTTTTTTCAACGCTTTTAGTTCCTCTTCCTAGTCAGGAAATCAAGGCAGGTCACGTGCCATAATACCAACAGTATTTGTTGGAGCTAGATACCCTTATTCTTATTCATTAGTTGAGAGGATGTCACCAGTAAGAGCATCTTCGGGCAGAACAGATCAAAAAAGGAGGAAATAATCTCTGTTCATGGTATAGTGACCCGAGTGAAGCATCGAAATTCCCTGTTTATAATCATTCATCAAATAAGCTTTCCAGCTTTGTACCTTGTCTTACTGAGGAGCCGTTAGTGAAAAATAGTGTAGGTAGCATATCGGTGGATCATCGTTTAAATAAATAACAAGCGATATCCTGAAACTACCTTTGATATTTCATGAAGACGCTTGTAGAGACGTCGAGTTTGTTTAATAGTCTCAACCAAACAACTACTCCTACTGGATCTTGTAAGTTCTATACTACTACTGCTACTGCTAGCATTGTTTCTTGTTTTGTTATTTCCATGGACCGTCACGAAGTCTTAAAATTACAGACATTATAAGTAGAGAAACCACTCACAGACATCATGTCACAATCATACATATTGAACCGACCCCAAATATGGCCTCTCTTAACCGATCAGATCGAGCTGGTTCATCAGAAGAAAACATTGAAACTCAACAACATCGCTGCCAAGATCCCACTATCAGACATCGTAGAAGGTATCCATGAGTTTCTAAATCTGTACAGCCCACCACTCGAATTGGAGAGGCTTTCCCTTCAGAACAATCAAATCGTTGAGTTGCCTGCCAATATCATCTCCATCGCAACAAACATGAAGTACTTGGATCTTCACCTGAACCATATATCGCATATATCCAAAAGCATCATAAAAGAATTTGAAAGCTTGGAAATCCTAGATTTGTCGTCCAATAGACTTTTCACATTGCCTTCAAGTTTCAGTCATCTCCAAAACTTGAAGATCATTCTGATAAGAGAAAATAATTTCAAGTATTTACCACCTGTACTATGTGACTTGCGTTCAATAAACTTGATAGAAGTTGCAGACAACCCCCTTGTCTTACCTGCCCAAGATCTCATAAGATCATTCCAAAAGCTGCATTCGGAGCTGGATTGGATCCAAGAATTAAAGTCATATCTTTTTGCTAATAAATCGCTTTTGGAATTTAAAATACACGAGCAACATCAACAGTTCCAGCAACAACATCAACAGCAACAACAGCAGAATGGCACCAAGCCAAACCTCCATCCTCCTCCATCTTTGCCAACAACAGCACCACCTATACTTCGCTCCAAGAGTACTTCAGAAACAAAATCAAAGGCTTCTAAAGCAGCTAGAAGAATGGGCTTGATCATTAAGAAACTGGAAGAGAACAAAGGGGCCAATGGAGAGCACGGTAACTCCGAAAATGGGAACCATTCTGGCTCTCTGACAGCTAATACGACGTTAGATGATTCCACAAACACTAGTTCTGTATTCTCTCCTTCAACTGATTTCATCGGTACTGATTACTCATCCACATTACACCTTCCTCACTCAGCATCTGCGGCACAGACAACATTCAACGTCGTAACTCCTCCTTTGCCAAATATTTCAACTACTACAGCCACTACTGTTGATAAATCACCTTCTCCTCCTTCGTCGAATATTTCAAGAGCTAACAGTCTTCCCAATGCTAATAGCACAGGTTCTATTCCGGTCTCTGGTTCAAATGCTTCTACTCTTAGTAGATCCTCGAGCCGCAACTCAAGATCACGGTCTAACACTTTAAAAGAAATTGATAAGATATTGGAGAAGAACGATAACGTCGATACAGAGCATAAATCAGGAGCATACTTCAGACGACTTCTGACTCTTCAAGAGAATCCTAGTGATGAGAGGGATGGGATTCAACACCAACACCAAGAGATCCTCCAACGCCATACGCTAGCACCAAAGCAAGATGATGTTGGTGCCAAGGCAATACCAGCAATAAACACTTCTTCTCGTGCACCACCTGCTATAATTGCCAGTGATATATCACCTTCAAGAGGACACCATGGTTCCAATGGGACTTCGAACACAGCGAACACGGCAAGCGTTAGTAAGCATACATCTTCTACTATCGTTAAAGTTTCTAGAAAAATACTCTTTTCATTCAGTGAGTTGCACTCTTCTGTGAGGCGGTTCACAGGGTTTTGCGCAGATAAAAAGATTACTATAAAAATGGTATCATTGTTATACACCACTAAATCGAACATAGATTCCTTGGTTGAAAACTTAGAGGTGATGGAGGAGACTGGTAACAATATGGATCAGATATCCTCTGCCCTACACGTTTGCATTGCATCCTTCAAATCCATCATGAATCTCTTAAGTGAAAACTTCTCAACTTTTGTGGTGAAGATTGATGTTTGTTTCATTAGAATGCTATACCTCACATTGTTTGGATCGTTTAACGAGCTACTCAATGCATACAGAATATTGGTGCCTATCACGAAGCAACCGAAATTCAGCGTACCAGTAGTGCCTAGTAACTCAGCGGAAGTGAAACAAAAATTGTCGGTAAACACTAGTCTTATCATGGAAAAGACCAACGAAGTAGATGAAAAGTTGTACGTGACAATTGACGGCGCAACTACGAATGCGCTGAATATTTTCAGCGAGCTTAGTAAAGCTATTAACAAAAGTGCTCTTGCAAGTGCCACTTCGGCTAATCCAGCAATTAATGCTAATGTGGCCAATAAAGTAAAAGAATTGACGAATGTGTGCATGTCATCAATGGATATTACTAAGAGATTAAAGACGAAATTAATCACTATTAGAAATAACCCTTCACAGACAAGCAAGAAAGCATTTGGAGAGGATATTAACTTTTTCATTAAGGCGATGGTTCAAACTTTAGCTAGTGTGAAAGGTATTGTAAAGGACTTACCTATATTGGACGATATTAGAGCTTCTATGTCAAACTTAACGAAAACAGCGAAGGAAGTTACTTACATGCTTGAGCTTTCATCATATAGGTTGCTAGCTACTGATTCTGCTGCCAATGGCAATGCTCTGCACCCTCCACCATTAGTATCAATCCCAAGCGTCTCAAACTTATTTCCACAATCGTCCCATCCATCACTCCAAAATCACTCTTTGTCACTGGCTAATCTTTCGCAACTCACTAATAATTCAACGCTGGGGCAATCTGGCCCTACTCCTATGAGAACTCCTCTTACAGCAACTTTCGGGTCGTCATCGCAGGCTGGTATTCACAATGTGGAGACGCATCAAGCTGCAACTAGTACGATTGTTTCAAATACCAATCCTTCAAGTCACGGTTCTGGTGGAATCAATTCAGCTGCCAGTCCTCTTATCAGCCCTATCAATGGCAATTTTCATGGTCCGTTAACTGTTCCTGCTCAATCATCTGGTCAGTACTACGCCAAAAATGGCCTCAACCCATTCGATGGTCTCATAATGGCCTATCGTGATGGAAATGAGAGGGATACAGGAGGCGAAGAGTAATCTATAAATATTAAGTTAGACTTGCATAATAAAATAGTACTAGTCAATACACTTTAGCTAGAAAAAGACTACAGTCTACAGCTTGCGATTACATTAGACTTTGTATTAGTAAGTCAGCGTAGTCATGACTTGTTTAAAATGTGAAGTTTCATATACACCTGTTGGCTAATTGCTGTTTGTTCCACAGGAGTCAATCCAGTTGCTCTAGTGTTCCAATAGCCCAGTAGCTTTAGGTGATAATAAATATGCAAGGAATAAGGTAACGCCTGTGCGTTGCGCAGTTGAGATCGAGGAAATGTGGTATATTCTTAGTAGGAGTCCAGGTCCTCTTCTGTTGAGGAGTTTTCATAGACGTTGTGATCCAATAAATGGCTAAACCATGTTTTGGCATTGTTATAAAAGGTGTAGCCCTTGAGGTCTCTACCTAGTATATTTGTCTCCCTGTCTAATTGTTCTTGCGCAACGGTGATTGCGTCTATGGAGTGTAGTATGAGGTCTGGCAAGATGACATTGAGGCTCTTGTCAACTAAGACAGCACTGTAGACATTGTGTGCATGTACATTATTGTTGAAAGCAGCGTCTAAATCTGACTTAGTATAACTGCCCTTGTCGAACATTGTTGTATAGGCTGGGATAGTGGATGGGAGTGATCTGGTAATGGTGGTAGAGAAATTCAACGGGAGTCAAATGAAGTCAATAGCGAGGGGCCTTACATTCTACGTGGGAACTTCGGGCAATTCATCATTTATATACGCGGAAGTGACAATGCGGCACCAATAGAGATCCTTCCATAAATATCGCTCCGACCACCTGTCTGGTGTCTAAGTAGCCAATATACGTCTTGCTCCTAAGTTAGCATGTAGGGGAACTATTAATCCGCTACAGTGCATAGAATCTGCTGCAAGAGCTCGGTAAAAAAATATTATTATTTCGGACACACTCCCACTGCGCTAATAAATTCAAGTACCATGACTGCGCGGATAAATCACAGCCATCTGTATGCAAACTGACGGGATGACTGGGCATACCCACAGATATAGAAACCGATGTTTCAGTGATCAATATTACCTCAACTGCCGAAGGAAGGGAGTGAAATAGTCGAAATTGTAGAAATGCGAGAGAGAATCAGATTGATATTATGCAAAATGCAAGGCAGGAAAAGAACACGTTCGACACAACATACGTTTAAGGCATTCGCATTTCTATGGCAAGGTGGGGACTGGGAAGTCACCAAAACTGTAGAGACGAGGGGTGCAAGACTGAAGGGATCATGATCTTCCACCAAAATATTATAGTTGATAAAATTATTCCTTGACGTAGCGACAGTGGTTCCACAATCGACTTCGGCGCCGGATGATCACCTTTTCCGTTATAAATACGAATTCTGGGGATAGCAGGTGTTCCTCAGTTGCATGCTTCCATTATTTTCCTCGTTTCTAGAAGACTACTCACTTTCTTCAATGCCTTTGTCTCTTTCTCCATTGATGACCATAACCTATTTTCCGTCTCGTATATCTTTTCCGCCTGAAGGATAACATTTCAAGATAGGCGTTCTAGCATGCACTCTTACTTATGCCACTCATCTGACGAACGTTGTTTTGAATATTGCAGGAGGGAGCGAGTCACCTACTGATGGTCTTTATTGCTCTCGCTCCAATGAATCAGTTCAGCATGGCGGTAGTCGCTACAACTAACTGACTTTCATCTATGCAAACCAGAACCATGAGGCTTTCGTCTTTTAGTTTCTGACTGATCTGACTGCAGAGTTGACTGCAGAGTCAAATATCTAGAAGAGCTAAGCAAATGCAGGATATCGTTTATGGAGTTATGATACCTGAAAAAAAAAACTAGATCTTGCGATAACCTTAATGAAGAGGAAGTGAACATTCAACACTACAGCAGTTGTTCCAAGAAGAGACAGCAATGACGATCGAGTTAGAAGAACCACCACTTACCCAGGATAACAAGCAAGTGTTTAAAGACTTGCTTGGAGGTACCATGGGTGGTATCGCACAGGTCTTGGTTGGACAGCCCTTCGATACCGTCAAGGTTAGATTGCAATCTGCTCCAGAAGGTACTTACACGGGTGCCCTTGATGTTATCAAAAAGTTATTGGCAAATGAAGGACCTAAGGGTTTTTACAAAGGTACTTTGACACCTCTTGTTGGAGTTGGTGCTTGTGTCTCGGTCCAGTTCTCTGTTAATGAGTACATGAAGAGATACTACGATCAGAAATTGGAAGGAAGACCTTTGTCATTGTTACAGTTCTTCAATTGTGGTGCCATTGCAGGATTTGCTAACGGGTTTTTAGCTTCTCCAATTGAACACATCCGTATTAGATTGCAGACTCAGACTGGTGCTGTCAAGGCTTTCAACGGTCCAATTGACTGTGCCAAGAAGGTTTTCCAATCGAAAGGCTTGGGCCATGGTATTTATCGTGGTTTGGTTCCTACATTGTTCAGAGAATCAGTTGGTTTGGGTATTTACTTTGCTACTTATGAAGCCTTGATTGCAAGAGAATTACGAAATGACAAATCGATCGTCAGAAATGATATTGCCAGTTGGAAGTTATGTGCTTTCGGTGGTTTATCAGGTTACACTTTGTGGATTGGTATCTACCCCGTTGACGTGATCAAATCAAAGCTTCAAACTGACTCATTAAATAAGCCTGTATTCAAAGGCTCCATTGACGTAATCAAGAAAGTATTCGCAAGCAATGGTATTAAGGGATTCTACCGTGGATTCCTTCCAACTATATTGAGAGCTGCTCCTGCCAATGGTGCTACTTTCGCCGTCTTCGAAATAACAATGCGTTACTTGAGTTAATTCCACAAGTTCTATGTACATACACTACACTTTTCTTGCTCGCCCTGTTGGAGTTTAGATTAATTACATAACACTCTTCATAGATTATTTATTAGCAACAGGTTGTGTTGGTATAAGAGTAGCGCAATAGTTACATCTTATTGTTAGTCTCTTTGATAACTGTTGTACTAATAAACATAGAAATAAATGATATTTATATTAAATTGCCGCTGTATAGTAATCCGTGTATCCCAAATAAAAATAAAATGATGCAGAGATAAATGTGTAGCATCATGGTATATCGTAAAAAGTCGTAGCTCATTCTCTCTTGGTGAGATGGTTAGCCCCTTCTGTATGCATTTCATAATCTGATCCCATGCCATGTATATTTTCGCAATGATTATTTTCATTTGCATAAAGCTCTTCAACTTCATCGTCTTCGTAATCTTGAGGTCGAATGACTTTTATGAATTCTACGAAGTCCATCATGTACTCTCCATTGAACTCGTAACAATCAGAACCCATCAATTCAGCAGCTTCCAAATATGAAATCTCTGGAGCGGCTTTGTCAGTTGGAGTCATTTGAGATTCTTCGTCTGCCTCTCCTTTGGCTCTCAAGCTTTCTTCTCTCATCCTTCTATTGAAATCTTTGTCAATCCTCAAATGCATGCCGGGGATAAGATCTATCAAATATAAAAAGAAGCAGGTTAGTATGAACACGTAAGAAGAGGTCACTACACATCCCAACACCTGATAACCCAACTGCTTCCAATGGCCTTCAACCCATCCACCTTGAGAATTATACTGTTTGTTAGCAAATATACCCGTCAACAATGAACCTACTATCCCAGCAATTCCATGGATAGCAAAGATATCTAATGCATCATCAATTCTGAAGAAGTACTTCAATCTGGTGGAGAGATTACAAACAACCGCTCCTATCACACCAAATACAAAACTCTTCCAAAATTCAGTAGGTGACGAGACATATCCACCTCCTGGAGTTATCACAACCAACCCGGTCATTACACCAGAGGAGAAAGATATCATTGAGAATTTTCTTCTTGCAATGAAGTTCGACTTGCTTTCACGGAAGTGTTGATTCAATAAAACACCAGTCTCTGAAATAACGGGTATCAAATTTGTACCACGAGGACTGATACCTTCACCTGAATTCAAGGGTGCTGTTGCCGTTTCCGGTTCTTGAACTGCTGTCCCTTCGAGAGGAATGGATGAGTAATAATAGTCAATCAGCATCCACACAATACCACCCACACATGAACAAAGAATAGTGTTCACGAAGATGTATAATGAATAGACTGAAAACTTGAAGTCACATCCCCCTACAAAACCAACCCATCCACAAGCAACTAAGAAAGTTCCAAAGATGATGTGACCGGTATTAATGTTTCTGTAGTTGTACAAGATTTTGGGGTTACGTGGTCCTAACATGTATGAGTAGGCTAAACTTGTGAATCCACTCACTACGTGAATACAGTTACCACCTGCAAAGTCCAACACAGGAAGCTTATTTAAATCGACAGAAAGCCATCCGTTGGGGTTCCAGAACCAATATGTTACTGGGTTATAAATAATAGTAGACCAGCACAACAAGAAAACAAGCATGGGAAGAATACGTCCTCTTTCGGCAATACAACCTGGGAACGTCAACCCAGCACAAATGACCTTGAAAAGCCCATTAAATAGGAAGTGGTTCAAGGAAAATATGTCTCCTCTCGTATTAGTGTAAATGGAGGTAATGGAAACTCTGAGGTGTCTTAACACAGCATAATCTAGGTTTCCGATGAATTTGTTTTCTGCTTTAGAATAGCATAGTGAATAGCCCCATATGAACCATTCTATGAACACAAGCGGCGTTAATAATATGGGAAGAGCAAACATCGTCATTGAAGACCTTCTCTGGGTCAAACCAGAGTAGAAAAATGCTATGCCCACCACCACTATAGGAAGCAACGATGTGCAATATATCATGTACAACGAGTTCAACCCCGCTCGGATATCAACCAACTGCCCGTCTTCAGACATCTTGGAGTGGTTTCTACTACTTTTCGTGGTCTACTAAGATTCCAGTTAATTTGAACTAGCACAGTCTTGACTTCACAGCTTGCTCTCTGTTCCTCAACTAACAGAAAAGAAGTCGCTTTCCATACTCTATTTTTTTTTTTCACTAACGCTCGGTGACGCTATTACCGATCAATTTAACATGAGCTATATGCACATATGGATCTATTGAATGAGGCAGGAGTCAGCCTTTCCAGCAGAAGTCGTTGAAACACCGACGGCAGATGGATGGGATAGAAAGGTGGCTTATTTGAGATGAGGTCCAATTAAGGTTGAACCTGTCAAAATCCCGCTTGAGCACAGCACAACTCAAGCACACGGCGTAGTAGCTGGAGTTCAGGTAGGTGGCGACGTTGTAGCCATTAGCTATCATAGCCGCGGTTTCCTCTTTGGTGTAGCTGAGCTGGAATGTGGAGGTATTCGCGTGGTAGCCGTAGTTACCATTGGAATAGAACACTATGAGCGGTGGAAGAAAATCGCTGTTTTTGGTGGAAATGGGCGTGGTAGTCGGTTTAGTCCGGTTTTCAGTGGTGTTGGATGTAATAGTCATGTTAGTAGGGTCCCCTTTCTGAGGTTTGTCGATGTAATCGTCGTATAAATCGCAACCAAGGAAAATGGGTCGCTCATTTAGAAGATTTGCAATCATCTGTTCTCTTGTAGGAACCTTGGGAAAGGCATACTTCACCATAAGTCCTCTTGTACCATTATAACCGCCGCTATCGGCTTGTTTTCGATCAGGAAGTGTAAAGGATGGTAATTCTATAGTCAGTTCGTTGTTGTGGTATCTCTCTTTGGTTCTCTTCAAAGTTGTTCCATTGGGATAATTGTTAATGTCAGCAGTGACATCAAAGGCAATTAAGAGATCGACTTCTCTTGCTGCAACTAAAAATGGTTGGAACGGGATATTCTGTCCGTCGTCGCCTCCATCCACTAGATATAAGTTTTCGTTCTTAGCAATGCTTCTTCCGTTGTTTTTGGAGTTGTTGTAGCCGTAGAACGGATTGGGAGAGTATAAAGCATAATCTGGATGTAATTGTGGATCTATTAGTGACCTGAATTCAGAGCTTAAGCCAAAGGATTTGAGAATTGTTTCTATTGCAACCGCTGTATCCAGCTTGAAATCCATTAGTAGTTGGTATACGTAAACGAATATGTGGTTGAACAACAGGGACGAAGTTCCGGTAAGAAAGCCAACATTGTCAAATCCAGATATACACTTCGACATATTTGAATTCTCGACAGTAATAGTCGATTTTCCATTTATAAGTTTTGTTCCCAAATACTTGATAGGCATGAATGCTCTTAGATATGAATCCCATGAACCGAATTCAAATGGAGTGAATTCATATAAATGTGAGTCTAAATTTGACTCAATGAATCGGGGATCTTTTTCCACAGTGCAGATGATTGGGAAGGGCTGTTGGTAAGTCTTAAAAGATTGAAGTTGGGTACTAGCTGTCATTGTAGCGCCAGGAGTTCTAGCTGAGCTCGTGAAGATCCTCCGAGCAAGAGCTCTCCCCCAGTAATCAGTAAGGGAAATGTGAAATCCAGCTTTCCGTTTATCTCTTACTTCTATTTGTAATTCCTTGTAGTATTCGAACACTCCTTTAATAGAAACTTGTTCATTGGTTTTTAGATAAGTTTCTTTACTACTAGCGTTTGTTGGCTTCACAAAAATAGACTTTAAGAACCTGTCGATCATTGAATTGGATTCTATTTCCTTTTTCTTGACACTTTTTGGACTACTCTGCTCCTTTATAACAGAAGCCTTTTCATTGTTGTTACTCTTCCTAAATATCGTAAGCAAGCTACCGAGAAGAGAAACATTCTCTTCATACTTTGAAGTTTCAGATGTAAATGACTTTGTGAAGTTTGCATTGTTTTGTTGTATTTGAATCTTATCTTGAAATGTCTTCGGGTCGAAATTGGGAACTCCCTCTAACAATTGATGTTCAACGTCCCAAATTCTTGCATCTTCTAAAGTATGTATTGGTTTGAAATCGTTGACCAAGTTGCTCATTACTAACCATGAACCGCCTGATATCCCTGCAATATATGTAGATGCTTGGAGTAGCCCACCCAACATGTTAGCGGATTCCGGATTTCGTATGTCAAAGGCTGATAGAATTCCAGCTCCAATTAACATGGATCTGTACCCCCCACCAGAAAAGGCTAGGGCTATCTTAGTTGGTTTGATCTTCTGTCTAAGAAGTAAGTTGTGGTCAAATCCTGGTATTCTATTTCTTGAAAGGAAATCTGATATTGCTTCCAGGGTTATCTTGTTTCTCTCATGTACGTACTTCTTCTCTTCCATACAAAGTTGCTTAACAGTTAGTCTTAGGCTCTGAAAAATCACAAAGAAAATACTTACATCACTTTCAACTTCACGAATTAGCGAAGTCAGTGGACACAACACCGTATACGGCGAGTAAGATAGGTTCCACAGATTTTGGGCTCTCATGCCAAAGCTATTAGACCTTAACAATCGATCATTCGTTATATAGGTAACGGTACCATTTCTGTTCCTTTCAACCGTCAAGTTCAGCCAAGTTCCTCCGGAAGCAAAACCTAAACCTATAAGAAGAATGTACACAAGTCCTATCACTGACACCAACATTGCCGCCAGTCATAATTTCATTACTTCATACATTTCAAACTAGTTGCAAAATTTATTTGGTTATTATTAGACATAGAGGTCATGGTAGCGCCGCGCTTAGGCGGTATGATGCTTATTAAAAATGTCACAAGCACAAAAGTTTAGCAGGTATGATTAAAAGATAAATTTTATAAAACAATCTATTATATTAAATAAAGAAATAAACAATTAAGTATAAGACTATTTAGAAAACGAAGCAATGATGATGCAGATGCGTTTAGAACTCTTCCTCAGAAGAGACGTAGTCATCACCTAAATCCTTCTTCTTCTTCATTCTCTCCTTCTTCTTCTTTCTTAATTCGGCGGAAGACAACTTCTTCTTCTTCTTGGCAGCAGCAAGCTTGTTACCCATAGCATCGAACTTGTCTTCTTCGTCACCGTCCTTCTCAGTCAATCTTGGACCGGCACCTTGACCTTGAACCCAGTTGTGACCGGATGGAGTCATCTTACCGTCTAAGACGGCCCAAACTTCCTCAGTAAGATCCTTGGTGAATTCAGCAGAGTGAGTAATGATAACAATACCACCCTCGAAAGCCTTCAAAGCCTTAGACAAAGCTCCCAAAGAGTCTCTGTCCAAGTAGTTAGTTGGCTCATCCAAGACGATCAAATGAGGTCTTTGCCAGGTACAAGCAGCCAAGACCAACTTGACCTTTTGACCACCAGATAAACCTCTGATTCTGGAGTGGGAAACTAATTCAGCTTCCAAACCCAACATAGCACAGTGCTCTTCGATCTCCTTTCTGGTCAATGGTCTGAATTGACCGGAAGCCAAAGCTTCCTTCATATCGACCTCAGCGACCAACTTAGAGTGGGTCTCCATCAATTCACCTCTTGGCAACCAGGTGTTGTCAACAGACATCATTGGAACCCATCTCTCGTTCTTCATGCCGACGTTTTCACCCAACATCCAAGAACATTCGTACTCGTAAGAGTTCTTGAACTTTCTTCTGGCGTGAATACCTTGAACTCTTCTTGGGGTACCTTCGACCTTGAAGATCTTGTTCATGTTTTGCTCATCAGCTTCGTTGATTTGTCTAGAAGCTCTGTCCATGGTCTCTCTGTCCTCACCGGTTTGGAATCTCCATTGAATGTACTCAGATGGGGTTTTGTCCAAGTGGTTATCGATATGGGCGAAAGCATGTTGCTTAATGTAAGCGATACGACAGTTCTCGTGAACGTAGACTTCACCTTCAGTTGGTAACAACTCACCGGTCAAGACGTTAATCAAGGTAGACTTACCGGCACCGTTTGGACCAATGACGGCAATTCTAGAAGACAAAGAACATTGGAAGTTAATGTTTTGAATTTGTGGCTTGGTAGTACCTGGGTATTGGAAAGTCATGTTAGAGACCTTGACGATAGCCTTTTGCTTGGTCTTAACACCCTCCAAGAAACCTGGTTCTGGGAATCTGAACTCCAAGTCGGAAGCACCTAACTCGTAGTAAGATTGAGCAGATGGGCACTTCTTGACGAACTCGGATAAGTTACCCTTGTACTTTCTCAACTTGAAACCTTCGTAGTGGATAATGTACTGGGTGACCTTGTCCAAGAAACCGGAATCGTGGGAAACAATGATAGAAGTGATACCACAAGTGTTCAAGTAGTTGACCAACCAAGCGACGTTAACAGTGTCCAAATGGTTAGTTGGCTCATCCAACAACAAGATATCAGCGTTCTTCAAGACAGCTCTGGCAAGAGCCAACTTCATCTTCCAACCACCGGAAAGGGATTGAATTGGCATCTTGATCATCTCGTCAGAGAAGTTGAACTCAGTCAACTTGGCAACGACGGCTTCCTCAGTCAAACCAACTTCACCATCTTGAAGGACGAACTCGGAGACAGTGGTGTCAGCGTGGGTACCATCAATGTCGTGCTCGACGTAGACAGTCTTACATTCCTCTTGGGTTGGGAAACCTTCGACTTGACCGTTAGCGATAGCTCTCATCAAGGTAGACTTACCGGCACCGTTTGGACCACACAAACCATATCTTCTGTTTCTCTTCAATCTGAATTGGGTCTTGTTCAACAAGATCTTGGCACCGTAAGCCAAAGAGAACTCACAGTTACATAAGTCTTCACCCTCATCTTCTTCATCTTCGAAGGATGGAGGTTGTGGGATGTTGTCGATGGCTCTCTTTCTGTACTCTTCGATGATCTCCTTGGCCTCCTTCTCGTGCAAGAAGATGGTAGCGAATGGCAAGACATTGTGCAACCAAGCTTCTGGTTGGATCTCTCTCTCGTCAACCAAGTCACCGGCAATAGCGGCGATGTAGTTCAAGGCTGGGGAGAATCTGTCACTGACAGTCTTACCTTCTTGTTCTAACAACTTGGTCAATTCGTTCAAGGTAACGGCAATGTCACCGGCGGTAGAAACCTCTGGGATGGAGTCATCTTCACCGACGGCACCAACTCTCTTCAAGGTGTTCAAGGCTCTTTGGGTAACTTCACGGGCTTCTGGGTCAGCAACGGTAGCGAAGTTAGACTTCAAAGATGGCAACAAAGTGGACAAGAAAGGAGCAACGACTTGTGGGTCTTCGACCAACTTACACATGTTGTCAACAATGACAGCGGCCTTTCTCTTGATGGCAGTGTCACGCTCGGCTAAACCTCTGGACAACAATGGGGCCATGATGGAAAGAGTGGCCATGGTGACTTCGGAAACGAAGGTAGTGGCACCTAACAAGTGAACGGTTTCTGGAACCTCAGTTGGCTTGGCAATACACTCAATCAACTTTGGAATAAACTTCTCGATATCCTTGTTGTCAATGGTCTCGGTGGACTTGGTCATGGTGGCAGTAGCAGCCTCCTTGACTTCCTTCTTGGTGTCCCACATAGCCTCGGAAAGGACTGGGATCAACTCAGGCATTCTCAAGGCAATCTGGTCCTTGGCAGTGTCAACCAATTGGGAGACGGATCTCAAGATAGCAATCTTCTCGGTCCACTTGTTGGTGGAGTTCAAGTTCTCAACCAACTTTGGCAAGATAGCCTTGACAGCGGTTGGGGTGATGGCAGTGGCAATGGCAAGAAGAGCGCTGGAAGCAGCCTCTTGGATGTCCTTGTTCTTGTCACCGGCTCTGGTGGCAACATCGGAAACCAAGTCAACGACGAATGGCTCGACGCTTGGGGACAAAGCGTTGGTGGAAGCAATGTGCTTGTAGGCAACCAAAGCAGCAACACTGACGGCGGTGTCCTTGTTGTTGATCTGCTTCTTGAAGTCCTTGAAGAACTCGACTGGAACGTCGTGTTCAACGATGGACAGGTTCAAGAAAGATGAGATGTTGGATGCAGCTTCATCCTTGTTCTCAGCAACCTGGAGCTTGCTTAAGAGCTCGGAGAGCACCTCAGTAGAGTATTTCGATTCACTGGCAGCAGACATTTTCCAATGTTGTGTAACACTCCTAAAAGAAGAAGAAGAAGGTGGACGTTACTAAATCCAGTGGGAAAATTTTCCTTAAATAAAGAATCACCACTGTAACTGGAAGAGTTACCCTGCCCATCCTACCAGAAAAATTTTCACTGTATGCCATAATCTCATCAGAAATTCGAAAATTTAATTGAGCCGCGAGCCGCACGCCGCACCGTGTGCACGCGCAGGAGTTACAGTAGGTGTAACGGGTTTCTTTTGGGTGAAAAGAAAGAAAAGAAATGGGAGGAAGATTGAGAGTTGAGGTAGGGAAGAGATATCGTAAGCTGGGCGATCTCAAAAGGGTATACGGGTTCGAATGGGAAGAAATAGGGATTGTAATAGAAGGGGTAAAATGGATTTATAATTGGGTCAAAAAAAATTGATATCTCCAAAGGGAATTGGTTTGAGTTGTTGTAATGATACTAGTGGTTACAATCATTGGTGCATCCTTGTTACCCAACAGGTTGTAGGTTGTCTGCCTTGCTTTGTGCGTAAATGCTAGCATAATGAGTTTTATCTGGTGTATGGTTGGCCGCGCTGAAAATATGACAGGAGTTTCTTTTTCGAATGGGTCACATGCGCGCATCGACTACTCTTGACAGGTGGCAGGGATTCGAATGTGTTGCTACGGGAGTGGAGGAAAGCAGCATAGCTGGAAACGGGTTCAATGGGTGGATGTCTGTATGGGGAGAGCTTCTATCCAAATTGGAATGGAAGCAATGGGGTAGTGGCAGCCCGACGTAAAATAAAAAGGATCTTAATATCGGATCGGAATTGCGGTTTGGCTCAAGAGTCTTGTTCAGGATGTATTACTCTCTCCCTGTGTAGGCAGTAGGAACATTGGAATGGATGCTCCTTGATTCATAGGCATCTTGTTCTCTTTCTTGAACAGTGGAGATTTCTAAATGGGTTGCATTCCAAGGAATCGAGACTCTTTGTAGGTAACTAAACTTTACTCTAGCCATTGGACAGTGGAAGCCGAGCATTGGACACCTAACTTCGCATCTCCACATTGAGGCAAGGCTTTTAGGATCTGCGATGATTTTAGAACATCTCCCACCACTATAGACCTAGTTGCAAAACTTCTCCAGAGTTCCATTTAGAGCTGCATCAGTTTTCAAGCCTATGTGCAGTGTTAACTATTCTGATTCGAGATCTCTGTTCCCATTTTTACGCAGGGACTCGCACGTGAGTAGACAAGATATTGAAGCAATAAGTAAAGAACACGTTCAACATGTGTGTTGACTCCCAATGTTGTCCTTAACTCTGAATGGTAATAGGACAAACAAGTCATGTAACAGGAAATCCAATGCTCTTAGGTAAACCATGTAAACATATTTAAATCCAGAACAAAATATATTTCTGGTTTCTAGAGTGACTATATAGGCCGCTCCAGCAGAGCTTTAGTAAAAATAATGCAACTAGCCCGTCCACAGAGCTTCATAGTAGATTACTCTTATCCAATCCAACTGTTTTATAGGTGGATTTTTTGACGGTTGCGATAAGGACCCAGGCTCGTGTTCTTTTGAATTTTTTGCAATAAAGAAGCTTAAGCGTTCCTACCTTCTTTGCACACACGCACACACATACACAACGTTAGTATTAACCGCGAAAGTCATAGTTTGTCGTACTTATATTGTATCTCAGACACCAACATGCATTAATATGGATGCACCAGTAGCTAGTCATAGAATGATTGGGGGATACAGCCGTCACAGAACATTGAATACGAACACTCTCATAAATACCTATTCAATGATTCACAAAATAATAGCAATTCGTGTAGAAACTGAGACCATTATGTGCTATGTTTGTCTATCTTAACTTGTATCTACCGCACAGAGTATGGACACCCTACTAAAGCAGATGGTAAAAGTAGTAATGCTAATATTTTCTAATGTCACATCTGCATTGTGAATAAATCACTTCTGAATTATTTTATCCACTAAATGGGCACTATATATTTTCAATGTAGAGCAGTTAGCAGGTAACTAACACCGTCGTTGAAATAGTGATTCGGTCTCTTTCGGCTGCAAAATCCAGTCTGCGAATATACGGACCATATTGTCCAACTAGAACTATGGAGTAACGTACAAGTCACCTGTACAATATAAATTACAATACGCCTCCCCTCACTTGTTTGTGCCTTCTTGGCCATATCTCTTCCATAGGAGCTATTTTGGTTACATTTCGGGCTGGGCGCTTATATTTAAGATGCATAATTCTCAAACCAGATTGGCTATCGTCTATTTTTTTTGCCTATTCTGTTGTGATTTGTTCTCTTTATATTGCTTTTGTTGACGACGAATCTTGTCGCCGCTTCCTGAGCTATTGATATCTAGGCTGCCATAATGGTCAAGAATCGCGTGGTCTTCACATTGCACCATTCATCGCTTGTTTCTCCAAGCGAGAAAATGGCACCATTCGCTAATCCACAGCCATACTGAGGGTGATCTGCATTACCTTAACAAAGAACGCTGGACGTTAAGAATCAAGATGCTACTGCTATCCGTACCTTCGCCATGTCGCAGTCGCGCCACTCACCATTCTCATGGATGCTGACTATCCTGGCGTTCTGGACTATGGTTTCCATGGTGGTACTGTACGGATGGAATGCTGTCCCAGAACATTTCCATTAATAGTGAACCGGTACAGGGACTCGTATTTTTTTATCTGCTTGTTCCTTCTTAGTAGTGAGTGCTTCTTAAATAGACTATTGTTGCTTGCATCTTTTTACATGGTTATTAATAATTGAACTTCCTCTTTTCCAGGCCATTAGTTATCGTTTCTGTCGCTACATGTTCATAGATAAAGAAACAAGGTACGATAGACAGCTCCGGTTGTGGGCAACCACAGGCCAATCGAACCTCGAAAGCTCTCATATATGTCTTATTAATGCCTCGTCAACGGGATCAGAAATCCTCAAGAATTTGGTGTTACCAGGAATAGGAGAGTTCACCATAATAGACCACCGCTACGTGTCCTCGCGAGACTTGTCAGGAAACTTCTTCCTCAAGCACAGAGACTTGGGAAAAGGGCTAGCAGAAGCTATCAGTATCAATCTCAGCGAGTTGAATACTGATGTTAAGGGACATTCTATCAATAGAAACATCAGAGCGGTCCTCGAAGAAGAGCCACCCGAATTCTGGGATACCTTCAATGTGGTGATAGTAAGTGAATACATCTCGGGTCTAGATTTCCTCAAAGAAATCTTGTGGAAAAAGCGAATCCCTTTGCTTGTGGTCAATACAGTTGGGTTCTATGGCTCTCTCAATCTCATTGCAAATGAAATAACTGTTATCGAGACACATGACCCTTCAAGATTATACGACTTAAGAATAGATAAGCCATGGCCCGAACTTCAAGAGTTTGTGGATTCAATTGATCTCGACTCTTTGGATGACACCGACCATGCTCACATTCCGTACATAGTTATCTACATTAAGGCGTTGAACGCCTGGAAATCGGACCACAACAATCAGGCCCCACAGAACTATAACGAGAAGAAAGAGTTCAAGAATTACATAGAGATGCTCTCCAGAAATATCAATCTTGAGGCCAATTTCATTGAGGCATCAAATTCTAACCACCGTGCATTACAGAAGACGGAAGTCCCCGACTCCATACAGAAATTATTTGAAAAGGTGACTATATTGGACGAGAATATCTCTGCATCAATTCCAATCTTCTGGATTTATATAAAAGCATTGAAAAGGTTCGTGGAACTTAACAATAATCAATTGCCACTACCAGGAAAATTGCCAGATATGGCTTCTGACACTACGAATTACGTTAAGTTGCAAACATTGTACAGAGAAAAGGCAATCAAGGACCAAGAGTTATTCACTAGTGAAGTCATCCGCATATTGAATGCTTTAGGTCGTTCCGAGGACGAAATAAGTAAAGAATCCATAACTAGTTTCTGCAAGAATTCGCTGTTGTTGTTTGTAACACAAGGATCTAAGAAGCTATACACTTCCACCCTTGTGCAAGAATTACTAGATAACACTAATGAATCGAATAAGGAGAACTTCAACACATTAGCGATATACTTCTCTATATTGACTTTCAACTTATTTACTGAGAAGTACCGCCGAACACCAAGTTTGAAGGATTTGGAATTTTTCAAAATGTTGTTTATTGAGCAATTCATGGTTTCACCACCAGTTCCTTCTGCCATTGAGGCCACTTTCAAAGAGATCTTGATCCACAATACACGTAGCTATCATAACTTAAGCAGTTTAATGGGAGGTGTCGTGAGTCAAGAAGTGCTTAAGTTGGCCACAGCGCAGTACACCCCTCTAGACAATCTTTTTGTATTCGATGGTGTTCGATCGATCAGTGAGAAATGGAAAATATGAAGAAGAATGTACGTGTGAAAAAGTTATATTCAGTATATATTTTAGCTGTTGTAATCTTGGAAAGATATCATGTCTCAATATAAAACTCCTAATATACTTCTTGTAATATGCTATTATCATAAATCATCAAACGAACCTTGCATTCCACTGGAACTGGATTTTGCCCTTTTGTTGCTTTTGACGATATCCTTCCAGTCAACTTCGGTCTGCTCATCTTCCGACGATTCTTCCATGATTTGTTTTTCTATGGCGTCTCTCTTTCTTTTCATCTTTTCTCTTCTCTCTTGCCTGGTCTCTTTTGTTTCTATTTTACTCGACCAAGCTTCGTTCTTCACCTTGAGTTCTTTTCTCCTCTTGGCATCCAGGATCCTTTTTTGCTTCTCAGCCTCTAAATTCTCCAATCTTGACTGTTCCTTTTGTTTATCAGCATAGGAATAAGTGTCCATATCAATTGGTTGTCCGAGCCAAGCGTCTTCTGGCATGTCTTCCTTGGGAACGTATTTAGACTCTGGCATCTTTGGCAATCTCAATAACCCATACATTTTAGCTATTCCTAGATAATCAAGTGACTGATATCTGAATATTGAGGAAGCCATATGCTTGGTGTAGTACCTCACAAATCCTACGTAAGACTTTATTGCTATCTCGTGGCGCGATCTATCTTCAAGCATGAAATCCCTCAACTTCTTTTGGAACTTAAGGTGTTCAGCAGCCTCCAACTTCGGTGTGTCCATTTGCTGCATGGTAACACCTTTAACATCCATAAATCCAATATAATCTTCTTCAGTGCTGTTTTCGTTCAACATGACAATGGCTCTTCCCACTTTGTTGGCACGTCCTGTTCTTCCACATCTATGCAAAAATACGTCTGGATCAATTGGAGGATCTATTTGTATAACCAAGTCGACATCTGGCACATCTATTCCTCTAGCAGCAACATCAGTTGTCATCAATATATGTTTACTTATAGACGCATCTCCCTCTGTAAAACTGGTTAATGTTCTCAATCTTGGTTTGGTAGCAAGCTGTCCATGCAACGAGTGGAACTTGAACTCTTCCTGATTTTTGTCGTCATTCACAAGCTTGTGAAATACTGAGTAGAAGTACTTCACTGAAGTACATGTTGGGAAGTATACGATGCACTTTTTGTATCTGTACTCATGCAATAATTTAATTAATGTAGTGATCTTTTTCTCTGGATTGATCATTAAGTATGATATGTGTAATGAAGAAGGTGCCGAATTGCCATTGGAGGACTTTGACTTAACAGCAACTTTCACAGGGTTATTCATACCTGTTCTGAAAATGGTATTACCTGCTGCTGAAATAGTAGCTGAGAATAATCCCGTACGACGTTGCTTCGGTAAACGCTTAAGAATATTGACAACATCCTTTTCAAACGAGAAGTCCAACAACTTGTCAGCCTCATCCAAAATGGCTATTTCCACTGAATTGGTCTTGACATACTGAGATGACAAGAAATCCAACATTCTTCCTGGAGTTGCAATCAATATTTGAGGTCTATCGTTTAAGAAACGATCCAAGTCCTCTCTTACTGTTGATAAAGAACCCACTAATAACTGAGTCTTAATAGGAGCTACGTCCTCTGGAAGATATTCAAGGACGCTGGTGAACACCGATTGGATCTGACTTGCCAACTCTCTGGTTGGTGACAAGATGATAGAGAGCATATGTCCACGCTTTACGGGCTCTGGTTGTTCACCTTCCTCGTCAACGTTATACAAACGGTTTGAGACCTTCTGAAGCACTGGGATTGCAAACGAGAGGGTTTTACCAGATCCCGTTACCGATTCTACGACGACATCCTTATTTCCACTAAGCAAGGGAATGGTTGAAGCCTGAACCGGAGTCATGGTAGGGAACCCCAATGATTTAATAGCCTCGTGGATCCACGGGTGCAAATCGCACCGGAGATTTTCCCAAGACAATGATCCCTTCTGAGTTTCCATTCTATACTATCTAAGTCTATTAAACAACCCAACTATATTTCAACTCTCAAGCTCTTCTATCTCTACAGCTGTTCTACCCCATCTCTTCTTCTCACTAATCCATGCACTGCAAAATTTATTTGGTTCCATAATTTCCTCTCACAGAAAAAATATATTTCGAGATGAGTCTGCAAACCCAAAGCTTAAGTTAAGCAGAGAGGGCATATCATTATCTGGTATTGAAGAAGAAGTGCATACGGAGTTATATGTTAAGATATAGAAGTTCTGCTTCGTGGATGATGTTCAAGAGGACATTTAGCAGCGTGTTGAAATCGGAAATGGGACAAAATGTTAGCAGTGGGTCGGCTACCGCTGAGTACGACAAGTGGTCGAAAGAGCAGCTTATCGAGAGAATCAAAGAGTTGGAGAAAAAGCAGGCTTCCAAGCCAATGAGTACTTGTTCTTCTGAGGATACTATAGTTGCTCCTGTAAACTCTCTGGCGGAGGCTGTGGCATTGAAATCGGCGTCTGTGGTCTCAAGTCCAGTTTCTTCAGTAAGATCTGTCACCCCAGTAGATGTTCAAGCACCTTCAACTAAGAAGCAGAAGACGATCCGTCCCTTTGACATGAGCAAGTACAGCAAGAGGTTTATTGCTCTCAGATTTGCATACCTAGGCTGGAACTACAACGGGTTGGCATTCCAGCAGGAACCAACGCCATTACCTACAGTTGAAGAGGTGATATTAAAGGCTATGGCTCTTTCCAAATTGATCACTGAACCAACTCCAGATAGTTGTAAATTCAGTCGTTGCGGTCGTACGGATAAAGGTGTCAGTGCCATGAACCAAGTCATTTCCTTAGAAGTGAGATCTTCATTGACTGAAGATGAACAGAAATTGAAAGAAAATGACCATAAAGAGTTGAAATATATGTCGATGATCAACTCCTTGTTACCTCCAGACATAAGGATGACGGCAGTTTGTTTAAGACCACCTGAGAAGTTCGATGCGAGATTCAGTTGTGATTACAGACACTACCGTTATCTCTTCAAGAAACAAGGGCTTGACATTGACATCATGAATGAGGCTGCTAAAAGATACGAAGGTGGCCATGACTTCAGAAACTTCTGTAAAATTGACGGATCCAAACAAATCACTAATTATAGACGAGAAGTGCACTCCGCTAAGATTCTTCATTTGAAGGATGACTTTTATTTCCTTGACTTGAAAGGATCAGCATTCCTTTGGCATCAGGTCCGTTGTATGATGGCTATATTATTTTTGATAGGCCAGAAGTTGGAAAAACCAAGTATTATAGACGATTTATTCAACATAGAGAAATTCCCAACAAAGCCGGTGTATGAAATGGCTAATGATATTCCTTTGGTCTTGTACGATTGCGTGTTTCCAGAAATGGAATGGATTAATGCAGTTGCAGCTGACGGTATGAAGAAGTACTTCAAGCATTTGGCTGTATTTAGAGGCATAACCCTTGATTACCAAACAAAGGCCAACGTAATTGGATTAATGGAGCCATTGGTTATGGAGGGCTCTGAAGAGGTAGTTAACACCCCATTCAGAGGCACGATGAACGTAGGAGATGGTGCTGGTCGTAATTACACCAACTACGTTCCAGTTGAGAAAAGAGACCTCGGTGAGTCTTTTGTTGTTAAGAACCGTAGACATAAGGAAAAGAAAAGGCTCAGAGCAATTGCCAACAGTCTTGCAAATAGCGAAGCTGCTAGTACAGCCAACAGTGAAGCAAACAGCGAGGTCAATAGCGATTATACAGATGGAGCTGAAAGCAAACCATGAAACATGAAATTTCTCGTGTAAATAGTATGTACAATAGAATTCTAATATATATTAACTAGAGATCCAAGATGGCTCCCAGTAGTGCCACTCGGCGCCCTCACCTTGTGAATCAACCCATAAAAATCCGTTCATTATCATTTCGTCTATAACCGTCTTACATCTTACCTTGTCCCATCCATAGTTATCTCTGAGTAACCTATAAGTAACGTATCCACCCATAAAACCACAAAGCTCATACACCTTCTTTTGATCATTGGAGATAGATCCTCCAAGAGCTGAGGTAAACTTGAGCCATTTCTTGTCATGAATTGTCAAGATATCGTATCCCTTCCCGAGGGTATTCAATGTCGACAATGATTTCTCGACGTCTGTTTCGTTTACTTCTATGTTTATGTATGAATTCTCTCTTATGATCGACACTAGTTCTTTGAGGGGGATCAAGCCTCCGTTGATGTCTCTAGTCTCTTGACAAACCTCTACAATCCTCACAGCAAGGCTAATCACGTAGTTATCGGATTGAGCCTTCGAGTTTTGTTGCTTGCTGGCTTTCGCAGCTGACCCCGAGTATAACAAAAGGTCCAAAGGATCAATGCCTACCAGTTGGCAGATTTGTGTGAATTTATTCCTGAACTCAGAGTTCTTTTTGATTTCTTCTCCGTGTTCCCTGGCAAAATTCACTAGTGCCGATTGGAACACCGAGAGCTGTGTGGACAATTGGTCAGTGTGTCTTTCATTGAGAGACTGTCCCAATTTGGAGTAGGCATCACTATGCCAATTGTTATTCATGGTGAATACTGTATTATGAATATGAGTTCTATCTTTTGGCTATTCCAAACCTTTTGCAACAAGTAAGTATTTCTAGATGAGCTCTGTACACGCTGAAATCACACGCTATCAGTCAAACGTCAAACACTATATGAGTTCCAATGATAATTGTGAATCCAATACTTGTTCAACCTCCCAAACGGCTCAATACAGTAACTACAATTCCCGATAACGATCTTGCTGATATATGCAACTCTTATCACAATAATCCGTTAACCCCTCTTACTCCACTTATTACTCCTCTCATTAGACGTCGCTTATTGTGGATCTTTAAGCCTGTGAAGTATGAGATTTAGTCTGAGGCGCACGACTTGGAATTAGCGAGTTGCAAATAATCTTATGAATGAGATTGGGGTCAAGCCACGATGGATGATTAGCAATGACTGAATCTTGCCGGTGATGCCTGAATCTCAGTGGTGACAGTAGTAGCTCCAGTTGAATGTAGGAAATCAGGGACCTTAAGGACCAGTGTGATGCTGTTTTCGTAGTTGATTTTAAAAATATTGCCTGTTTTTATGCGCTTTTGATTAACTTTCTACAGAATTACCAACAAAAAATGCAAAAATGTAGGAATTATTAGACTACTATTCGCAACCTTTTATTTGTTTATCAATAAATACTACAATTGACAACATCTGATATGATCCAGAAAATCATAAATCCCAGTATCTCAGCTATAAACCATTTATTCAACTACTTCACTTCCACTGCCCTCGTCTCTCAGCCTACCGCCATATTTCGACCCATCAAATCTCAGATCACATGACTCCCCACTAATCATATCGCCCTACAAAGCTAATTTTTGCAATACTTCGCACATGTCGCATTTGGAGCTCGGTATATTTTCAGTACGGAATGGGTCGTAAAACCGTGGATATCCGTATATATATATATATATATATACCAGGTGAACCCCATTCTTTTCAGTGATTTTGTAAATTTGTGAGTCTTCAGTAAATTGCGTGTTCCGAGCATGTCTTCCCAGAAGTTTGACATTCCCGTTCCCAAGGAAATCGAGGTGTCCTTTGGCAAAGGTGTCAAAGGAACAATTGCCATACCCCACTCAGAACAGGCCGAGAATCCCTATGAGGATGGATTTGCACCAGCGACCCACAAAGTTGCATTGCTTTTGCACGGTCAGGGAGGCCATAGAAACTACTGCTACCAGAAGCATTTGGCTCACAAATTGGCAGCGGAATTGGGTATTTACTCCCTTAGAATTGACTTTAGAGGTTGTGGTTCCTCAGCAGACAACGAGGATGCGAAAAGAGGAAGAGTTTTAGAGCAAGATCTAGAAGACATTCTGGATGCAGCGGAATTCATCGTCGATGGCTCAAGTAATGGTTTGGGAATCAACTTGACTTTGTCCTCCATAATTGCTCACTCAAGAGGTTCCGTAGCTATGCTTTTATGGGCGATGCTCGAGGATGAGAGACTGAAGCGCGGGGACCCCGATGCAATCATAGTGCCGAATTTGGTAAACTGCTCTGCTAGATATAGTCTGCCTACCGTCATGGACAGATATCCACTTCTCGATGAATATTTCACTGCGGTCCCACAGACTTGCCTTAGGCATGGAGAGATCCAACAAGTTCTCATTACCAAAGAGGAATTGATTTCGCTCTCCCTCCCAGACTTCTCTAAGCTCGATACTTTGACTCTTGATTGGTCTGTCTTGAGTATTTATGGTTTAGAAGATGCCGTTATTCCTATTAATGACAGCTCTCTTTTTGCAAATGCCTTAAACCGTGGTCGCTTTTCGCATAGATTGGAGTTGATTCCCGCCGCAGATCATAACTTTTATGGGGAAGTTCCAATCAAACATGAACATGACAGAGAATTGTACAACCCAGAAAACCTCCCTCTTAACAGAAAGAAATTGGTAAACTATAACTACAAGGTTGCACAAATAGTTACTGACTTCTTGAGCCCTGAGAACGAATTGCAAAGATTCTTGCATGCTTCTCTGGAGATCGGTAGATTATCCAGATGGAAAAATGTTGATGGCGTAAGTAACTTCAGAGACATTGGAGGATGGAAAATACATAAACCTACGTTCTCCCTAGAATCGTCTAGTTTTCCAAAAGGCAGTTCTTTACAATACTACGTGAAACCACACACAGCATTCCGTTGTGCCAGTGTTGCGAATATCACTCCTCGTGGATTGCAGACGTTGCAGAGCTTAGGTGTCAAAACGATCTTCGATCTTCGTTCGGATGGTGAATGTGAAGCTGATGGAGCGCCAATAGACTTCAAGAAATATGGTATTACCAGAGTTCATGCACCAGTTTTCTCTAAGGATGACTACTCGCCAGGCGCCATAGCGGTAAGATATACTAATTTGATGACAAGTTGGAATACCTATGTTCACGTATACCAGAACATGTTGGAATTTGGAGTCGGATCTTATAGGACTATCTTTGAACACATTCTCCGTGAAAATAAGCCATTTGTCTTTCATTGCACTGCTGGTAAGGATCGTACAGGAATCTTGGGAATGTTGATTTTGTTGTTGTTGGGTGTTGATAAGAATACTATTGCGAAGGAGTATGAGTTAACCACTGTAGGATTGAAGCCAGACCACCCTCAACTTAAGGAGAAGTTCCAAGATACCGTCAAAGAAATGAAAGCAAAATTGGGAGAGGGAAGTGACGTAGAATTGCTTATCTCTCAAGGAAGAAAGAATTGGAGTATTGAAGAAGATGGCTTCAACAACTTGATTAGTTCAAGATACGAAGCCATGTTGGCAACCATAGAGATGTTCAACGATAACTATGGAGGAATCTTACTGTACTTGAAGGATGAATTGAAATTCACGGACAGTCAAATTAGACAAATCTATGAAAACTTGATTGTGGTTGATCCACAAAACTTGGGCTTTGAAGCCGCTGGGGCTCTCAATTGGGATCATAGAAATGCGGGTAAAGTGAAGTTGTAAAGTCCATAAATTTAGATAAAATATATTATTCTATTCTCACTGTATGAAATGTAAGAGAAGAAATATATGAAGGAGCTATTGGTGCCATGCAGCGAGCTGAAGTTGGTCTATGAGTTCGATAGCAAGTTCCTGTAGCGATACCAGAGATAATATTTACTCACATCACAGGCAATGGACGTTGCTTGAATATTATCTTCTTCAGTATGATATCGATCATGGAAATGCAATCGTCAGCAGTGGTATCCATATCTTCTCTCTTATTAACCGGAATTTTGAGCACAGCCAATGGTGTTTCGAGATCTACCATCGTGCCTAAAAGTCTCTGTGATTTCCCAATGAATAGTATCACTTTCTTGGGATCTTTTTCATCGAATTGTAGCTGACCAAATTTCACAGCATGTCGTATATCGTTTACAGTAACGAAATTGTGTATATATTCAGAATTAGATTCATTCGGCGTGATGTTTAATGGAACATCTCTAGGGAAGTTCAATTCACCTTGAATCTCTACTATTGACAATCCAGAAGGTGTAGATATGATGTTGTCTGAAGTTGTCTCACTTTTCCCGTCCACATTCGAGTTGAGTTGGCGGTGTACCTGTGAGTAGTCGATATGAGCTGTCGGCATTTGAAATATCCTTAGTAGATGAATTCTATCATGAATAGTCCATGACGGTAATTCTTCATATCTCTTCTACATGGCTGTAAAACAACGACGCGTAGAATTATTATGTAATTGTCCAAGAGTAGTTTACTTAAGCTGAAGACATTTGTGTGCGCGAATCATATGCAACAATACAAAAACATGTGCTAACCCGAATGGGAAATTCTGTGAAAGCCCCAACAGAAGTCGCCAACTCGGGCATACGATGCCTCAAAGCTTCGTATTGTGAAAAGTCGTTGAGAGATGTTTCCAATTAGCCACCTACTCACAGTGACCATTACTATCAGATTATGCAGTAAGTTTGAGATCTCACGAATTGCATATGTGAGCACGAATTCAGGTCTGTCTGTACTGACCCCAGGTATTTCTGGTTGTGATTTTTGGTGCATTTGAGATGCCTATTCGCTACTCAAGAGTCGTCAGAGCCAAGTCCCACCCCAAAGCAGATGTACTCCTAAGGCACAATAAGAGAGTTCGTACGTTTTTTTGCGGCATCCTGTCTAATTGAAACTCTAGTCACGATTAGTTCCCAATTAGTAGTCCTAAATAGGAAATTGTCATAAAATTGTTCGAGCAAATGCGTACCTCATTAACTAATCGGGTAACTTTTGCATCGGTAGCAACATGCATATTGAAGCAAACAATAGACAGATGATGCTCACTGACATTTCGCAGTTATGTCGAAAACTTTATTCCGAGATAGCTCCATGCCTTGTTGGTACTTGATCATGCAGAGAATAAATAGCTTGGGTTCCCCTCCGTTGAACATTTCCACAAGAAATATACATCTATACTAGCAAACGGTCTCCATCGCTTGTACCTAGTAGCGGAATAGAGGAGTTCTTTCAACCACCTTAGGGAAGGGCCACAATATTGCAGACCCTCTCTGAGTGTGTACCCTAAATACTGTGTTTTTAAAGCTCTGACATATCAACAAAAGCACAATTCATCATGACTTCCGAGAATTATACAGCAATCCATGGCCTTATGCAACTTTTGCGATATCAGAACAACTACCCTGCTGATGGGACTGGTAGTTACCTTCTAGCAAAACAGGCACATAACTTGCTAGGCCCAAAGATCCCTCCAATTATGCAATCATATACTACAGGATTCCAAATCAATCTTTTCGGTGATTATCCAGACCATAGAGATATTGCACCCAGTATAGTGTTTGCAGTAGCTTTTGGAATCATAATGCTAATTCACCTCATCATATTCTTGATGAATGCTTCAAGAGGCCATTATTTTTGGTTATCATTAGGTTGGTTTTTTTATTCTATGATGAGAGTAATCGGATTTGCATTGAGACCATTCTGGGGTAGAGACTTGAGTCTTATACAAATTGGAATTGCGGGAGAAGTCTTTTTAATCCTCCCATCAATCTTTCTAGTGTCATTTAATTTGATTTTAGCACAACGTCTCTTCACGTGGAGACACCCTGTTGGAGGATCCAGGAAGCTATTCTGGGCAACTATGATTACATTGTATGTAGTTGTTGCTGGAGTGGTGATAATGACCATTGTCGCCTCTGCAGTTCCTTCTCTATACCTCTTGTCAGAAAGGGTTTACACACGGTACAAGAAAGTTGTTGAATGCACCGCAATCTTGGTTATTTTATACTCCTTAACGTCTATCAGTTTACTTGCGTTGTCATACTTCTTCAAGCCCACTACTAAGGACAAAGAAATTTACACTTTCCAGCCTTGGTGGATCGAAAGTTTTTCTCCTTTTTATTTTGTCAAACGAGGAGCTGCAAAAGATGCTGCAGAGTCATTCACTAAGCGTAATCACTACCACAGGCATTCGGTGAGGGTGATTGCTGCAACTCATCATCATAACGTTGTTCAAGGTATGACACACGAAGGCAAAGAAATAAAGCACACATATTCACTAATTCTAATCATCATCACTACAGTCTTAATTTTTGTTGGCCAGGTGCTTAGAGGTGTAGTAGTTTTCCAAGGAAGGTATAAAAAGGATGCCAGTGTGGTAGGAAGACCTGTCGTGATGTATATCTTCTGGGGTCTTTTTGAAGTCATAATTAACGTATTGTACATTGTGGGAAGAGTTGATTTGAGATTCTATAGACCAGATAGATTGCCTAAACGGATCATGGATATTGCTACCGCTAACCAATCAGAAGCACAATCGTTCCAAGAGAGCGGTTTTGGTTCGGGGTCAGAAACTGCTGGATCACAGAGAGAACAAAAATATGGAGATGACGATTTCGGATTGGACGATGAAGATGACTCATCTGATGAGTTTGGTTTCTTCGAGCCACTGTCTCAAACGTCGTACCACCCACCACAACGCCCGTTCACGGCCCCATATCCTATTGTTGAGAAAGTTGACGCAGACTCCGAGGAGGAGTTTCACTTCTAATTTGCCCAGTTTTTCAAAATATTTCAGAATACCAATTTTCACCTCTCTGGGTGTATTATATAGACTTCATATCAAAATTCTAATTGCATGTATTATATCTACATAGACTACGTAAGGTATCGCTTGGTAGTTCCGAATTTCGCAGCTATGAAGGTTTAGAAAAAGTGTCACGTGACACCATCTCCATATACAATTTTTTTATTGATACGATGAACTAGTTTAATTCATGGACCAAGCGTTATACAATACTGTTACCAACTAATTATACGTTGTAGTTATGTCTAGACCTGAAGAACTCGCACCTCCTGAGGTGTTCTACAATGACAGCGAATCTTTTAAATATACCTCATCCACTCGTGTCCAACACATTCAAGCTAAGATGACATTAAGAGCATTAGAGCTCTTGAACTTAGAGAAGGAACAACCACATTTCTTGCTAGACTTGGGCTGTGGATCTGGGTTATCAGGAGAAATATTATCGGAAGAAGGCTACAACTGGATAGGGATGGATATTTCCCCCAGTATGTTGGCTACTGGTTTAGATCGTGATGTTGAGGGGGACTTGTTTCTTAGTGATCTCGGTAATGGCGTACCTTTCAGAGCTGGTACTTTCGATGCTGCCATTTCTATTTCTGCTATTCAATGGTTGTGTAATGCCGATACAGCCAATGTTGACCCTAAGAAGAGATTATTGACTTTCTTCAATACGTTATACTCTTCGTTGAGAAGAGGTGGAAAGTTTGTAGCACAATTCTATCCAATGAACGACAAGCAAACCGAGGCTATACTAGGAGCAGCAAAAGTTGCTGGTTTTGGTGGTGGTTTGATTATTGATGATCCGGAGTCGAAGAGACACAAGAAATACTACTTGGTTTTGACCGCAGGTTCATCTGACAGATCTGTCAACTTGGCCGGTGCTACAATGGATGCTCCAGAAACTCACAAGAGAATGAATAGAAAGGCATTAAAGAAATTTGAATCCAAGAAGGATTTCATAGCCAGAAAGAAGGAAACTATGAAGAGAAGAGGAAAGAAGGTGGCTCTCGACTCCAAATTCACAGCCAGAAAGAGACGTCCTCGTTTCTAAAATCTTCGTCATTTTCATTTCGATATTCAAACTACAATTCAAGGATACTTTTTCATCCCACGTAGCTTTAGATTTACTGCTTATTCCACTTTGAATACTCTTATATATTTGCATTACATTGTACATTAATAGATAACCATTTATCCGTGTAATTTTGATCACAACTAGCGTAATATGCAGCACCAACAAATTCTCATTAACTATGAAAAATCATTAAAGAAATCGAGCGAGCCAATTGTTGAAGACGACTCCATCTTCAACGTATAGATTACGGGTATTAAAACGAGATGTTTGGGCTCATTGTGAAGAGAAACGCCGTGAAACCAGCTTTGGTTTCCCTCCAAGCTGTGAGAACTTTTGTGCCCTTGAAAAAAGGTATGTAGCATGCTATACTTCAAATTTTTCACTATAAAATGTTCAAAGTACTAACAGATCTAGATGCTCCAACTGTTTTCGAGCCATTACCAAAGAAAAGAAACGGCGAAAATGCGTTGTCGTTCTTGCAAAAGGAGTTGTTACAAAGATATGATCCTACCGGAAAGAGACGTGCTTTGGTAGATTCAAAGACAGGTTTACGTGCTGGAGATGTGATCAAGGTGACTTACTTGGATAGAACTGATGTCGTTGGAAGAGTTTTGGGTATAAAAAGAGGCCAAAATAATGTGGGAACGAATATTTTGATTAGAAACAAAATCAACAGAATCGGCTCTGAGGTGAGAATCCCGTTGTTCAGCCCAAAGCTCCGTAATATTGAAGTGCTCTACAAGCCAGAGGAGTACTTGTCCAGAGGTAAACAATACTATATCAGAAACACCAAGTTGGACGTTGACGACGTCGAGGCTTATGTCAAGCGTCAACAGCACAAATTAGAGAAGGCTAATGCCTCCAAGAAGTAACCCCGACATAGACTTCTACAGCATCATGTACATATAAGCAAAAATTAATGAACATTTGTATAATATATTCAGTTTACACTATGTAAAAAGCAAACTAACTTTTCATAATTGTCGTCAATCGTAAAACATTTTAGTATAGTTAGAAGTTACCTTGCTGAAGTAATGCGTTCAACTTGTTCGTGAGTTCGTTATTGAAGGATGCCTGAAAACTGGGGCTCAATACCATCATTAGGGACTCAAAGGTTTCCCGGTGATGGCTACGATGAAGATAGTCCAGTAATTGGTACCATCCAGTGGCATTTACGGACACTTTCAATTCTTTTCCCTCTGTTGTCTTTATGTCAAGATAATACTGGTTGGTTGCAGTAGAGCTATCAACGTCTCCCAATTGGGAGTCTGGTTTGTTCAAATGGCACGATGGGAAGTAAGAGCCATACTCTTTGAGTATCATTCTTAGTTCCTCTTTCGGATCAAATGAATCCATTAGAAGATCACTAGTAAAAGAGCACTTTAGTAGTTGAAATAGTTGAAATCCAGTTCTTAATTCCGTTCTTGTACTCGCACAAATAATACGTGCAAAGCGATTAGTGCTAAGATAGTGATCATAAAAATACTATGGGGCTAGTTTAACTTGTGCTCTTAGCTAGTTAGTTCAGAGTATATGAGGATTACTAAGAAGCAGCCAATGGATGTACTTTGGAGAGAGAAATCATAATAACCACATTATCTACGATCATACAATATCTACAATTACTACAGTCAAGGATTTAGTCACAACTGATTCCCAGTGTTCCACGTAGTAGTCAACACCAGGCGCCCAGAAACGTGCTCCAACTTAATGGTTGCTCTACGCTTACATCCACTTGTGAACCTCCGATTAACTTAATAAGCAGCTACTAAATTAACTTCTATATGAAGGGTGAATATGCGATAGATGTTAAGGAAAGAGTAGTAAACCATAAGAAAAATTTTCCACACTGAGCTTTTATAGTGGAGAGCTCAGATTCTTGAGGATCCGGGTAACCCTATTTTTGCAAGTACCCAGTAACGTTGGATTTGCAATATATCAGTGTTAGTTATGACTTATAAGTTAGGTATTATTGTGAATATAGAACGTCTAGAGAAACTCCTGATACAATTATAAGACCATGTCCGAAGTACAAATAAATTCTGGCGAAGGGAAACTTTCTGGCGAAGGAAAACTTGACATCACCCCAGACAAGTTCATAGGTGCCAACTTGAGAATTCGACTTTCTGATTCCAGGGTATTGACTGGAATATTAACAGTACTTGACCCCTTTGGAAATATCCTTCTCTCGAACGTGATAGAAACCTCAATTGACAGGTTGAATGACAGGAACTTGCATTCTAGAGATATTGGTTTGGTAAGTGTTCCTCGAGAGACCATAGTCAGCATCAAAGTAGACACGAAAACGCATAAGAATATCTTCCGTTAGGTGTTTACAATCTACAACATTGTCATAAAATATTCGTGGAATAAATTTCAAGGATTAAAGGTTTCCAGAGGAATAAAAATAGCGATATCTACAAAAGATGTATCATAAATGCTAACTACTACAAAACTGAACAAGCTCAATGCTTATAGTCTTGTTTGTACTTGGCCATAGGGATGGGATACAGTCTTTTCAAACCGTTGCTAGTTGAAGACGTAGGTTTACTGGAACTTGCGAAGTCTTTCTTTGCACCGTCTCTTCCTGCAAGTTTTGAGGTCTTTAGCTTTTTAACCATCCGAAGATTTGTTCGTTGGCTTGTTCCTTTATTGTTGAATGCGATTTCCTTTTGATATTTACGAGGTGGCTTTTTAATTATCACTCTTCTGCTTTTTCCATAATTTTTTGGGTCTCGGTACTTCTTTGGAACATTCACTGGTCTTCTGATGAAAATAACGTTTCCGTCTTCATCTACCGACTGCGTTTCCTCCCATTCACAGTCCACTTCCTTGTCGTATTCATCGTCCGTTTCGTCATCACTGCTCTCTTCGGAATCGTCGTCAGAATCGTCGCAATCACTACTATCGTTAGTATGATCTTCCTCAGGAGTCGTTGTCTCTTCAGGATGCTTTGGAGCAGGCATGTTCGATCTGAAAGTGGGCCACGGTTTGTGTTCTGTAGGAAGGGACTCTTCTGAGGTCCACAGAGTAAGCGACCCTTCTGGCGCTGAGGTTGTCGGGGTTATTTCTGGTTCTGGCTCTTGTGTATCCGTGAACTCTGATGGAAGCGGTTCAGATTCAATATCGGTTAAAGAAGATTCTGTTTCCCAAGATGGCTCAGATACCGTATTAATTGGTTGAGTCGTAGAAGTAATTGATACTGAAGCGCTTGTTAATTCTGGTGGAGGAAATATCGCTGGTGGTGGATTTGGATTTGATACCGTGGGCCTTCCATGCTCCATACAAGTACCAAGATAGTGGTCCCTAGCACTTAGAAATGTACCATAGGGACATATGTCCACTAAACAGCCTACTAATGATTCTTCTTTTGAACAAATACATGTAAAGTCGGATTTATTACCAACACAAGTTCTGGCGATTTCGCTGACACAACTCAAGAAACAAGCGGGAGGAGTTGCGATCACACATGTAAGTAGTAAGTAGAACGGTAAGTATGGTGTGTAGAGCTTCATAATGTGTGTACTGAATAGGTTGCAAAATAGTGAAGAAGAAAGGTTCCAATAGCCGCCTAAAATGTGGTCTATATTTGCGGCTACAACGAAATGCAAAATAGGTTTACACCGCATCGTGCGAGGCGTATGAGAGAGAATGGGAATTTAGAGAAAGAGAAGATACAACGGATCGGGTTAGAGAGCACAATAAATGATTCATCAATTAGAATAATACTCAATAATATTACAACAATTGCACCTCTTAGTAGTCCTCTTTCGCATTTGTGATCATTTGTTAGAGAACTTTATTTCTATCCCGAGCTCAATCAGCAGATCCTTATAATCCGAGTTACTGAAATGGATGGTTCTTCTAAGGAAATTCTCGTATGACAGGAAAGACGTCGAAAATATCAATGCGGTTACTTAGAATGAGATTCAAAAGCAGCATTCTGTTCTCACTAAAATGCAAGAATTGTTGAGGGCAATACATGTGGGGAAACATCGCTGGTATAATTATGACTTCTGTACTGTAATCTATAACACCTCATCAATAATCACTTCCTACATTTTATTCTTCATCAGTAACGATCTCCACGCATACTGAGCCACCCGCTTCTGATCACATTCACTATTGGAAGACAATTTTTGCAGTCGCGCTTTCATCCCGCAGTAACATGAACAACAAAGGATCTCACTACTAGATATCCCCACACTCTCTCGTCTACCACTCGCCACCATTTTGGTCATAATATAGGAGACGAAGAGCATTCCATTAACCTGCATTGAACTACGACCATCTGTCTCAACATACATTAAGAATGGAAATCTATTACAGCTGCACCCTTAATCTCACATCCTACTCTAAACAATGGGGTGGGCCCTGTCGCTAAGAAGTTCACTCCTGCATCAGATCTTTCGTGACGTTTCTTTTGTGGTACTTGAGATAGCGTTGTTTTTCGTTGTTCTTTTTGGAGACCACCAGTGATCATAGAGAGTACAGGTCGTTAGCGGTAGGAGAAAAGGACACTTTGAGCAAGCATTTTTGCATCGCAGTACATCTCCACGCATTCATTAGTATCTGCGGTTGTCAAATATTTCATCTGTCACGATGCAAGGATCATACAAAGGCAATGGGTTGCCAAGACCCTACTATATGAAGCCTTCTTCCAAGAGAAAGAACTCGCCTTACGACAACTTGAAGCTGCCCGTAGCATTCTTTAACTCTCCACCACGTAAAATCTTGGGATATATTGTCCTCTTGGCTTTGTTTGGTAGTTGCATGTACTGGATCTCCCAGGATTTGAAGCCATCACCTCCGCCAGTCTATGAGTTGGTCAAACCTGAAGTTATCCAGGCTTCTGTCAACCTCCCAAACGCTGGTAAGGTGGATAGTAAAAACCACAACATTGAGAAAATAGTGAATGTGGGCTCTAAAGCAGACAAAGAAAGTCTTAATATTGACTTGGCTGATAACTTGGCTCAAGGTTCTAAAGGAGAGAAGGGTGTCGGCGTTGCAGAGGCTCCAAAAGGAGGAATTGCCAACGAGGCGCCTGTAGTCGGAAGTGATGAAGACAAAATTGTAGGGATCGGTAAAAAACCTAAGGTACAACAACAGCAGGCAGCTCCAGTACCAAAAGGTGCTGGTAACCAAGAGATCAAGGGCTACAAAGCTGCTAAAAGTGGCCAAGAAGGCAGTCAGCAAGTTCCTCAAAAGATAGCTAATAAAGATACTACTAAGGGCGGTCCTAATGCTGCAAAAGCTGGTAGTGCTCTTGCTGAAGATGACGATGACATCGTTGATCCAAAACAGAAGGCTAAGGCCATTTTGAACGAATCAGAATAAAAATGAAAAGCGTAGCTCAACCGAGGAGTCTAATTGCTTGAAACACACAATCTTGTAACATATTCATTTTGTTCCGTATTTAAACAATTTATCAAGATTATGGAAGGTTCATTGATAGAATGTGTTATATTAACACCAGTTTCCGAAGGAGGGATTTGTATGTCTACGTTCATAATGTACACTAAATTCTTAAGTATTTAATTTTATTTGTTTTGACTGTCTGAATGTAGGTTTCTCTCGTTGTGCCTTCTTTGCTCAGCGCATAACCCCTTGGCTATATATTATCAATACACCGTCTATTTGAAGTTCAGTCTATGTATATGGGATCCTGCCTTATTGTACAGAAGAGAAGAAAAAGAGAAAGTTTCAAATTAAATATTTAACCACGAAATAGCATAACGTTGTCTTCTTCAATGTTCTCAAATTGGTTCAATTGATGTTCAGTTGAGAATTACCGACTTATCCATATTCTACGCTAATATTCTAGGATGAAATTTAGGCAATAGCCACATTTCGAGAACAGTTTCCATGAGGCAATTCTTAGTAGCTACTCTTTTTTACATTATATACGTTTATTAACCATTAACCTATTAATTAGGACTCCGTTCACATAATTATACACTTGTCGTGATTTCCCCTTGGACCAACCACCTCTTCGTAATGCTCCTTTTTCCTTTCTTTCAACTTCTCTTTAACTTCAACTGGGAAATACTTTTTCATTAACTCCATTGCTTCAAGATCCAAGTTGGAACCATCAGCTTGAAGAATTGCATTTTCGTTTCTACAAATTGGACAATTGACCTTATTCTGTTTCTTCAACTTGACCAAACATCTCACACAGAACAAATGTCCACAAGTCAACCTGATTGGCTTGTAAGCAATATACATGCAAATAGGGCATGTGTAGTCATCCAATTGAGGAATTAGAGTAAGTATCCTGTTTTGTATGATAAAACAAATAGACTGTGCAATGGAAGTTCCAGTGATAAAGATATGATCGTTAGATATTAATTGTGGGAACTTGTTCAGTATACCAAGGGACGTTTGTTTATCAAACTTTTTCAAGATCTTCCTAAATGCTTCAGTATTGATTGATTGAAACTGCAAAATTTTCAAAAGATGGTAGTTCAAAGTAACAAATTGATTGAAAGCATTCAAGCTCTTCTTATTCTTGAATTCCACTAAAATACCCGATTTTTCTACATTTTGAAGGAATGTTTCGAGGTTGTTCTTAACTTGAGCGCCATCTCTTTGTGACGAAAGCATAGAAGTTTCATTGTACTTGAAGAAAACTTCTGAATCTAAATATATCCGGAATAGTTCACGCCATTTGTACATATCAGAGGACTTAAATTTCGAGGATGTCGTCGATAAAGCTGCTACAACCTCGCTGATATCTTTTACCTCTTCAATAATTTTAGATTCCTCTGCTGATGTCAAATTATCCAAATTCTCTAATTCATCATCTAACATATGAAAGAATTTAGTATCAGAATTCAACAAGATGTAAACTTCATTTTTCTTTTTCCTTGGATTTTGAGACGGGTTTGAACTCATCAATTGACCATCAATGCTAGTAGATTTTCCGGCTTGTTCACTTTCTAGTGGAGGGGAGCCTTCACGACTGCTGCTAGCAGACGCAGTTGGCGAGATTACTATTATTTCGTCATTTTCTTCACTTAATTCTATTATCTTTTCAGTTTCCAGGTCTGACGAATCGGGCAGAAGTGACCTTTGAATAGGCATATGTTTCGAAGAGGTCGGCGTCATATGCTGAAGCGGTTCGTCGCTTTCTAAAAGAGACTCGATCCTTTCTTTCAATTGCTTTCCCAACTCATTTATATGATCATCCGTGAAGTTGTCGTTCGAGTAATCTAGGGTGATTTTTAACATCGGTTTTATATCATGATGATCCTCTGAAGATTTTGTCAAAGTGTACTCAGCAATGATTGGATTTGTGGCAGTTGCTTCATCTTCGTCTACTTCAACTACTTTCGAGCTATTAGAATCTGAAAAGAGCAACTTTAATGTGTTCTTTTCTAGACCCAAGAAGTTGAGTTCGTTTACTACTTTGTTGATACATTTCTTCAAGGCTTTGTACTGGATGGCAGCTTCCATCCACTCTTCAGGAATTTCCTCTTCAAGTAAAGTTTGTTCTAATACCTTTGCAAACTTCATGATTGTTTAAGTGTATGATGTATAAGTTCCGGTCGGAGTTGTGCCACTCAATGGAATATGGTTTTCTAGTGGTAATGGCCAATCTGAATAATTGTCAGCCTTGCGATGAGCAATGAGCGATGAGCTCGATCACTCTTCGAGAACGAGATGCCTAGCTAGACTAGACGAAAGAGATTGATTGAATAAATTCAAATACTCGTAAAAAACACCCTTCTCCAAATATGTTGCAACAAAAATGGAAAACAACGATATTTGACGATGGTACGGCGCTAGTCGTGACGAGTTATTTGTGTACTGATTTGTATACTATTTGTATGCTAGCTTTCCATTTCAAAAGTGGCACTGGGTTAATGGCTGGTTGTGTATATGTGTAAATTATATATTTTGACAACCTATATCATAAAAGTTTATGATCACTACCCCAGGTTAAATATTATTTTCTTGACCGTTGGTAACTACTTGGCTCTTGAACAGACTATTCCAAGATAGACTGTCTAATGCTTAGGAGGTATATTAGGGTTGAATGCAGATAAGACAATAAAAAGTATGAAATTTGACAGGTTCCAGTTTTTTTTTTATTCAAAACACGTGGGTGCTGTTGATTGTTGCACAAATAGAGTCTCTTAATTATTGTACTGTAGCTAAGAGTAGAATAACTTTCAATAGAATTAAGTGGTTTTCTTAGTTGGTGTGCTGGGTTCGAGTATTCTTGCAGCTGGTGCGTCTAGGGAGCTTTAAGTATCAAAGAAGTTTTTCTTTGAGTGGGTTTTCCTCTTTGTTTTCTTTAAGGGCAAGATGACCTACGCCCTCGATGGCCGCCTTGAAAGGTGCTAGTTACGGTGGGTCGATGAAATGGCTTAACCACGTGAAACCTGTGTGACCATTTTTTTATGTACAGATACGGCGGCAGGGATGTTTTTATGATTGCTGTTGACTGCAAAAAAAAAGAAACTACAACTGTGCTGCTGCGCTGATTATGCTTCCTAAATAATCGTCGTCTACGTGTTAATTAAAAACATTTCAATGGTATTCTTATCATACGATTAGATATTGTCTCGCAAATCTAATGCAACCCAAAGCATACTTATCTCATTAAGGGCTCACAAAACATACAATTTCTCCGCATGATTTTCAAAATCGGCGGTTTGTCAATGGAGCCTGGTTTGATCCAGTTTGGAAATTTCTTGGACCGCCACGTCCACCACGACCACCACGACCACCACGACCACCTCTTCCTCCGCGTGAGCCACGACCATAGCCGTACTTAATATGGCTACCATATCCTCTTCTGTCATATTGCCTGAGTTCAGGGGGGATAATTTGCTTTGCCTCTCTCATAATTTTGCATAAGTCTCCTCCCAAGTTGGAGTTCTGGTCAGTAAAAAATGAAATCGCAGTTCCTGTACTGCCAGCCCTACCCGTTCTTCCAATTCTATGAACGTAGTCTTCAATATTCCCTGGCATGTCATAGTTAATGACGAAGTTAATTCCCTTCACATCTATAATTTTCAGTTAGTAAATCCTCAAAATGTATTTAGGTGTTTTGGAGCGATTAAGGGTGAATTCAGGGCACCAAGACTTCATACAAATCAACTGTACGCTTATCAAAAATCTTTGTCCTCCAGTATTCATTGGTAGGAAGACTCTATGTAGTGGCACGCGCTTGTGCCCTCTTGAATTCATAACAGATCAATTCACCAGAACTAACAATATATGAATTCAAAAAGACACTGCACGAATGGAGAACAATCAACCTCAACAGAGTTGCAAATTGGTGTTTCCATCGCTAGATAGAAGTCAGTTAGCACGTGGCAATACAGTACCTGATGGACAATGCGAACTTCATCTTGATAATCTTCTTTCCACCCCTCCGGGTTTCAATTAGGGAGTAATACACTCAGTCTCTGTTGCATTCGAATGCAATCTTAATATTTCCAAGTGTAAAAATTTCGATAATAGAATACCCTAAAGCAAATCAGTTAGTAAAACAAAACTTACCAATACCTCTGGCCGCTACATCTGTAGCAACCATGATGGGCGAAGTTCCCTTTTTGAACTCACTTAAAACCCAATCTCTTTCATTTTGTTCTTTATCACCATGAATAGCAAGGGCTGGCCATCCATCTTGTCTCAAGTACGACGTAATCTCGTCACATTTCTTCTTAGTTGTGGCAAAGATCAAAACCTTGGACTCCTTGTTCTCCATCGCTTTCTCTAAATGTTGCACCAATTTCTCCTGCTTCTGGAACTCCGATGTAAGTTCCACAATTTGGGTGATTGTATGAGATGCGGCCAATTCCAACGATCCTATTGTCACATGGATAGGGTTATCCAAGTAATCACTAGCTAAAGCTTGGACTTCTTTGGGCCATGTCGCAGACCACATTAGAGTTTGACGGTCTGGTCTAATCTGATCCACAATCTTTCGAATTTGTGGCTCGAAACCCATGTCTAACATTCTATCAGCCTCATCTAAGACTAAATATGTTACCCTCTTCAAACTAGTCCTTCCTGATTCAAGCATATCAATGAGCCTACCGGGTGTGGCGATACATATCTCTACGCCTCTAGCCAAGTCTCTTGTTTGTGCCCCTTTTGGGACACCCCCGTAAACGCATGTGTTCCTAATCAGAGAAGAAGACCCAAACTTGATACACTCTTTTTGTATTTGCACAGCTAATTCTCTAGTGGGAGCCAACACCAAGACAATTGGACCGTCACCAGGACTCAACAATGGCTGTGCATTGATGTGTACAATAGCTGGTAAGATATAGGCCAATGTTTTGCCAGAGCCTGTCGCAGCAATACCTACCATGTCCCTTCCACTCAATGCCATTGGCCAACCTTGACTCTGGATTGGGGTAGGTTTAGGAAATCCCTGCAGTTCAAGGTTAGTCAACACATAATCTGGGAACGATGCTTCTTGAAAGGTAGTAATAGGATGAGGAACACCATCTCCAAATACACTCATCTCGTGTTCTTTACGGAAAGCTGCAATTTCCAGGTCGGAGCGATTAGAAACAGTTGTACTCTCTATGTAGAAGTTTTTTTCGAATTTGGGTAAGCGTTCCAAGTCCCATTCAGGTACAGTCAATTCAGTTCGCTCATATCCACCTCTTCCTCTATCTCCTCCTCCATAGCTACCGTTGTCGCCTCCGAAGCCTCTTCTCCCGTTGCCTCTATAACCACCTCTATCGCCAAATCGGTCTCCGTACCCACCCCGATCACCGCTATAACCACCTCGACTTCCGTACCCGTGAGAGGCGCCATCGTTACTTCTTCCACCTCTCCCTCCACGGTTTCCACCGTAGCTTCCTCCATACGGGTTCTCGTTGTACGAATTTCCTTGATTACCGCCGTAACTGGCGTTGGCTCCACCATACGCACCACCGCTTCCACTATAACCTCCTTGGCCACCACTGTTATTGTAACTCGACATAATAATTCTAGTAGTATTCTTTTTGTCTTTCAACTGTGTACTCAACTGTTTAGATAACCTAGAACAAAATTAGAAACAACTCTAATCACGATTAATACTTAGACTGTAGTAACAATAAACAGCTAACCAAAAGTACAATTTACCACTCAGGGGAACACGCCACATATATACGGAAACTGCTGTTGCTGTATACCGGATAGTGTGCACTTTTGGATCGACTAAAAAATGGGGTAAAAACCGATTAGGATAAGGTAGAGTGCGAGAGTTGCAGCACCTATTTATCAATATCTAACTCTCATCTAGACCATATCCTCCACAACAATCAGAGCCATTTTTACAATTGATTATGCAATAAAAAAAGTAACTTTCCGATACCGGGAGTCGAACCCGGGTCTGCTCGGTGAAAGCGAACCGTGCTAGCCGTTACACTATATCGGATAATCATAAACACAGATGTTCTGTGAAGGGGGTCCCTCCTACTGGTGATTTGTTGTGCATATAAATACATCCATGCCGCAATCAAGATGAGTGAAGTCTCTCTCCACTTTAGTCTCCGTAAGTAATTTATTATCTTTCTTTGGGGTTTATAGTACCACTCACTATGAAATATGTCATCATAGACTTCTCTAAAGTGACAGAATAACATGTGTAGTGAATATCCCAGTTCCATGTTGCTTCTCCTGTGCCAAATTGTGCTTAGTATACATCAATATTTCTCATTTGTGGATTATTGTATACTCCAGGGACAAGAGTCACTATATTTCTTGCTTTTGTTCTCTATCTCATATGGTTTCTATTACAGTAGTACCCAGTTTTGACAGGTATGTGTATTGTCTGTGTGTAGGAAGATGTGTCAAAAAAAAAACCAAGAACCTCTTCCTAGTAAATTCAATCAATCCACTTACATTGGTTACCGAAATGAATTTCAGTACAGTGGGCAGTACTGGCGGGTGGGGTATTGGAGTATGATACCTGATTTTATCGGTCAATTGAGGAAAGCACGCCGGTCTCATCAGAGTATTACGAAGGGCCTACCTATTAATATTGTACACTCTTAGAAATATTAAGAGAAGTTGGGGTCAATTAAGGCGTCTGCAAAACGCCGAAGTATTCGTCGCACAAAAATATTTCCCTATCTGTTGTCGTATCTGAGTCCAGAGTTTTTCGTATCTTTGTCTTTGTTCTCAGATAATTAAAAGTAGGCTTTGCAATTACACAAGACAGACTCAGACTCACGGCACCATGCAATAGAACCAGTGTACACAACCAATATACACACTTATGAATTTCTATGTCTCTACCACTAGTTCAGCAACATCTCTCCCCATCTTCTCTATCGGAAAATATTGAGCTGACAGGAATCACATTAATAATCTCCTATTTGCCTTATTATAATTAACACACAAGAACCGCCTGCTCTGGCTAAAAATTCATGCAACTAATGCAGCATATTTTTTTATCGCAATTCTTTACGTAAGCTTACTATAAAATTAGCCACTTCTCGTTAAATTCAAGATGAAGTCTAATATCTTGCAGTATTTTGTAGGCGAATTCGACAAAATATTCGAAACTCCTTTACACCTCCCCACAAAAGCCGTCCTTTGGAGAGAGTGAACACCGAGACAGTCTCCCTAAAGATACGTCTTTTTGCTTCAGATGAACACAATATAACAGACAACGATCTTGGAACTCCTCCAAGGAACTATTTGTGGGTATTGTCCTTATCATGAGTAGTGAGCTTATTGTTGAAGCTAATGCTCCACTCTATATAGCATTGGGTAGTGCAGCAACATGTGCTACGTTCGTGCTTGTGGAGTTTCTCGGCCTGGCATTGAAGACACAACCAATCAATTTAAAAAAACTTCTGACATTGACTCTTTTGATCGCTTTGGCATCACTCTGCTATCATGAGTGGGGAAAGATTGAAGACTCCCTCTTTCCTAGCGAAGCCATCTTGGAAACATTGCTGAAGCCTATGCTTAATTCTGAATATTTCAGGCCCATGACTGTCTTAACCCTATCTACGATTGGAAAGGGTGTAGAGTACTTTCCTGATGCTGCCATTACATGCAAACTCGCTTGTCATGAAGATGACGATTCCATTTCAGTGTCTAAGGTATACGACCTCAATAAAGACGTAGAGCTTGCAGAGATTCGGGCCATGGCAAGAAAGATGTTGGATAATGGAGAGTACCCACAGTTGAAAGCGGCCTTTACCGATCGCCTAAATCTTACCGACGAAGAGATTCTCAAAAAGAACTGGTACAAATTTGCTGGTTCCGCAGCATGGATGGATAAGTATCAAGTTAATTTTCTCGTCAGCAGGATACTATACTCAGATGTTGGTCAAAGAGGTGGTGCGAATGTGCTGTTTCTCTATGGACAAATCTTTGATAAAGATTGGAATGAAATTCGCAATTACAAATTTAACAGTTCAAAACTTCTCTTCCCAACAATACTACCAGTAGATTTTGAAACAGAAGAAGGCAGAGATTATCAAGGCGCTGAAGACCCTAGAGTAGTTTTAAGAACATTCTTCAATGAGAAAACAGGACAAATGGATCAGGAACCTGTAATTCTGTTCTCAAACCTTCGAAAGGGAAAAGTATTTTGGAGATTACATATGTGTATCTACAGACCTCTATCTCATCCAAGGAGGGCTCGACTTATGCGTATAAGGGATGAATTTCCCAAAGTTATGGAAAAGAACTGGGCGCCATTCTTAGATGACGATGAACAAGACTCTATTCACTTTATTTATACATTTAGCCCACTCCGGGTGATTAAGTGTGACATTGAGTCAGGGTTATGCATCAAGGTTTCTGGTGATGAATTTCCAGAACGAGGTACCATAACTGGTCAATTCAGAGGGGGCACTAATCTTATTCCAATTCCTAAGCGCATTTTACCGAGTGGCTCAGGAATGTCAGAAAGAAAGTTGTGGTTTGGCATTGGCAGGGTAGTGGTATCACCGTGTGCTGCTCTTCATAAAATTTATCGGCCAGTTGCATTTATCATTTCCAGAGACTCCCAAATAGGTTCAGAATTCCACATCACCTCGACAACTGAACCGATGGACTTCTACGTGGATGTTGACCCATGGTTTGGAGCCACCTTAGACAACGATGTCAATGTAATGACCCCGAATTCAATTAGCAATTGGGACCTCTCCGATGAAAAGAACGATATCATGACTTTGACATTTTCAAGAACAGATAAAACAAATGATCGAATATATATTAAGGGATGGTCGAGACAAATACGGAAATTGTTGGATATTGATGAAAAGAAAACAAGGGAATATTTCTCAAAATCCGAAGAGATCTTATCTCAAATGAACAAATTTATGACAGCCTGCTCCACGTTCCGAATTCATGACTACTGTGAGAAGCTAATTCGCATGGAAACAACTGAGGGTCAGTGCGCCCTTGAAGATGAGATATAATTAGAACAAACTAATCGATTAATTGAAAGACGAAACGAAGCTTATATATAGTTTTCAACAATTTGTGGAATTTTGTTTGAAATACCTAGTAAACCACTCTTTGATGATTTAAATGAAGTTTTTCTCTCACACGGACAGACCATAGACCATATAGCCTCTATGTCTATATCATACTTTTATCTGTACAGTTTATAACAAATACAACAATACTTGTCTTTCGGATGGTACACTTGTCAATTTTAACAATACTATAGGACTTCTCAATTTTCTCAATACATAACGTGAGCCCACTTATACGGTTTTGTGTGGTCAGAGGTACTGGACCCTATTCACTTTCCTCAGAATTCACTCAAGCTAAGCGGCTCTTTGTACTATTCATATGTCCCAAGTTCCCTTCTCTTGCAGTATTTGTCTTTTTGCAGCCTTTCCAGCTATTCGTATCGTATTTTGTCGCATTCACCCTACAGAAAGTTCTGGAAGACCGTGGATTTTCACGGGCATCAGAAAAAAGGTTTATATACAAACGGTTTGTTGTATGTTGTACAGAACAAAGAATAGACCTCTCAAAATTTAATTGTAGAAGCGTTCCTAGGTAAAAAGAATAAATAGATTTGTAGTGGGATACAATCTGGAACAGAATAAGAAAACCAATAGACTAATTATACCAGAAATACATCATGGAATTCGAATTGGAACCGACTTTGGAATCAATCATTAGCCAAGATACCTTGAAATGGATCTTCGTTGGAGGTAAAGGTGGTGTTGGTAAGACCACCACATCATCATCCATTGCAGTTCAGTTGGCTTTGACCCACCCAGAAGACCAATTTTTGTTGATCTCAACGGATCCGGCTCATAACTTGTCTGATGCTTTTTGCCAGAAGTTCGGTAAGGACGCCAGAAAAGTCGAAGGCTTGTCCAACTTATCTTGTATGGAGATCGACCCAGAAGCTGCCATGAGTGATTTACAGCAGCAGGCACAACAGTATAATAACGACCCTAACGACCCATTGAAAAGCATGATGAGCGATATGACCGGATCTATTCCAGGTATCGATGAGGCCTTGTCTTTCATGGAAGTTTTGAAGCACATTAAAAATCAAAAAGTTGACGAGAATGACGAAAACAAAGACCAAATTTCCTACAGAACAATTATCTTCGATACTGCTCCTACAGGTCATACCTTACGTTTCTTACAATTGCCATCAACATTGCAAAAGTTATTGGGTAAATTCCAAGCTTTGTCTGGAAAATTCGGACCTATGTTGAACATGCTCGGTGGAGGTGTGAATCAGCAAGACATGTTTGAGAAGTTGAACGAAGTTCAGAAAAATGTGACTGAAGTCAATGAACAGTTCACTAACCCAGATTTAACCACCTTTGTTTGTGTGTGTATCTCCGAGTTCTTGTCGTTGTATGAGACTGAGAGAATGATTCAAGAATTGATGTCCTACCAAATGGACGTCAACTCCATTGTTGTCAACCAATTGTTGTTTGCTGACGATGACGAAAAACCATGTAAGAGATGTGTCAGTAGATGGAAGATGCAGAAGAAGTACTTGGATCAAATGAATGAGTTATACGAAGACTACCATTTGGTGAAGATGCCATTATTGGGCACTGAGATCAGAGGTGTGGATAATTTGAAGAGATTTTCACAATTCTTATTGAAGCCTTACGACCCTAAGGTTGATGGCGCTATTGTCACTGAAATAGAGGAGAAATAGACTTATATATACGTAACCATTCTTCACTTTCTTGATGTAATCAAAATATACAAAGCACGTGACACAATTAACGGTGCTCGTAAACTGGAAAATTTATATCCTATTGACCAGTCAGTAGCTCAAACCAAGACGTCTGCTCTGAACTCCGTTGAAGAGAGTCTTTGCATAACTCCGGTTGTACGGCCACAAACATAAGGAATATAGTCTATTGAAACAACTTCAGGATGGCTAGAGGAAATCAAAGGGACTTAGCTAGAGCTAAGAATATGAAGAAACAACAAGAATCCAAGGGTCAGAAGAAGGGAGACCCAGCCAAAAGAATGGAAACCGACGCAGAAAAGATGAGAAGAAAGCAAGCTGAATGTACGTAATCTTTTCTATGACTTTGTATTCCCAGATGAATACGATTACTTTTTGTATTGTGAGCTATTTCTAACCAAACATTGTAGCGGATGCCAAAAAGGCTGCAGAACAACAAGCAAACAAGAAGTAGTCTCTCCATTGATAGAAAACAGCCCACCGACAGACTTCGAGTCGCTTGGCACCGAAATCAGAAGCCAATAAATTACTCTGCATAGTCCCGACGCTTCATTACGTCAAATTTTTGTTTTCGTTCATTCAATTATCACATATGTTCCCCACAGTACGCAAGTAGGAAGTTAACCAAAGTGCCATCTAGTGGAGATTTTGAACTTCCCAGTGAGCCTAGGAACTAAACGTAATCGAAACTGATGCGGTTCTTGATTTCCACCTATATCTATTTTCAATTCCTCCTCCCCCCTCTATATGTACAAATGTATGAACAATAAGCACATACAAATATCTATAACATTACTGTAGCAAGAGCATCTAGCCCACGGGCAACACCGAATTCCTCCGTGCGCCCATCTGTCAGTCTACACCCCTAACACATTCTTCCTCACACCACTACGCTCGCACAAACTCGTATATACACTTGACCATATACTAAAACAACCTAGACATACATACTAGAGGGGAATAAGGTGCAAAAAAAAAAAATGGCTATTAAAGTGGGGGTTGGATCCGATGCATAAACTGCAAACGCTCAAAATTTGGCTACTTAAAGAAGCGAATCTCGGTATGGAATTTTTCACGGTCCTGGTAATTTAGCTAACCATTGACCAATTGCCCGTTAACTATAAGTGTTAACGAATTGAGAAGGTAACCACTTGATAAACTACAAACTCTACTAACTATGTTGATCGAAGAGACATACCATGACGTTAAAACGTCTTACGGTACTACAATGAGATTGTTTGTGTTCCACCCTAAGGTTCCAAACTACCCTAAAGCTAAGTTTCCTGGTGTCATTGTCTACAGTGAAATCTACCAGGTTACCGGCCCAGTGACCAGAATTGCCAAGGACATTGCTGGTCAAGGCTTTGTTGTGGTGTGCCCTTCCATCTACCACAACTTCGAGAGTTACGAGGCTTTGGCTTACGACGATGAAGGTACCGATAAGGGTAACAAGTACAAGATTGAGAAGGAACTCAAGTCTTACGACGAAGACAATGACTTGGCCATCAAGTACTTGTTATCCTTGCCAACGTGTAACGGCAAGATCGGAGCTACTGGTATGTGTCTTGGTGGACACTTGGCTTTCCGTGCTTCCTTGGACCCAAGAGTTAGTGCTGCTGTCTGTTTCTTTGCAACCGACATCCACATTCATGCTTTGGGTAAAGGCAAGAATGACGACTCCTTGAAGAGATCTAAGGAGATTCAGGGTGAAATCATCATGATCTTTGGTGACAAGGATAACCATGTCCCATTGGAAGGAAGAGACTTGATCAGAAGTACATTGAGAGCCAACAAGGTAGCTTTGACGTTCATCGAGATCAATGATGCCCAACATGCATTCGTCAGAGACGAATTAAGTAAGGGCAGATATGACCCGGCTATCACCAAGTTGTGTACAGACTGGTTATTCGAGTTGTTCAACCGTAAGCTTAAGTTGGAGTATGGTGAGAATGATGGCCAGAAACGTATCATCGAGGATGTTTGTTAGTCTTGCCAAATAGATGAGTAGTCAAGTATATTCACTGCGTGAAGTACTTGTTTAGGGGGTAGTAGATCCAACAAGGTCAACCCCCCTAATTTGAATTCTAATATATGGACTCAAAAAAAATTTAATTGAAGTAAAATAACCTTACAACATACTTCCAATACGAGATTCTTCATAACTATTACATACATACCGGGATCCAGCCATTTCTCTATCCTATTACTTTGAGCCAATATCACATAACTTTTACATTGAGTCGATTTCAGGCCAATATAGTGCAAAGGAAGTAAATTATCACGTAGTTATGTGACCTCTATAACTACCTAAAATGATCTTTTAAAGTATATCTTTTATTTCCAAAAGTGCATATCCATTATATTCACTTTAACACATCATTTGTGCAAATAAACACCTCTTCTGCTACCTCCTTATATTAAATTCAACAGAGTTACCTTACCTTACATTATGGACTTGATTCTATCACGTGATTATAATTATCCTCGGCTTTCTCACATGAAAGCCTACACCAAAAAACCTGAAGCGTGTGGAGAAATCTCTTTCTAGACTTCATGTACTCAATACCCTTAATAATAGACTCTGCGAAGTGGCAGTTAGTATTGGAATCTATATTATCTATAGCGTGTACACTCAATAGGAATGGTGACCAGTATCACCTCATTAACAAATAATAACTCCACGCATAGTAGTCCTTCGCTCAACAAGAAGCAGGAAATCATTGATAACCTTATCAAGCTAGCCAAAGAAGAGCAACAAAGAGGCAATAAATCCGTGACTCAAGATAAGATCTC